>JBBMKA010000003.1:6530814-6565910 GCA_037833695.1 Sechiopsis laciniata | reverse complement strand
TATTTATATTTATATTTATATTTATTTATTTGTATGTATTAAAAGAAAATAATACACAAATACGATTAACATAGAATATTAACAAATCATTTTTGTTACGACAACAACATTAAAAATAGCGATGCATTATACCTTAAAAATAATAGCAAAATAAATATTTAATTTTTAAAATATAATTTTGAATAATTGGAGATGTCTTAATATTGGTAAATGTAGGGAGGTTAAACATATTATAACTTTTAATTTATTAAAAGAGTTCTAAATATTTTCTTTTAAATTAAGTTGAATGCCTTTAAACAATTTTTGTTAACATTTTTGTCCATAACTTCTCATAAAAGTAAAAATGTACAATGTTTAGTCCCTAATAATCTAGCTTCTCATAAGATGAATATTTTTTGTTTGGTCCCTAACAATATCCTAAATATTCCTCGAGCTTGATTTTATTCTCCAAATTTACACAAACATATTTTGTCATTTCTATGGTATAATAGACATGTCAATTCATTCTTGTCAAAAAGAAAAAGAAAATGCCCATTAAAATTTTATTGGGATGTTGAATCCATGTGAGAAATGTTAACATTTTTTTTTTGTGTGTGTGTGAATATGATATAATTTTAAATAATTATAGTGTTTAAAAATAATAATAAAGTAATGTCTTACTAATCCACATACTTTATCCCTCAAATTTGGAAGGTACCAATTTTATCTTTATATTTTTTTACTTTTCAAGCAAAATCTTTTTTTTTTTTTTAATCTCAAGCAAAATCTTTATACTCTTAATGTTATAATTAAGTCATTGAATTAGAGTTTCTACTAAATACTTTAATTTTTTTTTTTAAATTAACTCATACATAAATAAAATAGACTAACATGTATAAATAAAAATAAAATTTTAATGACATCTTACATGACTTAATAATCTTAAAATTATAAATTTGAATCGTCGTTATCCTAAATATATTTTTAAAAAAGTTTACTGTCATCTAAAAAATTAACTTTTATAACTTTTTTATCAAAGAATGGTTCCATTATCTACCCACTTTATGTGCTTTAATTAGAAAGTTGTAATAAGTACAATAAAGTCAATGAAATCAATGAACTTATCAAAGATATTACACAAAAAACAAAAAAACAAAAAAACAAAACAAAATATTTGTTAATTTTATATTAAATATTTTCATAGATATTTATTTAGATCAGTAATATAATCAAAAAAAGAAAAGATAGGAAAATTTCAAATTCATAACTTTATAGTTACATGATTATATAATATGCTATTAAAATTATATTTTTTTTAAAATGTATTTTCATTCATCTCAATCACATAAATAATAAATATATTATCAAACCCTTCAAATTGTAAGGTTCATTTAATTTAGTGAATGTAAGTACACTTCTATCTTACTTTCTCTTAAATCATAAATAAAACGGTAAATTATAAATTTGAATTTTTTTAATTTGAAAAATAAAATAGTCTCTATAATTTAGAAAACTAAAATTTAATTCACGAGAATAGTTAGGGGGTGATTGGATTTTGAAGTTTAGGAGAGTAGAAGAGATGAGAGGAGAGGAAGAAGAAATAGAGATTTGGAGAGATGAAATACTTGTATGGAGATTAGTGTTATGACGAATGCGGAGATGAGAGATTAATGCGAGTGGATGTGATATTTATTTTATATATATTATATATATTTGATATAATTAAATAATAAGTTTGATGTGATATTAAAATTAAAAAAATAAAATAAAAAGAATTAAAAATTAGATAAAATTTAATATAAATAAATAAGACGTTTGACAATGAGTTGAGGAGGAATTGAGTGGAGTTGAAAGAGGTTGTGATATACTAAAAACAAACAAGGGATTGAGAATTCCTCTTCTCATCTCTTCTCCTCTCCTCCCTCAACTTCTAAATCCAAACACCCCTTTAAACTCAAATCTCTAAAATTGTGAAAACTAAAATTTAATTTTTGCCGATTGATAAATTATAAAACTTACTCTTTATTATTAATAATGGTTAGAAAATTAAATATATAAAATTATATATTTATTTCGATAATGACAGTGTGAATTAATTAATTGACTAAATTATAAATCACATTATTTTTATACCTAAATAATTATAACTGGGAGCGGCTTACTTTGAGGTAATCAATATAACTAAAATCTTTTAATGCCCGCAATCTCAAACATCAAAATCTTAGATGTCCGTATCTTTAAATCACTATATTTATTTTGTAAGAATACCTTTTTACGAATACTTGATAATATCTAAATAAATGTGTTTGTTTAGTATTAATCGAAGTTGAGAGAATACCCTTACGATATTCATATAATTTTTACATTAATTTAATACGATTTTAATTTATATAACATACTTATATATATAAACAAATTATTATGTATTTAAATAAATTATTTATAAAAAAAAATAGTTTATTGCTTTTTTTTTAGTATTAATTTATTGCATTCTTACCTATGTTATTTTATTCAAAAAAAAGTATATATATTTAACTCTAGTTTTGATGACATGTTCAATTTTATTTTATTTTTATTTTATTTATTTTTTTTTTTATATATGTATAATAAGTTTTGATGATATATATATAAATATAATGTTTAAGTAGTCTTAATCAAATATTAATTAGCATATATTATCAACAAAAGGAATGACTAATATACCAAATTAATAAAGGGCAAAAATGTCATTTACATGAAAGTTTAGAAACTCATGTTTTAAAAATGCATTCAAAAGAAGTCAAATGCCTTCCATGCATCCTAAGATTCATGAACATCTTGAAATGCCATGTATCTAAAACGAGCAAGATAATCTAAATGTTCATTTCATGAAAATTTTGGATTACCTCAAAATGAACAACCCTTAATTCGCTACAAATTTTAAATAATATGTACTATTTTATAGATTTTACCAAATCATAAATACAAAATTATAATTTTTAAAATATATGAATGAAATTATATCTTCTTTACAACTTTTAAATTCTAATTTCTTCCAAGTTAACTTTTAATTCCCTATAATTTATTTGAGATTTGTGACCGTAAATTTACCCAAAATATTTCTTTATATAATGATTTATTGATTTTTTATTTTTTATTTCTTGAAAAGGAATGATTTATTGAATTACAAAAAACAAAAAGCAAATGAATCTCTCCCAAAAAGTTAAATTAATTCATGAAAAAATAATTTAAAAAGCTGGAAAAACAAAATAATAAAAAGTTTAAAAATAATATATGAATGTCAAACCGACATTTAAATCCAGACGCCACCGTTCTGTCTCACACGTGTAAGAAACTGACCCAAAAGAATTAGCTATTTATTTATTTATTTTATTCAAAGAGGGAAATGAAAAATAAAAATAAATAAAGAATAGAGAGAAAAACGTGAAAACAGTAAACGAAACAGAAAAGGGACGAAGAAAGGGCTGAGAGGCTTAAAAAAAAAGAGATAACAACGAAGGCGACCTCATTGCGGTTGTCGTCATCACCGTTTTTCAATCTCTGATCCCCCGTTTCTCAATCCTCCATTTCTCTTCACTGGTCAGTTTTTTCAGATCTGTTCTTGTTTGATCTCTGTTTCAATCTCGTGTTTTTCTCTGATTCTGTTGTTGTTTCTTTCCGATCTTGTTCCGATCTTGGTGAATCTGGATGTTTTTTTTTTGGATTTTGAGTGGAGATTGGAGATCTCTTAGTTTCGGTTGTGATTTGTTTCGTTAGGTTTGAATGTTTGGAGTTTCGGATGATTGTTTGGATTTGTGGATCTGTTGTGGTTTCTTTTACGGAGTAGGGTTTTTTTTTTGGAGGGAAATGATTTTGATCCGTTTTAGATTTTGTTTTTATGAATGTGTTGCAATTCTTGTTGTTGTGATGTTTTTGAAAGAACATTTCGGTTTGATTTTGAAATGCAAACTGTTTGCATGGATTCTTGCTTTTCTTTCCCCCAATTGTTTGATCCTTATTGATTCGGAGCTTTTTTCCGATTTGTTGCTGATTTCTTCGTTCTTGGTTTTATTTCGAGTTTTTCTTCTTGTTACTGTAATTTGAAGATATATTGGTCCTCAGAATGAAATTTTTACATTTTCGAATCGTAGATAGTAATTCTTTTCTTATCATAAAAAACATCAAAACTTTTCAGGAGTTTGGATGTCGAAGAGTTATTTGAGTTTCTTGGATCTTGGGAAAGGGTGTTAATGTTAAATCATGGCATGCAGAATTTGTAAATAACCATTTGTTATATGGAGATTTTATAACATTAAATGTTGTAACTATAAGATTTGAAATTCGTCCTCTTTTCATCTGAGTCAACATTTCTTTTTCTGAGTTTTGCTCCATGGATGAAAAATGGTTTGTGGGATCTCTTTATATTGTAATGTTATTTATGTCTCATTGGCAAAAAGATAGTTGGATTCATAATTAGACTTTTTCTAAAGTTTAGTACTTCTAATATATTTTGATAATGGCGGTAAGCCATCTGTGATATGCCTGGATTCCTTGCTCTGTTGAAATATTTGGGACTCTTCTTATTCAATGAATGTGAAAATGGGTTTTTGTTTCCTTTTTATTTGTACAATCAATTTGCAAACATTATCATATATTATCATTGGTTCAATGTATGTTTGAACTTATTTTGTTTATGTTCTTTTTTACATTATTGTTAGCAAAATGACTGATTCTCACTTTCTTATTTCAATAGTTACTTAATCTTGAAAGATGCCGGTGTCAAAATCCAAGTCAGCCTCCAAGGATAAGTCTTCTGCTAGGGCTTCTGCCAAGAAACAGCAGAAGGCTTCGAAAAACTCTGCCTCTATAAATTCGAACAGGAGACCAGCAGCCTCTACTGCTCACAATCCAGTTGAAGAATTGGTTCATGCAGTTGAAATAACATCAACACAAGCCGCTTCTTCTTCGCACTCTGACAATGGTCACTTCCAGAACATGGAAGAAACAGATGACCACTCAAGCAGTCCACGTGGTACAGGATCTGATTTTGATCTGTCTTCCAACAATGGTAGCTGCTCGGGCGAGTCAGAGGATCCTAAAGAGAAGGCAATTGATTCTTCAAACCAGCAGGAGAAGGCACCTGGATGTGACCATGAAAAGCGGGAGAAGATTCGTCTAAAGAATGAGAAGAAGCACCAGAGACAGAAAGAGAAACGGGCTCAGGAGTTGCACGAACGATGCAAAGTCTACCTAATGTCTAGGAAACTCGAAGCTCTTTCTCAGCAACTGGTGTCAATGGGGTTCTCTCTTGAAAGAGCTACCATGGCACTAATGTTAAATGAGGGTAAGCTAGAGGAATCAGTCTCATGGCTCTTTGAAGGAAACGAGGAAGAAGCCCGGAGCAAGGACACTGCCAATGTTAATAGTGGGGGTAACTTGAAGATTGATATTAGCAATGAGCTAGCTCATATCTCAGCTCTCGAAGCGCGGTACAAATTCTCAAAGCAAGAGGTTGAAAGAGCTGTAGTTGCTTCTGGAGGTGATCTTGATAAGGCGGAAGGTATTCTAAGAGAACAAAAGCAGAAAGAATTTGTCAGTCAGGCGAACCACCAAGAAGGTATTCAAAGAGAACTAAAGCAGAAAGAATCTGCCAGTCAGTCAAATCACGTAGCAATCTGTGAAACGAAGAGTATGCCAAGGGCTCAAGAAATTCCAGGGTCTGCATCTGTCCTTGCAATGCAGTCGAACAAAAACGATCGAGAATTTAGCCGTAACAGTGCTGCAATGGCAGTGCCAGCATGGTTAGAAGCAGGCAATAGAAGCATACAGCAGCCTTTGAAGGCGATGGATCAACTGAGGCTGCTAAGGGGGGGAGAGGAGAAAAGATGGCCTGTTGTAGGATCAAGCCTTTCTTCGTCAACTTCAACGCCACCATTGCCTGTGGTTCATCATCCATCTGTGAAGGCCGAGGCTCAAATTGGCGCTTCCAAAAATGAAGCCATCAGTCTACGGCCGGACCAGCCTGTAGAACCAGTAGTTTTTATGCAGCGGCCGCAATTCATGAACGGATTGCAGAACTCGGTATCCAGTCCCATGGTTCCTGGAACGACTTCATGGTATCCAAACAATGGTCCAGCAATCCAAAACATCATTTCAAGTGATAAATTGCTGCACAGCCATAGTAGGGTAAGCCTTGGTGCAGAAAACAGAAGGTTAGAGCAGACCTACCATCAAGCTGTCCATAATCAACCACAATTCATGTCTGGTCCAGTTGAAATGCTACCATCAGGGATTGACAGACCATGGGCGAAAGAGAACGCATCTTCGTTGTCGCACTCGTTTCCTTCCGAACCACAAAGTTTGTGGAAAGCTAGCGGTGGAACTCTATCTTCATTTGCAGTCCCATCTTCGTATGAATCGAACTCCAACCTCAGCCAGGTTACACCAGCACAACCATCTGGGCTATTGTCACAGATGGACTGGAACATTGGTGGGTTGATGCCGTATTGTGATTACAACAGAATAGACTGGACTCTTCATAGCCCGAGTGGGCGATCAAGCGAGAAGTCTTCCTCGGGGTTCTTTTCATCGTTGAGGAACAGTTCCAGAATGAGGCTGTGTGAATTGGGGATGCAAGGCGGGGGAGGGGTAAAAGATATGTCGTCTTCGGGTGGATTGCGCGATTGGACTTCACCGTTTGCAGGAAACGACCTATTCAGTGCGCCGAGGCAGCTGGTAACATCTCCATTTCCTTAGGTTTGGGGAGAATGGGAGTGTTAAAAGTGTAAACATTTGTGCCTGATTGTTACTGTTGCTTATTTGTAGTTTGCCAAATGAAGAAGGTGCATCTCAACTTGTGTGGCTCTAATAATTTGACTCTCTTTCTCCTTTGCCTTGAATGTTATTTCTTTATCAGCATAAAACCATTTATGATTTTTATTTAGTTTAAAAAAGAATTTGCCTTTCTTTTTTAAATATATGGACATATTTAATGGGTCTGCGAACGCTTTGATATATTTTGGAATTAAGTCCTTAGGTTGAAAAGTTAGGGCAAGAGAGCAGAAGTTCAAATTTTGATATTCGTTGCACTGAAAAAAAAAAAACCTGGGTTCTGTTTTATTATTGATTAATAAATGATCAATAATGTGTATTTGAAATAAAAAGATAAAGTAAAAAATAAATCAACTGAATTCTTTGTTTTCACTACTTTGAGAACTTGCAAATGAATTTTAGAATACACGGTTGAGTGTGCTTCATAAAATATAAATTATATTTTAATGTGAAAATAATGAGTTGAATTATGTATGTATATGCTTGAAATTGAATAATGAAATGAAATAGAAACCTATTTCTTAAACAAAATCAATGCCGGCAAGCTTGTGTGTATATTATTGAATAATGAGTTGCGAATATATTTAAATGTGAAAACAATGAGTTGAAATATGTGTGTATATATTTGAACTTAAATAATAATCTGAAACAAAAACCTATTTCATAAAGTCAATGTCAAATCTATGTGTGTATTAGCTTACGGGACTTGATAATTAAGAGGTTCCAAACCTAATCTCTAAATATTGTTAAATTAAAAAAAAAAAAAAAAAAGTCTTTTGATGATGGTTTATTATTTGTTGTAATCCAGTTCACTACCATGATTTTGCCAAAATTTTCTTGAAGGAGATTTTCCAACCAAGTAACTTACGTTTTTTTAAAATTAAGAATTGAAGTTTCACCTAACTATATACTCAGAGATATTTGTGTCCGTCCTAAACTTTATACCTCTGAAACAACAAGAGATTTTGCAAGTAAACTCATTCATGAGTTTCAAATCTAGGACCTAAAAGAGAACACACGTAAGAATTTGAGTAGAAATATTCTTGGACATACATGTCGCATGCACATACATTAAACTTAACTCATGTTATCGATGTTTGCTTTACCATTGAAAATACTGTTGGACATAAACTTTTGGCACCCCTAATATTTATACTCTAGACCCATCTCTATCAATATATATTTATGAACTAATTGGTCATGGTTCGATCTTTCGCTTTGTTTTTTTTTTAGATTAGAACATTTGGGAGTAGGAGACTCGAGTCTAAGACATATTGTACATTGATGTCGTTGAGTTACTGCTCTTGTTGGTTCGATCTTCCCATTTGTGGTTAAACTCAAAATTACATTTGAATATAAATTAAGAATATTTTTTAAACAATGATATATTTTGTAATTCAATCTTCAATAAAATTATAATAGTTTAGCGAATTAAAAACATTAATAATATCTTGGGAAATTCCATTTATATGTAATTTAACCTAAGTTTCAAGGAGTCCACCATTTAATTTCCTTCCCAACGAAGACGCGCCTTTCACAATCTCATCGCCTTCAAGAATCGTTTTCCTTCCGTCACTGTAAAATTCCCAAATCCCAATTCTCAATTCCCCAAATCTCCGATTTCTCATCTTCAACAATCAGATCCTTCAATCGATCAAAGCATCCAATCAGTTTTTCAAATTTGAATCGCCAATTTGTAAGCTATGGCGCCGTCGCCGGCTCACTCCGATCCGTCGCCGCCAAATCCACAGGTAATCCAACAATTCCTCAGCTCCGTCCTCTCTCAGCGCGGCCCCGCAGCCCTCCCCTACGCCGAAGACACCAAGTGGCTGATCCGCCAGCACCTGGTCTCCCTCACCGCCGCCTTCCCGTCGCTGGTTCCTCGGACGGCGACTTTCACCCACAACGACGGCCGCTCCGTCAACCTTCTTCAGTCCGAAGGCACCGTCCCCATGTCCTTCCAAGGCGTTACCTACAACATTCCCGTTGTGATTTGGCTCATGGAGTCGTACCCTAGGCACCCTCCTTGCGTTTACGTGAATCCGACTCGGGATATGATCATCAAGCGCCCTCATCCTTATGTGAATCCTTCTGGTATGGTTTCCATCTCTTATTTGCAGAATTGGATTTATCCGAGCTCTAATTTGGTTGAATTGGTTCGTAATTTGAGTGTTATGTTTGGTCGTGATCCTCCGCTTTATTCTCAACGGAGGCCAAATCCGAATCCTAGCCCTAGTCATAACCATAGTCCTTCTCCCAGTCCTAGCTCTAGTTTTGGGCATAATAGTGCCAGTTCTACGATGGCTTCTAATATGGGGGCCGCCGCTTTCCCACGCCCTGTTATTCCGCCGAGGGGTTACCCTCCGTCGCCGTATGGTAGTGGTAATGATGTTGCCTCGGTTGCGCGTTTACAGTCGCATACCGAAGATCCTAATGAAGTTTTTAAACGAAATGCGATGAATAAGCTTGTTGAGATGGTGCATAATGATATTGTTGGAATAAGGAAGAGTACGGAGGTGGAGATGGAAGGGCTTTTTAGTGCACAGGGAGCGTTGCGACATAGGGAGGAGGAGCTAAGTAAAGGTTTGAAAGAGATGCAAGATGAGAAGGAGGGTTTGGAGCAGCAACTGCAGATGGTTTTGATGAATTCTGATGTTTTGGAAGGTTGGTTGAGGGAGAATGAAGGGAAGATTAGCAGTGATTTCGAAGTGGACGACGCATTTGAATGTGTTGATGTTCTTTCTAAGCAAATGCTGGAGTGTACTGCTTCAGATTTGGCAATAGAAGATGCCATATATTCGTTGGATAAGGCCGTGCAGGATGGAGCGATTCAATTTGATCAGTACTTGAGAAATGTGAGGTTATTGTCACGGGAGCAGTTTTTCCACCGAGCTACAGCTGCTAAAGTCAGGGCATCTCAATTGCAAAATCAAGTTTCTAACATGGCTTCTCGGATTTCTCAATATACTAATGGCTGAAATATTGGGGAAGTTTTTCCCTTTTAGCTCTGTTGCCTTGATGTGATGCATTGCTTAATTTCTGCTATTTGGATGGCATTCAGGGGGGGTATTGCAAGAAGGTTAGAATTTTGTGAATTTTGCCCTCTTTTTTAATCGCCATTTAAAATCTGTTCCCTTTCTGATAGATCTTTTTCTAGCATTTTAATGTTAGAGGGGCATGGGAAATACGTTATTGGAAAGAAATATGTACCAAAGAATAATATTTGTGTCAAGATCATTTGTCTGCCTATACTTTGATGTGAATTATAGTATATTTTTTTTCTCGTAATTTGGATATGAAATTTGATCCTTATAGTGTCTCTTGGTTTGATCATTTAGATCTGGCAATTGAATTTATTATGCTCATTTGATTGATATTTTCTCTTGAAAATGAAAACAGTCACAATTATTGACTGATATCTTCTCTTGATCTATTTAAGCCTGCTTTATGATATTCTTTGGTCTGATCGATATAACGACATTGTGTTTCCTTGACGCTTTAGCGATGTCGTGATTAAGTACTAACAATCTCAATTTGCATCATACTGTTATTGTCATGCTGATCTCTCTCTCAATCGACTGAGACTTGTTTTTTATGGGATGTAGTAATCTTATTAGAAGAAAAGTAAGAAGGAAGAATTCTAAAGATTACCCAACTAAATTTAATTTCTCTAGTGTAGCCCAAAGAAAACAAGTTGTCTTTTTTTTTATTTTGAAACAAGGTAACCACACCCGTCCCTAGGCCAGACACTGGAGAAATCGAAGGAATAATGTCACAGCTAAGTTTCGAACTTGGGACCTTGAGAGGAGCATACCCTCAAATCCCAAGTCTTCAACCACTGCGCCACCCCTTGGGGACAAAAAACAAGTTGTCTTTGGGATCTAGCCACAGCAAATGAGTCCCTTTTTTTGTTTGTATTTGGGTGATCAAGGTCATTATTTATCAATATAGATTTTGAACAGGCACAAGCACACCTAATGAGTGTTCTTATACAAATCCTTTTGAATTGATTCCTTTAGTCATTTTGGGTCTGCATCAACCTAGGTTTCTTCCCTCTAGTGTTTCTCTTGCTCAGTTGCCTTCCTCTGGTTTTGGTCTTCTATTGGCTTTTTATCTTTCTGTTGTCTCCTCTCTTCATCACATGTTTCAAGTTTATTGATCTTTTAACCTATCAATAATGGGTTTGGTTTCTTTAAGGGAAAAAAAAATCTATTAATTGTTCTCCTCCAATTTATTGTTCTCGCTCCCTTTTCATTAAAGAGGAAACTCGTGACTAATTCATGTGTGAGAAACACAAAATAGGAACAAGGAATAAAAAAAACTCAAGTAAGGAAGCTCGGCGAGATGGTATCCTTTAATCTGATTCAAGGATGTGTTGCTGATTTCTTACCTTGACTCGAGGGCACAGTGCTTGAATTCCTCTTGCTCTTGCAGGACCTTCTCCCTTTTCGACCAGCGGTCCCGTGTTGACTCAACTCCTCTTCCTTCCCCTTTTCTCTTTTAGGAAAGTGTGTATTGTCATGGTAGTTAGATTCTTTGTCTGGCTCATTGTTCCTAGAAGTACTGTTTCCTCTCTGGTGCATTTCTTGCAAAGTAACTTGAAGAAAACTAGAATCCTCAAATCCTTAGGTTTAAAAGCAGAGCATTGCCTCTAACTGTCTCCATATAGATATTTCGGGTAGAATGAACCATCATACACGTTGGCCAAATAAGGATCTTGTAAAATCTTTAAATGCTTAAAAGGGATGGTTCAGTCCATAGTGGTTGTAAAGTGTAAACAACGAAATATAGTAGGTTAGGCAGTTGCCTAGTTAAAGATGTGCGTAAGCAAACCCGAATAAATAACAGGTTGAAATGGTTGTTGATCTTGCCAAGCAAAGAAATATAGGCTCTGTTGTGTGGGGTGTTTTAGCAGAAAGAACCAAGAGGATTTATGGATTTAGAACTTCATTAGTCAAATGCTTGCTTTCTTGTGAAATGATTTAGAACTTCATTAGTCAAATGCTTTCTTATTCATAAGGAGGCAAGTATTTCTCTTTTGATGGTGTCACGTTTTTCAAGTACAAGAGTTTTGTTTATTTTATAGGAAAAAAGATGTTTTTGAAGGAAATAGAAGAGATTTGTCTGGTATGTGAATGACTGGTTTAGGGAGAAACAGTTCAACCCCGGTTTGGTTTCGAATAAAGGTGGTGTTCAAATTTAGGTTGTATGAATACGCTTTCTTTATCACTTTTTTTGTTACTTATATTTGTTTGTTTTATGGAACAATTTGAATTTTTTAAGTCGAATTCTAAAATCGATTTTTTTTTTTTTTCGTTTACCAAACTTAGACTTGTCTTTTGAGAACATTTGTAGAATAGTGGATTGGATAACAGATAAGGAAATTTATAGATAATTCAATCTATGGTGACTATCACTTAGGAATTAATTTTCTATGAATTTTCTTGATATACAAATGTTGTAAGGTCCGTGATATTAATTGAAGTGCACACAAGCTGACTTAGACAGTCACGGATATATATATATAAAAAAAGATAGAATCTTAATTTTTAAAAATAAAATTTAAATAGTTATTAAAAAATTGACATAACGTGTGTGTAATTTGACTTTGCTTAATCAAATCAAATCACGTCATTGGCAATTTGGCCCGAAGCTAAAGTCAAAATTAAAGGCATAGATTTTTCAAATCTAAGAAAAACTTTGTTAACAATTTTATTAATTACTTCGTCCCGTTCTCTAATTTGGAGTAATGGAGTAGAATTCTCATTTTGTACTTCATTTAATTATTTCTTGAATTCAAAATTAAAAAATCACGAAGTATAGATATACACCTTATTAGAAGAAGGATATTTATTTAATTTACTAATTTATGGTCCTGCTTTTATTCAAGTACTGATTTATTTCTAGAAGTTTACTTTGTAATGATTGTCATCTGAATGGGTTACAATATAATTTTTGAACCAAATATAGATGTAGTTTAGATTTTATAATAGTTCAAGCATGTAGAGATAAAATACTGTAAGGAAGATGAGCTAAAAGGTGAGTTTAACTGAACTGATATGTGATTTAATAATTAAATTACGAGTTCGAATATTTCATTTTAACTATCTTGAATTAAGTAAATAAGTATATATATATATACTAGAATTTAATGAACTTTCTACCATATTTTTTCAAATATTATTGAATTAAAAGATATAGTCGATCAAAGAAACAAAATCGAATAGATTTCAAACTACAAATTTAGTACAAGTTAAAGAAAAGAATGCTTGGAAGGTCACAATGGTTCTATTGATCAATTGTTTTTGTCTCGAGAAGATGTTTAAGGAAGCTTGTTCAATTTTTTGCCCTATTTATTAAGGACTATTTTGGTTGCTTTTGGCGAATTATTTACAATAAGTTGAATCAGATGTCATTTATGATAATTTTTTCCTTTTGTTTTCTTCATGTTCTTTGTCATATTGCCCCTATTCTAGGCCTAATGTTTATACCTCAGAAAGCTAACACTTTTTTTTTTTTTTTTTTTTTTTTTTTTTTAAATTTATTTACGGAAGTAGCCTAACACTTGACTGTTAGTAAAAACAAATTTATATAAAAAAGGTGTTTTAAAATAAAAAGAATAAATTGATACAATTAAGATTTAGATTTTTTTTTTTTTTTAAATTCAACAAAAATTGGAGGTAGTATGATGAAAATTCATGACCTCTTGATTGTATACACACATTTATGTTGATTGAATTACTGCTTTTTTATGATTTAAATTGTTACCTTAATATAAGTATATCAAAAGTTTTTTTTTTTTTTTTTTTTATTTTAAGAAACTTGTTATAAATAGTAAATTTAGCGTTCATATTTTAATTTTAGTCACTTTTTAAAACTATTTCACATATAATACAATATTTTAACTTTTATTGTCTTCATTCAATTTTATTTAATTGGTTTCAAACAATTAAACTTGATTAAAATCATCACTTTGTTTGTGGGCGGAAAGGTTACAGGTGAGTCGAATGTACATTTCTAAAATTTTGAGTTTCATAAAAATTCTCTCATTTTTATTATTCAATAAAAAAAATTTCTGTTCATACTAAAATAAAATACAAGTCTTTCATTAAAAAAGACCGAGTAAATGAAGACTTTGCCTCACAGATTATGAAGTTTTTTTTTTAAAAAAATAAACTCGTGTTATTTGTCTCAATGGGAAACTATATGGCTAGGGGAGACTGTCATATGATAGCTTGGTAATTTTGTGCCGTTAATGTATGAGAGAAAATACACAATTATCTCAATTTTTTTTAATTTTTAAATTTATAAAATTTTTAATCTACATTCAATTGTTACAATAGGCGATTGCATTAACAATTTTGCCATTTAAGAAAAGAAATTCTTTTATTTGCCTTTATGTTCTTTTTTCTGTGGAGTGCATGATCAATATTAGTCTTCTCAAATGAAACATTCTATTAGAAGTGTAAGTCAAAACACAAACAATTAATGACACTATTTAAACCAAATCGATTCCATCAATTTAAACTGTGATTCTTGGTGAATTCGATTTTCTGATTTTTTGTTTTTTTTTGTTTTTTTTAAAATTTTTTTTTAATTCAATAACATCTAACCTATAACCTATAAATCATTAGGTTCATACATCATGCTAATTAAACTATAATTTTGTTCATTCTATTTTCAAAAGTCTTTCAACTGAATTTTGTTAATGTCAATCAGTTTTTAGTCGAGCAATTAAATGGATAGCCAAAATTTTCAGAACAATTCCAAACAAATTTTTTTATTCTTTCTTGAATCAATATGTTTTTTTCAGACAAAAATGAATGCACTCACAACCGTTACATTTATGATCGATAAGGATCTGGAATTGCAGCAAATGAGCATCTTGAATGGCTTCAACACATTTAGTTAAGCCAAAATCAAATAAACTTTGCTCAAAATGGAAAATCATTAAAAAAGTGAAGAAAGAAATGTCAATAGTGAACACTGAAATATCTTACTAATTGAGCAGATAACCAGTTCTAAGCATGTCTCTTTGTACAATCTTGAAGAAATGATCTACAAATTACAGTATCTTTTGACTGGAAAGAATCTGAGAATTAGAGTATACGCTGAGTGCTAGGACCTCGATCTTTAGCCCCGTGACACCGAGCCGAGCATAATGGCACCTGTACTAAGATGGCTAAAACAATTGCCAGGCTATTTACATAAAGGGTGCAGACTGGTTAACTAATAAGATTGCAAAAGGTTTCTCACAATTTGATTCCTAAGAAATGTTGAAAATATGCAATTACCTAACTCGTAGTATCGTCGTTCTTTCATCCAGATTTTCGGAGACTTTTTTAGCATAGGAAGCTATGGATCAAATGAGAAAAACAATTGCCAATGAATCAAAGAATCTTTTATGCTTTTCTAGTACTGCTGGATTTAGAGTCAATGCGAACTGTCCTGTTTGAGAAGCAATGGCGCACACGAACTTTGTGACTGACTGATCGGGTCGAGCAACTTCCATGTACAATGACAGTTAACATAACTTCCGTGTCTCGTACATCTTCGCACCACCAGTTCTGTGGGATGCCATCAACAAACTCTTCCAGGGTATGGGATTCTTCATGGTGTACTGATATCTCAACAGATTGTTCGGGTTTAATTACTCCTGCAGCCGGTATTACCTGCCGATTAGAAATAACACAAGAGTAAGAGAAATATCCAAGGGTCGAAGAGAAGAAAGGACCATTGTGATATGCACAACCAACTACTCTTTATGGACTTCATATTTTATTATAATCCAGTAATGTGGGGTAAGCGTCCTAGAATTAGTTACATGCTTTTCATGAAGACCATAGGTATTGTTAAGGTGAGCTTGTAATTGTAAATTATGCAATATTCAACTGGAAGTTGCAGGGATGACTATAAAATCCTTCACAAAAACCAGTAAGTTATCCTTTGATTCTCCAGATGAAAGATGATTAGTTCAAAACAAATTTGGATTTACACATGGAAGATCAGTCCAACACCAAATTTCTTTAAGCCGATATGTCTGTGTCCTTTCTCGAAACATATATATGGTACCTAGGTAATGGTTTACTTTTGAATTTACATCGAATAACATGGCATAAGACAATACCTCAAGCCACCGAGGAAAGCCAAAAGCACCTCTTGGAACATAATCGCGCTGATCGCTTTCATCCTTGATAGAGGCGTGACCTTCTGAGATAATTCTAAAAGTAGCCACATCTTTCATGCATTTATTGGTTATAAAGAAAGTAGATGACTCCTGATTTTGTAGAACTATAGTGTTCGTGCTGACATTGGTTTCCGGAACGTATAATAACTCTTCAAAAATCGATCTCACTTTTTCGTTAGATTTAATAACATCTCCAAACTCTTTTCTCCTAACTGACCTATCAGCATGGGAAATATGAAGGTTAAATTTACATCTGACAGGTTTGTGATCACTGTCCGTCACTTCCATGCAGGCCTCGTATCTGCAACAAATGCATCAAACTCTCAAAACGAAAGAAAAAAAATTATAGGTAACAACAGAAATCTTCAAAAGCTTACACTCACAATAAAACAGATGATACTACAGGGCATTCTAAACTACTTTCAGAGACTGGGTTTGACCGATTGTCACGATATATTACTCTATCGCACCAGGCAGGAATACGTTTCTTCTCACCAGCATCATATCCTGGAAAAGATTTAAGTTAAGAAGTTCAACCACCGACAACATGATGAACCTCGATCGATAACAATTAATAATAGATTGGCTGAATTTGTTCAGACAATTGGAAACTTTCCCAATCCTATACTTGAATCCAAATCATCAATAGTTGGAAAGAATGGTTTCTTTTCTTAGCTGTATACCTGCTAAGCCGGGCCGATGCCTTTCGAACTTGTACGTTGGAGGGAATCTAATGAGTGCCTCGCGCATGCCTTGGAAAACTTTTCCAGCTTTCATCTCAGCCCTAAGCTGATCCTTTTCTCTAAGCCAATCAAAGCATCTCTGGGAAACAAAGTCCCGGGCTTCATCATATGATATGCCAAAGAGCCGGTAATTGAAATCACCCAGAAACACAACCATGTCTGCATCAGCTAACTCTGGTTTTGGTTCTTCAGGATTGACAGCAGCAACCTAAATATCAGCATGAGATAAACATGGTGGATGGTAAAAAGGCAAGTAGCTAAAAAAATGATGTTGTATTAACCATAAAGACATACATTTGTAGCCCGAAGCGTATGAACAGAAGTCGAGACACCAGCTGCAATAGAGAGGGCCAATGGCAAGCCAGAAGAATAAAGTAGCCAAAATAAATATGTGGAGAAGGCAAAAGAGCAAGACAAAAACAGGTATGGCACCATACCAGCTGCATTATTTAGAAGGCTAGATGACCGGTTGAAGACCATGTTTCGATAGATGTGGTCAAAATCCGCATTACGACGGTTTACTGCTTCCAAGTGTGCAGCCAAGTGACAGTTAACAAAGCATATTATCCTATCATAGACTCTGATTCTCAAACCTACACCTCCCTGTTGGATCAGTTTCAGTCGAGTCATGAATTGGAAATCAGTGAGCAAATGAAAAACAAATATTTTGCGACTGAAAGAACTAGAAGTCATTCCACAAAATTAAAATATTTCTACTAACCAAATCGTTGCCATCTCAACGGGAAAATGAATATCGCAAAGTAAAATATACAGAGCAAAATATTCTAATACTTCATCATTGTCATGTGTTAATCTCAAACAACGAGTTCTCTAACAACCCTAGGTTGATTGGATTTTGGAGTTGAAAAGAGGAGAGGAGAGAAAGTAGAAGAGGAAGTGGAAGTGGAGTGATTTGGAGATATAAAGTACTTGTTTGGAGATTGGTATTTTGGAGAGATGTTACAAAAATATTTATTTTATATTAATTTTTTATAATGTAATGATTGTATATTTTGGATTGATTGATAAATTTAATAAATTTTATTTATATTATATGGTTGAAAATTAAAAAATGTGTGATGTCACATATGATAAGATTAGATAAAAGATATTTTATTGTATATTATATAGTTTAAAATTAGAAAAAATTTGACGTGACATTTAATAATATTAGATAAAAGATTTGATGTGATGTTGGAAGAGGGGTTGGGGAGAAGTTGAGAAGAGGTTGATGTACTAAAAACAAACGTGATCCCAACTCCTTCCCCTTCCTCTCCTCTCCTTAACACCAAATCCCAAATACCCCGTGTTTAAAATTATCAACAGGTGTCAACTTGATACATTTTTAAGACTGCTTACTTAGACTTCTTTTGAAGTATGATTATTTTACATTCCACGAACATTCAGTTTTAGGGAACCTTCAATAATACTTTAACGAACAGGTTTGTTAGTTTTACAGCTACTTCCGAATTACGAAAAATAGACTATTCAAGATATTAAGATCAAGTAATTATCATTCACGAAAACTAACTTCCTTCTGAGAGATAAACAAACCTTATTACCGATTGCACGACCAAAACCACAAGCCACTGCTCCAGCATCAACATCTCCAACATTTGTTCTAACATTTTTTCTCACCCTGACATAAAATATCAGCATATGAAATTATTACCTGACAAATATGAGAGTTAACATAAAATTCTATTAAGTAGTATGATAGGACTGACAACTTATTCTAAATGTTATAAAAGAATATTACATCTAATGTTCAAATTACAGTGCTAACCAAAGAGAGATAAGCAAGCCAGCCAGTTGCCTCGAACCCATGCGTTCAAAAGTTGTCCCTTCATCCAAGGCTTTTCCAATGGTATCAATCCACCATTGTCCTACCGCACTGCCTTCAAGTCCTACCTGCAGTTGACATAATGATATAAGGCAACAATTTTTTTTCTTTTTCTTTTTCTGGCAAAGGCAGAAAATTTTGAATGACTGAGTATGAATATGGAAAGTTAATAACAGAATAGTGATTTTGCGAGTAAAAGAGCTCGTTTGAATGACTGAGTATGAATAAGCAAACTTAACAATGGAATGGTGATTTTGCGTGTAAAAGAGCTCGTAGAATGCTGGAGAGATTTGTCAGATACAAATTAAAATAATCAGAATGTTAAACAAATATTGTGAAACATAAAGAAAAGTGAGGGATACATTAGACTAAAGTGAAATTCCTATCAAGATTTCGCATTTATTAGGTATGTTCCATCATGAAGAATTTGATTTTAAACTCGGCTAAATCTTTCATCATCACAAGCTATACCAAAAATATCTTGAAGATAACAAGATTGCAGGAGGAAGCAAGTTGAGTTCGTGAGTTGGATAATAAAAATTGATTCTAACTTCTTCCATCTAATGAAATCTCTGGTATTGATCCATCAAATCATGATGTTAAAAACATAGATGGTGAATGAGGTGCTTAAAAACAATCAGACTCCAATACGCCAAAGTGGCGATAATTGCCATGTATCCTTAACTAAGAGGTTGCAGGTTCAAATCATCCGACCCCAAAAAGTGTTATTGTACTAAAAAAATGTAACAATCAGACTCCAATACACCATCATAGAGTTCAGAAGATCTTACTGTTTCTTTTGCTGCAGACATGGCAAGGAAACCTGCACCCATCTCTACTTCCTGCAGTCCAACGACGATAATGCCAACATCCGAGGCAGCAGAACCCAACCATGCCATCAGTGCTTCATGAGAGGCTCTTCCTTGTCCAACATTCCATGTGCCAACCAGCATTTTTACATTTTGCTTTCTTGTATATGTCACCTCTCTGGAAGCCAGTTCTGTCCGTACTATGCTATCAATAGGTCCTGGAGAAGTCATGTTCCAGCCACGAATTCCTCCTTGACTAGCCAAGCTATAAACATATCCTGCACCCACAGCCATTTTTAGCACAGGGCTACTATGAGCAACCCATCCTGCAACTAGATTCCCCTCAAGATCCACTATTTGGATAACTCCACTCACATAACCCACATACATCCGTGTCCCAAAAGCACAAAAGCACTGAACAGCATAAGGGTGATGGTTAAAATCTTGCAACCGGTTTCCATTTCCATCCCACTGCACTAACATGCCATTTGTACCTCCACTCCAAATCATGCCATCCTTGGCGAGCACAATTGTCTCTACTCTCTTGATATCTTCGGTAAATCCCCCTGCTCCCTTTGCAACTCGACGAACAGCATCTGCAGCTCCCATTATGGCATTGCGTGACCTTTGGAGAAAGCCCTGTGGTTTTTCTTTTTTGGATGTGGATGCTAATTTTACTTTTATCTCCTCTTCCACTGATTGATCTTGAGGGGCTTGTATCATATCTACTCGATTCTCAGTCTGACCATCTACATTAAAAACTTTTACAAGCTCCCTTGACCGAGCATCCCTGTAGCGTTAAAAATTAGAATGAGATTCATTTCTCTCTTCCTCCCACACAATTTGTAAGATTCCAATGAAAAGAAATGAGGTAAGAGGTGGGTTTTGATTCATGGTGCTTGGTTCCCTTCTAGTATGTTTAAGTATCTGTTATCAAAGTCATGAGCTATGAGATATGAAGACTAATCCTGCATCAATTATGAAACAATGAGAAACTTCCACTTCCCAGGAGAAAGGAAGGAATTTGACAAGATGCTTGGTCTTTTCCTCTATTAATGAGCCATGAAAAGAAGCTAAGCAGACAAGATGGTGGTAATTAAACAATACATGTCCGCATGGAAAAACAATAAAATGGTTGTTTTTGGGCTAAACTGATTCTTTTAGATTACTTTAATTGAATAACGGGTCTTTGTTTTGTTGGCTCTTACCAGATTTGTCAACTTCATTCTTTAGGTTACTTTAATTGATCAACTTTGAATATAAGTGTTGCAATGAGAATTCAAATTGTAAACTATTTTAGCTCGCTATTAGTTCTCGAACTCTTAGGCTATAATTACTTTTTTCTTATTTCAACTTTACAATAACTCCTATTTCTTTTTAATGCATACATTTTGGACTCGGTAAATCTTAAATCATACCATGGCAAATAACAATTTCATAACTGCAACCTTTATTTGAATATAAAGGTTAAATTGATCAAATTAAAAGTTGGTGGCATGGATTATAGCATAAACAACCATATTAATTGAAGAGTAAAAATTGCATTTCCCCCTAACTTCTATTATTTATTTAAGATTATATTCACAAAAGTTTTAGGATTTGAATATGACCATTGAACTACAAAGAATTATATCAGATGTGAATACCTACCACAGTGAGAATGATAGAGCCCCAGCACACCAAACTTTGGCTCTAACATTGTCAGATAACAAACACTTTACATCTTGAGAAGATATACTACAGACACCATTGACTGTTACTTGGCTCCTGAGGTCAATATATGACCTCTCCACAAGTAAAGAAGCCATATGCCTTTCCCCTGAAGAAAGGCAAAGAGATTTTTCAATTGCTTCCCATGGCCAGACCTTAATAATACCACCTTCAGCACCAGACCACAGGTCACCTGTGAAATCATAGAGAATACAGTTAAGTCAAAATCAGTAGGGGCAAAGTTAGTTATAACTTGTTATACTTTTTAACCACATTATTTGAATCATATAATAAAGCATTTCAATGAAAAATGGTGGTTTTATGAATCTAAGATCTTCAAACCCAATCTTCTCCACAGTACAACTCATATTGAAGAAATACCAGATTGGGCGTGAGCTCATTTGATTTATCATATTCCTGCATTCATATTATCACTAAATTGCCTGGGTATTTTTTTTCCATGGCACTTTTAGGACAAAGAAAATCTCATAGCACAGCAACATTCATAGATAAGATGAACAGTAATTCCCTAGGTTGGAAAATTCCAAAACATTCGGAACCAACCGTGGATAATGTGTCATGGATTGGCCCAGTAGTCAAGAAATCATTAAGAAACCAAAAAGTTTTAAGTTCAATCTACGATGGTGGTGGTCACTCAACTATAAATTAATTTCATATAGGCTTTTTCTTGACGGTTTGTGCCATAAGAATAGTTTGAGCTAGGCGTAAGTTGGCCCGGACACTCATAACCTCTCCTTCACCGATTCTAACATGCTTTTTTAAAAAAATTTACTTTTCTTGGAAAAGAAAAACTGCTTACCATATGAAGTTATGGCCATGGCAAGAACAGGACCACGATGGGCTTGCCATGAAAGCCCCTCCTTGAAAGGCATATCATCCAAAGACTGATCCATCTTCCATGATCTGATCTTCCCATCCTTATGCCCACTCCACACCAATCTATTTCCACTGTCAATAATCAAACACATGGTGGGTGAGGTCGTGACGGATTCATAAAACGGAGCAGCATCCTCATCGCCCCTCCTCACCCTCCCGCCCAATCCACTCCCAAGTTCAAAAGCATTCTCAACATTCCAAAACCGCACCCCACATTCCTGTCCAGCCCACAGCTGCGTCTCCGTACACGCAATGTTCCTCAGAAACTTCCCCACCTGCGTCTCTCTCAACGGATGCGGCCTCAGCTCCAAGCACGTCGGCCGGCCTAAATGAACCGATGCACGAATCGGATTCTTGAAAACCCCAGTCGAGCCGCCGCTGCCAACAAATTCCGCCAATGCCTGCGACTGCGGCGAATCCTCCTGGCCTCTGCCCCCGCCGTCTGCAAGATTCTGGTCCAACCTCTGCGATAGAAACTCCTCACCTCCAACTGCCGCCGTTGTCGTCGTCGAATACGGCACAAACTCATCATCTGAAGAATCATAATACGCTTCCTTAAGCTTGGGAATCTGATCCTCGTCGAGACTGTGCTTTCGCATCGGGTGACGCTTCGGATTGGTTCCGGCTCGAAGCTGCTGGCTATAACACTGAGACTTACGAGGAGGAGGAACGGGACTCAACCCGGCCAACGCTTCACGGTCGTCGTCTTCGATGCGATCATCCATTGTAGAAGCGAAGAGTGCGGTCGATTAGGAGAAGAACGTGGAGATTGGGATTTGAGATTTGGAGAAATTTGGATGATCCGAAAGAGAATGAGAAACATGGAAATTGGAAATGGAAAATGGGAAGAGAATATATTATTATTATTATTATTATTATTAATTGAAGGAATTTGGGAATAAAAGAGAAAGAGCGGGAAGCGAGGCCATCCTTTGGACACAATTGCTTTAACCAACCGATCGGAACTTCCTCCTTTTTTGTCTTCACCTTCCCCTTTATTTTTATAATAATTTAAAATTTTAAAATATCGTTTTGTTATCTCTACTTTTTTCTTAATCATTTGTGATCTTCTTCTCTTTTTTTTTTCTTTTTTTTTATTTAACCATATTTTGTCCTCAAACTCGTAATCAATTAGTTATTATGTAATATTTGATATCATCATTAGAGTGCTATTACTTTTGACAATCATCCAAGTCAATTTATGTGTGATTATGTCTATTGGACACACCATGTAATTTTACAAAATTGTTTTGCTTTGTATTCGAACTTTCAAATGTTTCAATTTGTTTCCAAATGCTTCAAATTCCAAATTGAATGTTAATTTTAATCAAAATCAAATCAATAATTTTAATATAAAAATGATAAAATATGAACGTATTTTAATAAAGGAAAAAAGGGTAAAGTAATTACGTTTCAAACAAAAATAAAACAATGAACATCAATGAGAGTTTGAGAATTATCTTGTATAACATATTAACCATAAAATTAGATGTTCGAATCTAACTTTTTCAAACATTGTTGAAGAAAAAAAAAACAATTTTAAAGTTTTCTTAATGACAAAAGTTGAAAATAAATATTTGAAAGTTTACAAATTAAAATGGAACAAATCGTGAATGGTATAGATGACTTAAATAACTAAGAGATAATGAAAATTCAAACTCAAATATATTGATGTTGCTCAAATCTTTTATCGGCATTAATGTACTTTTTAAAATATACATAATTAATTTACTTGATATTAGATAAACGACAACAAATAGACCGATGTAAGTTGGTTTCCTCGATTTATAACTTCTTTTTGCAAACTTATGTTTTCCTTTTTTTATGTCTGCAGATCAAAAAGATTGGGAAAGAGCTGTGGGATGGGATTGGCCGCGCTGAAAAGTTTGGAAAGATAATAGTTTCATAATGTATTCATTATAATTGTCATTTTCTAGTGGATGAGGAACAAGCCCATTTTGACTCAATCTAGACTGTCTAAAGATTGATTTCTTTCCAAAATCTCAAGTAATTTCATTGATTTCCCCTTTTGAAAGGTATCTGGAAGATGAATGTTGATGTCTTTTAGTCATTAAAAGATTAGATTGGAGGGTTTGGGTGGGACGTTTAGAATCACATGGATCTTCTCAAAGCCGCTGGGTTCATGCTTGTCCATAGTTTCAGCTCGACGAAGGGGCTTGAAGCTTTGACTATTAAAGAGGGGCTCAAGATGCTCGAGTGAGGTAGAGGTGTATGTTCTATCCTCCCATCTTGCTCGAATTGAACTGTTAAAAAATTATCAAGACTATTTTGAGGAATTCTTGAAATTTGACTAAAATGGGTGATATTAGTTCTTTAGCGACTAAAGTAAACGTTATTAGCTTTAGCCATGTTAAGTGGTCTTGTAACAAGGTGTAGTGCAAAATTGCTAGATCTATAGTCTAAATCATATTGCAAATGATAGATTTAAACCAAAATCAAACCAAGACTAATAGAGATGAAATCAAACCAAATAAAAAAGGAAGAGAATAAAACTAGCACACCGATGTAAAGTGGTTCGGACTAGCCTACTCCACTGTTTAGAATGTGAGATGATCAATCTTGATCACTTACTCATAATTGCCATTGAAATGGTTTTCAAGAGTTCTCAAATTTGGTGGTTAGGATTTTTCTCAAATGATGAAGAAGACCGTTGGTACTTTATATACTAGCACAATTTACACACCCTCATAATTAGTTAACCAAATCTAAAGACTAACCTAAGTTCATTAAACTCGCCATATGGATTAATACAAAGATGATGTGTAATTCACCAAATAACACAAGGTTTCTCTCAAATTAGCTTCTTCTAGAGTTAGCATAATGCATGCCAATTTGTATATATATTCTCGAGAAGAGAAATTTAGTTTGTTTCGGTAGGAGAGTTTGTTCCCTTATGAGGTATCCTCCACTTTATGTGAGAATTGTAATGGCTTATCTTCTATGTCGTGTTTGATGGAAGTATGGATGATTTTGGTTAGATTTATGCCAGGGCGACAATTAAATCGATATCCTCAATTTTTCAATAACTAGGTTCAAATCCAATAAAGCACAAAATTATTGGTTCGCTTTTTATTTTGTTTATTTTGAGTTTAGCACAATATTACAAAATAAAATAAAATAGAAATAATAAACTCATTTTCTTTTTTTCTTTTTTTTATAAGAACTAATTTCATTATAAATATGAAATTACATAAAATATCAAATACTTATGATTCAAATAGAACAATTTACACAACCATGACCATTCAAATTCTAAATACAAAACAAAGACATTTAGAAATGGGAGATAATGACAATTAATAGGAAAAAAAAAAAGTAAAGTTAGAAAAAATTACTTAGGAAAGCATATTGGCATTTAGCATTTTCTTTAATAAATACTCATAATCTTCCAAAAGCTTCCTCACAATCATAAATGTTTCAAAACTGATATAAGATAAGTAATTTACTCTATCTTATTGTCGATTAAATTTGAAATGAAATAGCATGTTATTTAATATGAAATCAAAGTTCATTGAGCTCAAATAAATTTGTTTAAAAAATAATAACACTAATCCTTATATTTGAGGTCTAATTTTTATTATTGGGTTCATATGTTTTAAAATTGAACTAAATTACCTAACCTAATGTTTAATAGACTACTTTTGAATTCCAATATATTAATGAAGTCATTATTTTAGACTTAGGGTGAATTTAATTTTTAAAAGAAAATATACATTAAAGTAATCTAAAAAAAAACATTTGGCATTATTTAAATGTTTGGACCAAATAGAAACTAGAAACCAAACCTATAGACTAAAAATATAATTTTCCAACAAGTTCTTAGGTCTCAATACTAATTTAATATGGTCGAGCTCGTTAAACTCAAATGTCTCTTAAGATCATACATTGAAAAAAGAGGAATGTCTCACAACATTTATAGAAAAAAAAAAAAAAAATTAACTAGTCTCCACAATGTCAATTAGTTTAAAAAGAGCATCATCTTGGAAAAGTGATAATACATTTTAGCATTTAGAAGATGGGGGGACTATTCTCTTCATTACTAATTGATCTTGAAAAAAATATATCGTCTTAAAAAGGTGAGGTGAGCTCATAGAGGCCATTTGGCCAACTTGAATATTGTTGCGTGGTGTTTGGCCACACATTCTAAACTATTGTTTTTATTGGCGACTCTATTAAATAGTTTATACCTTGTATTTAATTAGTCATTTTTAATTTTTATGGAAAGAGTTAGTAACATAATGATTCCATTGTTGGATGATAATCTGATATTATTCAAATGTCACGGATAAAAATGTTAAATTTTTAAGCATAACTATCAAAACTAGAGACTATAAAAATGTATTTTTCTAAAAAAATTAATGATAAGAATAAGTTTAAATGCTTTAAATATGACTCACTTTTTTCTTTATGACTTGGCACATCTCATTCTTTATGACTTGGCAAATCTCAATTAGTCAATATATTTTTCTGATTCCAAAAAATCTGAACTGTCAAAATAAATCTAGGTCAAAATCGCACTCCACAAAGAGGGGTTGCATTTTCCATTCCAGGTCATCAACTTAGGGTATTGTAGTCTTTTCGCTCACAAATTGTAAGCTACTTTTGCAATAATCATATTTCTGGGTTTGATATCTAATTTCTTGATCGTAGAGCCATTTATGATAAAAACCCTAAATTCTCCTGGATCTGAGATTGCTTCGATTGATTTCTGTGTTGATTGCTCGTCGATAGTGATGGTAATCGAATTCTGCTGAAGTTCTATCAAATTTCAGCTCTTTTTTCTTCGTTTTTCGTCTATTTTGATCTATTGAATGTCTCGAATCTGACGCCATGAGGAAGAAGCTCGATACCCGCTTTCCTGCTGTAAGTTCATTATTCTTTTTTCTTGATTTTTGTTTCATGATTTTTTTTTTCTTATTTCGGTCGGATTGATAATACTGCTCTATTTCTAACGAATTGAATGAAAATTTTGTTTTGTTTGTTAATTTCTGCTATTGCGAAGAAATCCTGGCGTACGATTTCGTCCGATGATTTATGCTTTTTTTTTTTTTTTTGAATAATCATTTGATAGGTATCTTGCAGCGTTTTCTGGTATTACTGGGATTTTTATTGCATAAAAATGTATTTCATATCTTTGTCTGTGTCAATTAACCTAAGTCTGTAGTTGTTCATCTGCAACTTGTCCTGTTCAGTTCATACTATGAAATATTCATTATGGATCGATTACTGTATAACCCTGTGAAATTAATTTAATCATTATTGATATCCCATATAGTTTTTTGGTTTTGAGGCAGCAGAGCTTTTAAAGCTTAAATTTATGATTAGGCTTGCAAAGGTAGTGTTATTTTCATATAGTTTTATTTGGTCATGCCAATAAAAAAGGGCTGCTAAAAAATATGAAACTGATTGTAAAAGGCATATCAACTGTTAACGATGGGTTGAAAGACCTCTTAGAAAGAAATTACATTATGAAGCATGTCATGGCTCATGACATAGAAGAATCCCACGGCATATCATGTTTCTAAGAGAAGTCTTAGAAGGGAGGCAGGGAAGAAAACATTGAACCTAGAATCCTCCCACCATGTCTCCTCTAAAATACCCTTATGCTTATCTCTAACCTAACACGACATGACATGACATAGAAGAATCCCATAGCCACAACAATCAATATTTCACAAGAACTGGAGAGTGAAAGAAAAAAAATTATGGATTCGTCTAGTGGGCAAAAAGGATCTTGGAGATCTAAGAGGTGATGAGCTCAATTTATGTGTCCATCTACCTAGAAAATAATTTCTACAAATTTTCTTGACATCAGCTGGTTCGGACACTCATGAACAAAAAAATGCAAAAGAGAATTTTACTGAACATACCAACTCCAAAAGCTTAGCAAAGTCTCCAAGAAGTGGTACAGTGGTTGAAGACTTGGGCTTTGAAGCTATGCTCCCCACAAGGTCCTAGGTTCGAGACTCACTTGTGACATTATCCCTTCGTTGTCTCCCGGTGCCTAGTCTAGGGATGGGCGTGGTTACCCTTGTTTAAAAAAAAAAACGCTTCGCAAAGCTTGACTGAAGTCTGAAATCAAACTGGCAAAAGTGTACAGAGATTAACACAAACTCAGTCACCTCACCTCCTTTCTAGTTTTGTGTCAATACAAGATCTTGAAGCCTTGTTTTTTTAAGATAACATTGAACGTTCTTCATGGTAAAGAGTAAGAGCAAATTTTAATGAACTTATTTTATGAAATTTGTGAATTGTGCCAATTGGAGTTGTTTTTCCCCCTTTGTTTTAGGCTTTTGAAGAGTCTACTCCTTGTCTCCTCTCCCCTTTTTTTGTACTGTTCTAACTTCCACATAAGTTAGAATCGGTTCATGTCTACGTACTTTTTTTCTTGGACTCTTAGTTATTCTATAAGATGTCTCAATTTATTTTTTGTTAAGCCTTAAAACTCGTCTTCTGACATGATTGTGCATATTAAATTCTCGAGTATTTAAATTGTCTACACACTTTTTTAGTTCGTTGTTATCTGATGAATGATATAATTTGGCAGGCTCGAATAAAAAAGATAATGCAAGCAGATGAGGATGTTGGAAAGATAGCAATGGCAGTGCCAGTTTTAGTTTGTAAGCAAACATTTCTGATGATTTAGTAGTATTGTGTCATAAGGTGCTCCATTTAAGTAATTAATGATTGCTAATGTTTCTTCACATTAATACCAGCTAAAGCATTGGAACTATTCTTGCAAGACCTCTGTGATCGTACATATGAGATAACTCTACAAAGAGGAGCTAAGACGATGAACTCATTGCACCTGTAAGAGCAAATTTGAATCAATTTATTTTATGAAGTTTTGTGAAAGCCATACATTCAAACTCAGAACTTTACAGTTTTTACTTTTAGCATCTAACATTATTGGTAATTGGTATCTACATACCCTGTTCTTATTTGTTTCTCCAAGTCTGATTGTTATGTTTTTGTATTTTCTCTTATCATGCTTTATGGACTTTCATTACAGAAAGCACTGTGTACAAAGCTATAGTGTTTTCGATTTTCTGAGGGATATTGTTAGTCGAGTTCCAGATTATGGTCATGGTCATTCTGATGGTGCCGTTGATGATAGAAAGAGGAGGTATAATATACTTATTTTCTTACTCTTGTTTCATGATGAATTTATGATCGGTTGATAACTTAACATGCTTGGTTTCTGATCAGGAAACCCCTTGGTGATGAGGGCAATGATAATGATGAGTTGAAGAAGAGCAAAATGGTAATTATTCTTTTCTCCCAGCGAATCAAATATTCGCTAAATTGCTTTTATTTTGACATAGACAGAAAACCCATGACTTGAGAAATATTTGTTTTGTTTTTATGAGAAGAAACCGAGCTTTCATCAAATGCATAATGATGAATCACACTTAAATAGAGATATTGATTTCTTTTTTATTTTTTTCCTCCAGCATGAGATGAGCCATGTCACCACTGGTAGAGGAAGAGGACGAGGGCGAGGAAGGGGTCGTGGACGGCCTGCTCGAACAGCCGAAAGGGACCACATACAACCTAACCCCGATGACGACCCTTGCACATCTACCGAAAACAGGAACAAGATCCCCAACCCAGATGTGCACATGGAGCACCACATTGACACCAATGAAACATCAAAAGAAGTCAGTGATGCCAATCAAGCAATCCAAAACTTTGATCTTAACGCCGACGTCAATACAAGCGAAGAAACCAAGACTGTAGCAACAGCACCACCACCCGATGTGCCCGTCGAATCAACAGGGCCAACTACCACCGAGTCTGAGGCTAAAGCTTCTGATGAATTCCCCGCCTGGCCTCTTTCAGACGTGGACAAAATGTCAATTGACCCTCTCCAATATGCACATCTCAGCACAAGAGCAGATGAAGACGAAGAAGATTATGATGAAGAGTAACCAACATTCATAGGAAGGAAAGAGGTCAGTTTTAAGTAGGCAAAGAAAATAAGAAGAATTAGAGATTGGAGTTCAATCTGATAAAAAAAATGCCTTGTGTAGTTAGGTCATCTGAAATCATTTTCTGATTTTTATATTTCTCTTAATGTTTTCTAAGTATATGATTTCTCGATCTAACATTAGGTGTCTGTAGCTGTTGAAAAGTAATAGCTTGTTTATTATGTAATCCATGTGAAGAGTTTTAAGTTAACCATGGTAAGAGTAGGCTGACCTTTTTTTCTTCTTCTTCTTCAGAGCTAATATATGCATGTCATGCCATGTCAAACCCTAATTATTTTACTTGAGATTAAAGTATTTTAGTTGGGATTCCAACATTTGCTCTGTTGCACTTATTTCATCATAACAAGGAGAACCAAGAGGCTATGCATTTGATCCCTACCTGATTATTGTTGAACTAAAAAAAATATGGGATTCAAGACTTAGTATTATTATTTTTTGCCTATGCATGCACAGCTTTATTGTCTATTTTTTTTAAGAGAAATACTTCTCTACCCATGAACAAGTGGAGTGACTCTACTTGTTGTTTATGTGGCATCACTTAGAGCCACACATTTTTTTTCATTTTAAAGAAAAAAGAAAAAGTTAAAAAAATTGTGGCTCTAAGTGATGTCACATAAGCAACAAATAGAGTCGCTCTACTTGTTCATGTGTAGAAAAGTATTTTCCAAAAATTCTACTTGTTCATGTCTAGAGAAGCATTTCTTTTTTTTTTAATCACTTTCTCTAAGTGGAAGATTCAAACATTTGACCCCGACCCTTTCGTTGAATTTGTCTCTTTCTTTAGTTGAAGAATTAAACAGTCTGACTCTGTTGTTTTTTGTGAACTTTATGTGTTGAAGATTTAAGCTGACCTTTTAGGTGCTCTATATATCTTATTTATCACCTCTTTTTTAGTTGGAGATTCAAGTCTCGTGATTTTTAGATGATCTCTGACATTTAATGTCTTAGATAAACTCTTGATGGCTTATCAAGAGCAGTAGTTCAGCGACATCGATGTAAATTTAATGATTAAGAGGTTTTGAGTTTTAATCCCCTTACTCCAATTGTTGTAATTAAAAATTAAAAAAATAAAAAACAAAAAAATCGGAAGAAAAGTACGTCGAACCCGTCTCTATTGCATTTAAATTTTCCTGCCGGCTTTGTTGAAATTTCCTAAACACCATTATGAATCGAGCTCCGATTGTGATTGATTTTGAGATTGTTGAAACTGAGAACAAAAAAATCTTCCAACTTCTCTTCTTAAGTGCTGCGTTGTAAATGCTATCCATTTAAAATCACAATTGAAAATCGTAAATGTATTCGCTTTCAAGAGCGAATTCCATAGGATCGAGCTCCTGTCCATAGCAAACTTTATAGAAATTAAGATCGATTTCTTCTTCTTTTTTTTTTTTTACCAACTAAACTCTAATTTTCTTCAAATTATAAGAACCAAATCTCCGGTGTCTCACCCAGAGATGAGCATGGTTACCCTTATATCAAATCATAGGGACCAAATTTATAATTTACCTTTTCAAAATTGACTAGTTGAGCACACAGCCAAAATACCTTTCTTTTTTATTTTTATAAAAAGTTAATACTTGTTTCCCCTAATATTTGAAACAAATAATATTGTTAAGCCCACAAAATATAAATTTGAATCAAAACATATAACATTTCAAATAAATTTTTTTAGCAAAAACGAATTAAATGGTTTTTTTTTTTTTTGTTTCTCTAAAAACATGCAGTTACAATCCCATCTTAAATCTGCATAACCCAGATCAAGAACTATAGAGATTTTAAAGTTCCTTATAAAGTTGAGAGACATTAAACAAGGATTAGAGTTTAGACTGGCAAACTCGAATTCCTATAAGGCTATTATAACTTATTCACTTATACAATCTTTTTTTTTTTTTTTTTGAAATATTCACTTATACAATCTAAGCACGAACCAGAACATAAGTAAATCACAGATACATTACCTAACTAACAGGTAGCTCCGTAAGAAGGCAAGATTCAAGTTTAGCTAGTATACAGCTTTAAAGAAAAGATGCAAATATTTTTATCATACATAAACTCTGTATATATTGTTTTATCTTTTTATTGTGTATTCCAAATTCGCCTAGGACTGATCATGAGCCATCTGATTCAGAAGGAAGTTACCTTCATTGTTTTTGTGGACCTCCACTTTGAACTTCTCTTCTTTGCTGACTCTCTTCAGCTTTAGGAGCAAATCAAACTTCGCAGCATCTTCAATCGCCTGTTTTCATAGCATCATGAGCCTCCATTAGCATAAATCAAATTGCCCTATTTGTGATACTTGAAGAAATTTTTCATAAAATGCACAAATGCAGGAGGAATGCACACGTCCGAGTTCGAGAATAGACTATTTTCTAATACTATAACCGACAAACCACCAACCTTTTACTAGGGTAAAATATGCTATTTAGTATTTAGTTTGATAGAAGTGAATAAATATAGCATATAGTTTGGTCGAAGTGAATAGTGATAGCCATTTAAAGTTAAGATAGTCAAATGATATCAAGGTATGGGATGGCTTTATTAGTAGAGGCTTGATTCAAGGTATACTTTCTTGAAAGTTTCAAATTTCAAACACAAGTAAGTCTAATCGTAAAGTCCCTTGTTGTCGCCCAGATCCGGTGAGCACGGGTGCCTCGGGTATGTAATAGGGAGCTCGGATTCCCAATTGTATATAAAAATAAAAATTAAGTGAAAACACAGCGTATCATTAAAAAATGAGTTTTAAAAATTCAACCATATTTACGATGAGAGATTGAAACCCGATTTTTTTTGTTATGGGCATGGCAGTTAAAGTAGTTCAACTCCACAATCATAAGAAAATTTTAATGTATAGAAGGACCCTAATGCATTGACCTCTGCCTTTGCATGCCTGATCTCCAGCAGTTCATAGGGGAGCAGAGAATTAGATCTCTGCTGGATGGTCCAAACAGCATGCTGTGCTGCATCCTGAACGTGAGGATCATGTGCTGGCGCTTCTCGCCATCCCTGGGGAGGATCACCTGATTTCGAACCATGGTTAGTAATATAGAGAAATTCTGTCAAATCAGTGCAAGGATTTTGTTGGAACAGTTGCAAAATTTTCAAATACATTAACCCTTTTGTGGTTTGTGAGCAATACAAACATACAAGAATGCTAATAAGCTTATCTAAAACTAAAGACGGCTGGTGCCCTGCAATAGCTTAGCTACTACCATCACCACAAAATTCCATAGTTAAGATATTTCTGGAAAGGAGCACACTAAAATAATGACGGATGCAGGTTAGTAAATTAGAAAAGATACAGAACCATAACTTTAGATTTTACCAGCCTTCAAGACAAAAGTCAAGTGAATCCACAACTTCCACACATTGCATTTGACATAGGTTGTATATTCAGAGTTATTTAAATTGTAATTAAAAAACAACACTGCACGAGTAAGAGAATATCGGGACCTTTCCCTGCACCAAGATCAGAAGGAGTAATTGAGGGGGTATCGCCATGAAATTCGCCCATGACTTCACCCAGACCTTAGCTTCATACAGCTTCTTTTTACCAGCATCAACAACCTCAAGAGTAAGATGGTGCACTGTACCAGCTACTACCTGCTCTTGTCACCACTCTTACAAACTCAAGAACTGCATTCTGCAAAGGGATGGGAAGATAATTACATTATAGACAAGTATAACACAAGTGACAAGCTAACATGCGTGAAATGAGAACATTGGACCACAGATTTTCAATTTTTAATTGCAAATAACGGCAATAACATGCTTATGTATATCCAATTTCCAATGCATTTCTACGGCAACCAAATTAGCCACCTACCCTAAAAATTAATTAGTTACCGCTTGTCCGTGGTGAGCATAAGCGAGGCTAGACACGGATATAGAAAAATCCAATGCTTGAAATTCATTACAGAGAATTGCCAAAGAAATTGAAGTAAAATGTCTACATAAGTACTGAAATGAAAGTATTAAACAAATACTTGGGACGTGATTTTCCATGTGACAAACAAAGAAACGCAGTATTTATGATGAAGACACCTAGGGGGTGTTTGTTTGTTGAATTTATGGAGGATTTAAATTGAGTAATTACTGAATACTCCTCAAAAAACCACATCTAAATGAGTTATTGTATTTACTCAAAACAACTTCTCATTTTTACTACTAAAAGTAACTCCTCATTTCTAATCATTCATTTCTAACTACTCAAAATAACTACTCATTTTTAACTTTTCATCTCTAATCATTTATTTCTAACTATTCAAAATAACTCATTTTTTACCACTCATTTCTAATCATTCTTTTTTAACTACTCATTTTTAACCGCTCATTTTTAATCATTCATTTCTAACTACTCAAAATAACTATTTATTTCAAATTCACATCCAAACAAGCTATTGTCTCTAACTCATATGCATAAAAACTAGATCCAAACGAGTTTTTGGCTGCAACTCTCAATTTCTAACTACTTGAAATAACTCCTCAACACCTCCCTATGTGTTTAAGTTACTAAAAGTAATCTCATTGTCATCATGAGTTCACGGATAATAATCCAAACGGAAGGACCATTAGCTGACCTTACAATGACATTACCATTCATCTTCTTACGGCTAGACTGCACTATTTTTACTTAAGAAACGAGTGCCAGGTCCTAATTTGTTATACTCACAAATTTATTCAACATTTCAAGCTTTTAACAAAGAATTCATATTTTATAGGCAAGCTAAATATACAATTATGCATATGCACAGCCCAAACCTCAAAAGAACCACAATCCAGTACCTAAAAGAAACAAGAACATCACCACAATTGATTCAATTCAATCAAACAAAAGGAAAAAAAAAAAAAAAAAGAAGAAGAGAATCGCGCAGCTCTGGTTAACCACATCGCGATCTAATCATCAACAGCGACAGAAACTGAAATCGCATCAAAATGCAGAACAAATCAATACAAAATCCACCATCGCATGGTAAATGCTTGCCTAATACGCAGAAATCAATGGCGAAACCTAACTAGAGCAGTGTAATAGGAATTACACATCATGTATTAGCCCATTTGGTGAGTTAATGTTTAACTTGGGTTAATTAAGGGTTAGTTTTAACTAAT
>JBBMKA010000003.1:6481742-6528602 GCA_037833695.1 Sechiopsis laciniata | reverse complement strand
CTTGGATAGATTTAATGATTTCTTTTTTCCTTTTCTCCTCCAGCAGGACGTAAGCCATGGCAGCACTGGTAGAGGAAGAGGACGAGGACGAGGCAGGGGTCGAGGACGGCCTGCTCGTAATGCGGATAGGGATCACCTCCAACCTAATCTCGACGCCGACCCTTGCACATCTATAGAAAACAGGAACATGAACCCCAACCCAGATGTGCACATGGAGAATCAAGTCGAGCCTAGCGAAACAGCAAAAGAAGTCGGCGAAGCTAATCAAGCAGCTATCCAGAACTTCGATCTCAATGCCGATGTCAATGCCAGTGAAGATTCCAAGACTATAGCACCATCAGCAGTACCAGAAGTGCCCATTGAACCAGCCAGGCAGCCTGGGACGACTACTACCGAGTCCGAGCCTAAAGCTGCCGATGAGTTCCGTGCCTGGCCTCTTTCTGACGTTGACAAAATGGCAATTGACCCTCTCCAATATTCCCATCTCAGCACAAGAATAGAAGAGGAAGATGAAGATTATGATGAAGAGTAACCTGAAAACCTCACTGGCTTGCTGGTTGGGCCTCGAACATGCGGCGAACAACAATTACTTGAAGCAAGCAAAGCAAAAACTACTACATAGGAAGGAAGGTCAGTTTTAAAGTAGGGAAAGAAAATAAGAAGAATCAAAGATTGGTGATGAATCTTGTTAAACTGGCCTATGTAGTTAGAGTTAATCTGAAATGGTTTTAATCCTATTAATGTTCTAAGTATATGATTTATGGATCTAACATTAGGTGTCTGTAGCTTGTTCATTATGTAATCCATGTGAAGAGTGTGTTGTTAACCTTTGGAGTAAGAATAGGTTGTACTTTTTATTTTTCTTCTTCAGATCAGAGCTGATATATGCATATGTTATGTTAAACCCTAATTAATTAACTTGAAACTATAGTAATTTTAGTTGGGATCCCAACCAACATTGCTGTGTTACATTCATTATGTTGTTAAACCTTACTCTGGTATTGTTACCTTGCTGTAGTAAATAGTGTTGTGTTGCTTCATTTTATAGCAGGAGAAGATTCCATGGCTATCTGGCTGTGTTGCCCTTTTCTTCCATATCATGGTTATTATTATTTCATTTATTTATTTAAGATTTACACCTCTACTTTCAGTTTAGATTTATCACATTTCTGTTTACACATCATTTTCTAGTTTAATTTACACTGTAATTTTATTTTAAAGATTTGTTTAATATTCGTGGGTTGCATAAAAGAGGAGTTAGTTAAATTTAGTTCTTATAATTTGATAAAATTTTAAAAATAATCTTTTTATGAACTATTTCTTAGATTTTAACCAACTATAGAAATTGAATTTATAATTAATCTGTTTTATATCAATTTTAAGAAGATGACTACACTACAATTTTAATTTGCCTTTAGGAATGCTAAGTTCTTTCAAGGAGAGGATCATGAAAGAAATATCATTCTTGAATTCTCACTGTTCTTGCATTAACATGGACATATATTAACATCCATTTAAAGAATATAGTTTTTCTATTATTTCATCTCATAGGGAAAGCTTTTTTTGTAATCTTTCATATATTTCTTGGAAAAAAAAGACTGTAAATTTGTCTCTACTGCATTTTAAATTAAAAATATTCGAGAGAATAATGCTTCGCACCGGCCAAAGAATATATTATACTTTGAACGGCAGTTATCTAAGATTCGAACCCATGACCAAACTAAAAAAAAGTTTTCTGCTTTCTTCTATTTTCTATTTTCTTTTTTCATTAAAAAAACTAAATCATCACTTATTCCTGTTAAAAATTCAACGCTCCATTTGAGATTGATTTCAAATAACGTTGGAAAGTCTTATCTAGTTTTCTTGGCCGTTGAAAGGTAAATGAAACCCTTTTAAAATCACTTTTTCCAGTGCACCTAACAGCTTGCAACTTGAAGAAATTAAGATAGATTTCATATACTATATATCTTTATCACAAAATCAAATTGATCCCTTTGATGCAAATATATAATAGATAATAATTGTTTCCACTAATACTTCGAAAGTTGTAACAAATAATTTTGACAAATTTACCAACCTTTCCATAAGTAACCATTTCGGACTAAAAATTTTCGATTGAATTAATACTCGCCGAGTAAGAACAGTAGTACCCTTTAAGTAGGGTTTGTGAGCCCCTTCCCCGATTTGTACTAAAAAAAAAAAAAGAAAAAGTGACATTTCTTTATAAAGTCAAGTCTCTGAGGGATGGGGGCAATTGAGGGATGGGGGCAATTAAGTTATAACGGCAAGATTCAAGTTCTAATAGCATACAGCTTTAAAGGAAACAATCCAAACATTTTATCATTACATAAACTTAGTATATAATATATATTATAGTTTGTTTTTTTTATTGCGTATTCCAAACTGGCCTAAGAGTGATCTTGCACCATCTGATTCAGAAGGAAGTTACCTTCATTGTTCTTGTGAACCTCCACTTTGAACTTCTCTTCTTTACTCCCTCTCTTCAGCTTCAGGAGCAAATCGAACTTCGCCGCATCTTCAATCACCTGTTTTCATAGCATCACGAGTTCGATCAGGTTAGTGATTCAAGATCTTCGAAGAATGAATGAACATCTTGGTATTCGGAAACCTCCTATTCTCCCTGGTGTATGAAATTTACTATTACTAAATAACAAGCCACTCATACGTGGAAGAGGGTAAGAGTGACGATGGATTATTGGATCGTATTATAATAATTATCGGGTCGTACATTAAAAAAAGAAAAAAAGAAAAAAAGAACCAGAATGGGCTATAGTAGCGTGGTTGGAGCCCCGAACACCCCTTAGTTTGAAATAAGTGATCGCCATTTAAAATAAAAGCTTGAAAACAAATGGGTGAAAATTCAGTAAATCATTAAAAAAGCGAGTCCTGGGGAAATTCAAACTTGACGCCTTAAGGGACGAATGGAACTTCATGGACAATCATATAGGTGTAAAATATAAAATAAAAAAAATTTAAAACGAGTTTCAAAAGAAAAAAAAAACTTTAAAGTTCCAGTTACGTGAGAAGTAAGAAAAGTAGCTGATATAATAGTTAAACTCCATGGTCATAAGAAAGGTATATATAATACATAAAAGGACCATAATACATTTACCTCTGCCTTTGCATGTATGATTTCCAACAGTTCATATGGGAGCAGAGAATTAGATCGCTGTTGGATGGTCCGAAGAGCATGCTGCGCTGCATCCTGAACGTGAGGATCATGCGGTGGCACTTCTCGCCATCCCGGGGGATGATCACCTGATTTCTAACCATGGTCAGTAATATAGAAAAGGAGACGCCGATTATCTGTCAAATCAGTGCAAGGATTCTTGAAACAGTTACAAGAATTCCAAATACATTATAGCTTTGGTTTATAAGAATACAAAACAACCATAGAAAGAATGCTAATAAGCTCATGTAAAAGTACTAATGCTAATGGATGACTCATATTCTTTATAGAGCTTACCCTTGCCACAAAATTACATAGATGATATATTTCTAGAAAGGAGCATGCTAAAATAGTGATTGATGCTGGTAGGTTCACATGAAGAAATCATATGCAAAAAATCAACCCTAAGTAAATTAGAAAGATAACCACCCTGGTAGTCTAATGATCAAAAGGGCCTAAAGAAACCAAAAAATCGTAGGTTCAATCCATGGTGACCACCTAGTTAGAAATTAATTTCCTACGAATTTCCATGACATCCAAATATTATAGGGCCAAGAAGTAAATTAGAAAAAAATAGTCGAGGTGCATGTAAGCTAGTCAGGATACTCATAGATATAAAGAAAAAAAAGTAAATTAGAAAAGAACAAAAACTACCTCCTATGCAAGGACAATATTGATTCCACAACTTCCGCACATTGCATAATGGCAATGGTTGTATATTCAAAGTTATAATTAAGTTTTAATTGAAACAACACTGAATGAGTTAGATAATGTAAGCCACCTTTCATTGCACCAAGATCAGAAGGAGTAATGGAGGGAACATCGCCTGCATGCTTGAACTCTTGCAGTTCTTTAAAGTTCATCCATGACTTCACCCAGACCTTAGCATCATACAGCTTCTTTTTACCAGCGTCAACAACCTCAAGAGTAAGATGGTGCACTGTACCGGCTACTACCTGCTCTTGCGCCTTCACAACTCTCACAAACTTGAGAAGTGCGTTCTGCAAAGGAAAAGGAAGATAATTAAGGTACAAAACAAGTGACAAGTATAACATGTAATTGCAGATGCATGAAAAGAGATTGTAGGAACAACAAGAATTTTCCATGTCTATCTATGGAACTTCCAATGGTAAGAAATTTGTTGCAAACAATTATCAAAGAAAACATTCTTTATTATAATTATTATTATATTTTTGACAGGAAACGAAATTTTCATTTGATGAATGAAAAATAAGAAGAGTTCCTGTTGAACAAACTACATAAAACATCTTCATTGTGCAATAAGAAACGAGAGATCGTAATTACAAAAAAGAGCTAGATACGAGGTAGAGTCCACAAATTTATCAAAGGTGAATGATTTGTCTTTGAAGATCCGATTGTTCCTATCGAACAAAAGCTTCTTAGTTTTTGCTTTCTTTTGGAAATGGTGGGAAGAAAAAAACAACAGGATCTTCAAAGACTCACAAGCTACACTTTGCCTCCCCCTGACTGAAGAAGCTACTATACACGGAATTTTTTGGAGTAATTTTTTTTTATAGGAGACAAAAACTTTCATTGATGAGATGAAAAGTTACATGGATAAAATATCCCAAAAATATTACATAAATCCTTTCCAATGAGATAAAAGAGTGGTAAGACTATAATCTTTGAAAGGTAAATTTTTATGGGCCCATGTCATAGCAAGAAATGTAATAGAGTCAATGATGCTCTCTTCATGGGCATTGGTGGCATTAAAGATGTGTTCATTTCTCTGGTTCCAAATCTTCCACCATAAGGCATAAATAAAGAGAAGCCAAAGAATCTTCTTCTCTTCTTTAAAAGGATGACCAAGGATCATGTAATGAATCATATCTTTTGTACAACCTGGTCTAGCTGTCTGCCATCCAAAAGCCCATAGTAAATATGACCAAATTCCGTCCACCATCGCACAATAACTAAACAGATGCCTCTGTGTTTCAGCTTCATTGTAGCATATAGGACAAATACTTGGAGATAATGACATTGAAGGCCATTTAACCTATAATCGATCAGCCGTATTCAACGCCCTGCAGCTCATTTCCCAAATAAAGAATTTGACTTTCTTAGGCTGCTGCCCTCTCCATATCTCAAGATAAAGATCATCATTCTTCTCCATCGATGAGGTTGATGATAGATAGTGAAGGAGAGATTTAGTAGTGAAAATTTCAGCTTTTTCAAAGGACCATCTCCATGAATTAGTTCTATTGATAAGGGAAACATTATAGAGCACAAGAGTTAAATTAGTCCACTCCCTTATTTCTTCCTCTTTAAGGTTTCTATAAAACTATAGGTTCCAATATAGGTTTGTGAGGTCCCAACAATCAGCAATCTGCACTTGATTACTCTTTGAAAGTTCATAGAGACGTGGATATGTCAGTTTGAGAGCATCATCACCATGCTATTTGTCAATCCAGAATAGGGTTTCCTGCCCGGAACCAACCTTGTGAGTAACATTTTCATAAATCAAATGGTTCCTAATTCCAGCTTTGAAAGGGTGAGGAGATGGTCCATATTTTATGTCAATACACTACCTCCAAAGAGCATCAGTTTCTTCATAAAATCTCCAATGCCATTTAGCCAAAAGAGAGATATTCTTCTTGTGAACATCTATAATACCGCGCCCCCCTTCCTCACTAGATAATTTCACAATTTCCCATTTAATGAGATGACTAGCTTTTCCCCATCTTTTCCCCTCCAAAGATAATTCCTAAACAATTTCTCAATCATTTTCGTAACTTTCATAGGTGCAAGGAAGAGGGATAGATAATATATGGGTAAATTAGTCAGAGTCGATTGAATAAGAGTCAATCTACCTCCCTTTGATACATGTGAGGCCCCCCAATTCCGTAATCGTTTTTCAATCTTTTCAATAACAGGATTCCAAAATGATGAGGAGGGATTACCATTAAGGGGTAAACCAAGGTAGTTGATGTGCCACTGTTCCACTTTGAAGGAAAAGGGCCAGCAAGCTTATTAGCTATGTCCGATTCCATATTGAGGGCAAGGAACTCTGTTTTTGCACAATTAACATTCAATCCAGATGCTCTCTCAAAACTATTTACAATACCAATCAAATTATCAAGAGAATCTTGTCTATGAGTTGAGAAGAGAATGGTGTTGTCTGTAAACTGCAAGTGGGTGCAAGAGAACTTTCTATTCTTGTGATTGATGGAGAAACCCTTAATGAGCACGGTCTCTTCGGCCAGAATAAGCTGTCTACTAAGGTAGTCCATAATCAAAACAAACAAGAAAGGGGATAAGGGATCACCTTGTCTCAGACATCTGGTAGCTCGAATCTTCCCCCTCGGTCTGCCATTGATGATAACAGAGAAGTTTGGACATGATATACATCCTTTGATCCATCTACTCCAAGTCAAGCCAAACACCTTTTTGAATAGAATGGTGTCTTAAACATCCCAATCCACCATATCAAAAGCTTTTTCGATGTCAAGCTTAATGACAATCCCTCTTTCTTATTTCTTTTCCATTCATCAATGAGTTCATTTGCCGTTAAAATCGCATCAAGGATCTGTCCGTTAGCAACAAATGCAGATTGGTATCTAGTAATTGTGGATGGAAGGAAAGCTTTTAGATGCTCTGACAAAACACGAGCTATGACTTTATACAATCCAGTGGTGAGGTTGATAGGTTTGTAGTCGGTTACTGTCTGCGCCAATGTCTTTTTAAGGATAAGACAGGTGTAAGTCTCATTCAAACTAGAGTTGATGATTCCATTTTGGAAAAAATCATTGAACACAACCTTGATATCTTCTTTGATAATGTTTCATGATTTTTTGAAAAATTCAGAAGTGAAACTGTCCGGTCCCAATGTCTTATTACTCCCTAAATCAAACACAACACGGCAAATTTCTTCTTCAATAAAACGTACTTCAAGATTTCTCTGTTGAGAGTCAGAGATAGGACTCCAATCATGAATATCAGTCAAGGGGTCTCTGTTGCTCTTTTTAGTGTAGAGATTCCTATAGAAATCTAGAAACTCAGATTCAATCTCCCGATCAGTGACCATTTTGTAACTATGACCTTTCTTTCTTATTTACCCATTGACATGTTTGATATGTGGTAACTATTTCAATAGGAGTTAATTGTACTTATTCATCCTTCAATGAAAAGTTACCGTGTAATACTGAAACACGAGACGTGATTTACCAAAAAAGTCATCAAAAGATAAACACAAGTTTCAATGTCGCCATGAACCCACGTATTCTAATCAAAACGGAAGGACCATTCACTGACCTAGTTTCCACAAGCTTAAAAAGGATAGTAGAAAAGGTTCGCATCAGACCTCACAAAGACACCATCAGTCATCATCTTATTGCAAGACTGCGAGAACTATTTTTCAAAAGATTTGAAAATTGATCCTAATTACTAATTAGTTCTAGCCACAAATTTATTCAACTTTTCGAACTTTTAATCACGAATCCATATTCTATATCCAAGCTAAAGAGACATTATTACGCATATCCACACCCTAAACCCTAAAAACCACAGTAAACCCAAATCTAGTACCTAAGAGAATTAAAAGCATCACCACAATCAATCAATGGATTCAATTCAATCATACAACAGCTCTGGTTTACCACATCCTCAGACTAATCATCGATTCCGTCAGAAACTAATCGCATCAAAAAGCAAATCACGTCAATACAAATCAGGCCATTGCGAAGTAAACGCTTCCTAATACACAGAAATCCACAGCACAACACAGCTATAACTAGATCGGGAACTAATAACTCAGACGCCATTAACAAGAACCACCAAAACACACACAAAAAAAAAAAGATCAAACAAGTAAAATACCAAACAAATTCATTTCAACAGAGAAATAGAGAGAACTTCTTAACCTCTTTCTTGTTGTGCTCATCGATAGCGAAACGAGCGAGTTCATCGACATCGGCGGTGTTGGAAGCTCCCTGAGATTCGCGAACGCCTCCAAGTGTGGACGCCATGAGAAGTGGATCTTGTTCCGAACAAAACTGAGCTGATGCGAATCCTGCAAGAACGATCGACGAGAGAAACAGCAAGATCAGCGTAGACGATGATGAAATCCGAATCGAAGAGCTTTTTTTCATCACAGAGAAGACAAGATCAGTATTTCTTTTTTTTTTTTTTTTTTTTTTTTTTTTTTTTGGGTTTTGTGAAATTTTTTCGCTGTCACACAAATGAAACTTCTCTCTTTATGTTGGCGCCACGATTGTGAGAATCTGGATTCGTGCCAATCAAGTAACTGCCCCACTAAGCGGTGCGTTGGATTTAAGCAATTAATTTTGGGTTGGAGGATAAGTTTTTATTTATAATAAGTTAAAATGGTTATCAATATTTTGCTATTTTTTGAAAAATAACAAATTCCTCCCAATTTGTTTGAGAATTTTTCCCCTTTTGTGAATTTTTTACCTCCCAAATCATATCATTTAAAAAAATTACAATGGTTTCACTTTTGCTACTTGCTCCAAAAACGATTTTAAGGAAACTTTTGATTAAAAAAAAAAAAAACAGGGCCACTAATTAGTTAATGGGTAGAATCTCTCCATTCCTAATTATTGTTAAATAAAAAAAATAATAATAATAACTGCAAAGAAAATTTTGAAATTTGATTGATAACACATACTTTAACGATTAAATTAAATTAAATTATAATGTTAGTTTGACAAGCACAATTTATAATTTTAAAAACTAAATGCTGAATTTTAAGATCGAACTTATGACTGTGATATTAAATTAAATTATGATTAAATAATAAAATTATTAGAACACTAACTTTTTTGATATTCAATTTTTTTTAAACTTAAACAAAAAAGGATAACATTTTAGAAGCCAACTATGGCCATTACCTTAAGAAGTAAGTAATCCAAAAATTAACATCCACTAGTTGGTAATGAAAAGTTATGTATGTTTTCTTACGAGGGAAGTAATCCATATCTATCACCTTTGAACATTAGTCAATAATGAAAAATTATTAATACTAACTGCCATAATGTAACTTGGATTTAATATGGCAATTGGATCCACCTCTAAAATGAATTGATACGTTACTTTCCCTTGTTTATATACAGATGAAGTAACAGAAATTTTATACTAAATCAATATAAAAGTTGAAAACATATATATTTTTTTCAACACACATTGTAATGATTATCAAAATATTTAGTTCAAAATTTTGGTCAACATGAATCATAGCTCAACATGTATAAATATGTTTTGATAGTTAAGAAGTTATTGATTCAAATCTTCAACTTCTTATTATTAGGTATCGTAATTTGTCCTAGTGTAGAGGAATAATATTGCTCCTTGCAAGTTGGAATGATAACATAATAAAAAGCACAAAAGAGAACTCATTTTCAGTCACGAACATAAAGAGAACAAAAGTTTAAGAAGTACAATACTTCCCTACAGAAAATTCTACAGAGAGCCTTGTAGACTACTATATAACATTTTATGATAGAGCCATGTGGCTTTTCTTTTTCTTTTTTAAATTGTTTTCAACTTCTTTCTCCCACTCTCACTTACTTTTTATTTTTCTTTCTACATTTTTTATTTGTCTAATGTGTAATATTTTTATATAATTTTTTTTTAAAGTAATATTGTTTTTGGAGAATAAGTAAACTTTTTAAAGAATATTTTTATATTCTAATAAATAACAATAATAACAATTTTTTTTTTTTTTATATTAAAGTATACATTAGACCAAAGTATTCAATGTCAAGATAGTTAATATATAGAAATTTCCATTTTTTATTTTTTGAGTTACAAATTTCCAAAATTTAAGGTTTATCGATAGGTTTTAGTCATAACTCTAAATATGTAAATAAAAAATTTAGGAAAAAATACCTCTCTAGTTTTTAGGTTTGGAGTTTGATGTCAATTTGTTTAATAGATTTCAAAATCAAACACGTTTAACTCTAACATTTCTTAATTTTAGTTCTTATCTAGTTTTTGAAAATTACGGTTATACTCATTTCTTTTTATAAATTTACTTTACATCAATATAAAAATAACCACTTCAGTAATATATTAAAATTTTAAAATTATTTTAGTTATTATCTTAATCAATATTACATTATATAACTAATGATTTTTTATCTCACAGACTAAAAATAATTTTGTATAAATGACAGAGGTCAAAGTATTTGATTTTTAAAATAAAGTCTAAACAAATCTACACCAAAAATGAAATTTACTAAAGGAAAAAAGAAATTAAACATTACTAATCAATTAAGTTTATGTATACTCTTAATAATAAAAAACGTTGTTAAAAAATGTTTACTTATTCTCTTGTATTAAAAAAATAAAAAATAAATAAACGTTATAGCTTATAATAACAAATAAAAAATGTAGAAAGAAAAATAAAAAGAAAAACATTAACTAAAAGTGAGAAAAAGAAGTTGGAAAATAATTAAAAAAAGAAAGTCTATAGGACTGCCCGCGAATTTCGTGCAGGGAAGTAAGAAAATGAAATCTCTTAAAATCTCATTATGTTGTGATTCATTTACCCTACAATCACACTACAAGAAGTGAATGAATGTACAAAGGACGAAAATAAGAGTGTCTAGATTAGCTTACATGCATCTAAATTAATTTTATCAGACAATCGTTTAACCCTACTAATTTTATTTGATATCCAGGTCAGCTTTCATACATCTCAACCATTGTCACGAGACATACTGTCTGACCTTACAATATTAGATGTCAAGAAAACCCGTAAGAAATTAATTTCAAAGTATGTAGCTACCATAAATTAAACCCATCCACTCTAAGTTCCCTATGAAACCTAACTGATGTTAGTTGCAAAATATTTCAATAGTATTCCTCCTCAACATTAACCTCAATGCCAAATAATGTAGGAAACTGTTACATAGGAGCAAAACATAAACAGTCCTTCTTTTATTGATATTGGAAACACATGCAACTTAGAAGGTGCATTACAAGTCCAGTATTTTTCAGTACACATAACAATACACAAGAAACTCTCCCTACTATGGAGAGAAAAAAAGAAAGAAAAACATGAGTTACTCTAGCCATTAGACAGAATTGAGAATCTAAAGATGGGGAAGTTTTAAGATCCCACAGAATAATAGATCTCGAGTGCTTCAAAAACAAGTAATAAAATAGCGAAAAAGCGCACTCGAGCTATTATGAACAAAGGGAGGGAAAAATCATGTGTCTCAGCCTCCCATTCGACAGTCGGTCGATGAGTCGAGGAAAAAGATACAGAACTTCCCCATAAAAACTATTTCAGATAAAGTATATAGTAAATTGACCTGAAATACATACATCCTTACTATGGAAGTGTGGGCTTTTGGTTTTGGATACTTGTTCTTAAAATGTTCCTCTTTACGAAAACTATCTTTGAATTCGGAAGGATCTGAGTTACAGAGGGGTTTGTTGACAGCTTTGGGTCATTCTTAGATTCTGATTGAACTTTTACCTACAAAATGTAATGAAAAATATAAGAAATAACCAATGAGGTCATTTAATAACTGCAAGAAATGAAAAAAAGAAAAAAAAAATCTTATTGATCATGATAGATAATAAACTATAATTACGAAAGGGTCGGCTCAATTTACAACCAGAGAGAGCGAAGTAATAGAAGTGAGAAAGGATTGTGCATCTAGAAAAATAATTTTTCTATAAGCACAATTGGAAAAATTGATAATTGAAAAACGAAAACATCCTTTAAAAACCTTTAATGTAGAAAAAGTTGAGAGATCACTCCAAATAACTTTTAAGTGCCTAACACAAAATCCTCCAAACTTATAATAATAATAATTATAATTATTATTATATTTAATATAATCAATTTTGAATACAGTGCAATTTGCTATACAAAATACTTTTGAAGAAGGTAAGGTATACGGTACTTATATTATTATTGAATAAATATATATATATATATACACACACATACATATATTTTAAGTGTTTAAGTATCCCAAGCCCACTAAAGTGAACATAGCTCGATGGTAATTGGCATGTACTACCTCACATGAGGCGGAGGTTCAAATTCATCCTTCATTGTACTTGAAAAGAAGTAAGCAAAACAAACCCAAACTTCCTTGCTAAGAAGCATGACACGAGATACGGATACAACATGACACGGACACATAGACACGACATTATTTAAAAATCCAGAACACGGATACGTTGAGGACACGTAATTTATTAATATTGTTTATGATAAACTATTAAAAGATCAAACCCAAAATATTTTAGTTACTTATAAGCCTACCTTTAACCATCTCAAAATATTTTAGTTTTTACCTCATTTTTCTTCTCTCCATTCTATTTTCTATCTTTCTTTTCTTTTTCCATTTTAGTCCATCTATCTTTGATGGATGTTGTCGTCAACGACCTCCACCAACACTACCCGTTGTCATGTATCGCCCATTTGAAACAAATAAGTCTTAAATGGGGTATCCATGAAGTGTCTATAGTGTATCTGCGAAGTGTCCGAAATTAAAAATAATAATAATAAAGGAAGGCAAGGAATTTCGAGTGTGGGACACTTGTCCTAAGAGTATCCAGAAGTATTGGTGTCGGAAGTGCCCGACATGGATACTTTGTCAAAAAAGAAGTGTCCGTGCTTCCTAACTTCCTTGTATAAGACATTTGCCTCATGATAGTTTACTACAAATCATTTATGTATGTTCAGCACCCAGCAATAAGTTGGATACCTGGGTGTAGTGCAGTCTATAGGTTTGGACAGTCAGAATGTTCCATTAGCAAATTCAATGTTTCTCAATGTCGATGTAAAACTCACTACATAAAAGTAGTCGAAAAGAGAAACATTATCAATGAGGTCATGCCACGAACATTATCCAGAAAATCAAAGAAATCTATCTCTTAAGAACAGTGATTGAGCTGACTATAATTTTTTTATCACCAATCAACATGACTTGTTAATTCCAGAAAAATGGTGCACATAGAACCTATAAATACATGCGCATGTAGAAAATCAAACAACCAACCTCGTAGTTCGCAAGCAAAGAGGCAAATAATGTTGCCACTCCCTGTATAATAAATTTCTGACCAACGCAGGTACGTGCACCGAAGCCAAAGGGAAGAAATTCAACGTTGCCAATTGGATCTTTCAAAACAAATGATCTCCCTCCTTGAATCCCAGCATTTTCACCTGCAGCACGAGCACGACAAAAAGACAAAGCACATCAACACGCAGCTGACCATTTGATCACAATAAATTAAGCATGCACCACATATGACATATCTTCATGAAATTTCCAAATTGCATTGTTCTGTATGCTTCTTTCATAGAGAAAACATTAAATATGGTTAAACATAAAGAAACATATTGTATTTGGATGAACAAAGGGGTGGATGGAGAGAGGGCATGGCCCCCCATTTTTCTGGATTTTGCTGTACTTTTGTATGTGAAAGTGGACTCATCCATATTTTAGTACTATTTATGAAAAGGTGGCCACCAAATCTGGTAATTTGTTATTTTTTGTGTATATAAGCAGATCTCACTCATGGTGGCCCTCCAAATCTTGGATTCTATGATCTTTTTATATATAGAAGTTGACCTCCCAAAATAGCCCCAAAATAAGTTTTATGGATCTGCCCCTAATCCTAATCTCAAGAGAACTTGTAGGCCAAAAAAAAGAAGAAATGTATAACCCCCATAAAAAAAAAAAAAAAAAACCCAATAAACAAAAAGATGATGACAAAGTACTTCATATTACAATTTAAATCTTCTATGGTAGAGAGACAGAGTATGAAAAGAGGGAGAGAATAGGAAATAAATAACTGAACCCTTATCTCGTACTTCATATAGAGGCCCCAAAAATGAAGTCTTGTCCACTGTCACTCATGAGTCCTATAATTCAAAAAATCAAAATATACCGATTTCCGTTCCCCACCCTGCCGTCTAATAACCCTACTCACAGTTGAATTTTTTACATGGCGAATATATCTGTAATTGAGGAAAAATAAATCATAGACCTCTAAAAAAAATCATAGACCTCTTTAAGTGAAAAGGCAAATGAGTTTCACACTTTGAAGAGGACCAGAGGAAAGAGCTAAGAAAAAGTGGACACTGGAGATTATGTTAGAATACGTATTTAAGTCAGAAGTAGCATACCTGCAAGTGCTGTTTGCTGAGTTGTATCAGTCCCCTTACAAGCCATCGATAAAAAACGGTAGGGATTGAACTCATTGGCATTGCTTCCCCAACTTGAATTATCCATCTGTACCAATTTTACGGGTACAACAACTAGTGTTCCGGCTGGTATAGTTATACCAGTTTTTAGGACCAAATCTGGATGCAGCAGAAACAAAGAGGTGACTAAACATGCAGTAAAAAGCACTGAAGATAGAGAGTAACCAACATTGCTTGGTAGATATATAAACTTAAAGCAGAAAATATTCCCAGATTTATTAGGATGATATAAAACCTTAATGAAGCTGAAATGCATCCTCAACACAACCATAAAATTGACTCACAATTTCCAAGCATTTAACTACTTACAATTGTTTTAATGCAAGTGCTGGACCTTTTAAGTCATGTATGCATAGTTCCTGACTATTACAATCGTGTTTAGTAAATGGACGACTGTCATAGCATCTCTGGCTATTCCAAAGTAGTACACACTAAATTTGTTGTCGGGCAACTTACTTGGATGAAAGCACGATGTGATAAAGAAAAGTAGATTAAAAATGCAACCATATATATATATATATATATATATATATATATGCACGAGATAAAAGATTATGCAACTCGGTCAATCTTACAAAAGTAAACACCAAAAGTAAAAAAATAAAAAGAAATAAAAACTCATATAATGAGAGTACGATAAGTAGGTCACACATAGCCCATAAGTAATAATGAGAGTATGATAAGTAGGCGGCACATAGTCCATAAGTACACATCAGGTTCACCATCCCGATATTAGCCAAGCATGTATATTTATAAATTTCTAGGTAGGTTCTACCGAGAAATTTATAACTAAAAACAAAACGAAACAGAAGTTCTGCCACTAAGCAGCTCGCTAAGGAACTATTTGCACACATTCTTTTTAACAGAAAAAATGCAGAACTCTCATATTTGTAAACTCTAATCGTACACATATTTGATTTAAAAAAAAAAAAAAAAAAAGATCCCAAAGGTTAGTCTAATATGATTATTGATTAGGTGCCATAACATTTAGAAAGGAAGGGTTGGAAAGAACCCACCATATGTTTTGTGGTTTTGAACCGATGGAGTCATACCGAGCAGTAAATATATAAAAAGCTATAGAAATATTAAGCTTCTAGTGGCGCGAGGCTATATTTTCTATATTGATATGGCCCCTATGATGGCCTCAGATCTGCATCATAGCCTCCAATATCCAATGGGTTTCCTCTCCCCGTGTATTTTCTATATTGATATGGCCCAATGATTGACCCCACTCTTCTTCCTTCTCCACCTTCTACTTGATCCTTTGTAATTTTCATAATTATCAATGAAAGTTGTGTGTTTCTTATCCATAAAAAAAGACCACTACAAAGCATGAGTCTGGCTCTTATGAATTCCTTGTTACCTCATCTCAGTTCATTCTATCTCAATGAAAGTTCAGATGTTTATTAGTTCGATCAAAGACGAAAAGGACCAATGTGCTTCTACTTCAAATAAAGCACTTGTAGATGTTCTATCAGTACTCAAAACCTACCAAGCTATAATAAAACAGCAAAAGAAGTAAGGTACCTTGTTTAAGTGAACATCTTTGTAAGAGAGGCCCTGCTGGCAGAAGACGAGCAGATTCATATATAGTTGCCAACAGAAGTGGTGGCATGTTATCAACATTTTTCTGGTGACCTTTCACTGAGCCCTTTTGTACTACACTTAATTCTAAGATAATCTGTATGAAAATGAATTATTCCAACTCTCAACTCTTTAGAATACTAAATATTTAGCCCATTAATGCAAAAAAAGGGTTCATAATTCAATTGTTAAATCAAATTTACAATATCAAGCAGCGTTTACGAGGAAAGACAAATAATTGATTCTCTACCCTTACATGAAGTTGTAGGTAAATGGAAAAATATGAAAAAAGGTAATGTATTCAAGTTGATTTAGAAAAGACATATATATAAAGTAGTGGATTGAGATTTTTGTTGGACAAGATAGCAAAACTTTTCATGGATGAAAATGAAATGAAAAGAGACTGGTACTTAAAATATAACTTCTAATATGGAGGAAAATAAAAATACCAAGGAAAGAAAAAATAGAAGCGTTTGAATAAAGGGAAAGTTCTCTAGAAAGCATGCTTCTTTTCTGTTATTTGGTGTATTCAGTTAATGTTGAATCATGTTAAATCATCAATCAACTCAAAAACTTAAGCTTATAGATTGAGGTAAATTTAATTATATCAACCAACACTCCCCTTACTCGCGGGCTTAAAAATTTGAGAATGCCCGATAAGAGGAATCAATATTAATGGGGATGAAACGATTTGCCAAGAGTTTTAACATACAACCTCCTTCTCTAATACCATGTTGAATCATGTTAAATCACCAATCAATCCAAAAGCTTAAGCTTATAGATTAGGGTAAATTCAATTATATCAACCAACCGTTAAAATAAAAGAGTAGGGTTAATTTGGGTATTGAAGGGTTTAAAGAATTTTTTTGAAGTGAGGCTCACCTCAATGCCTCCTTCCTTTAAGTTTTTTTTATCCAACATCTTTCTCTGTCTTTAATTATTATTGATTGAAGCCTTTTCTTGTAATTTTTATAGCTCCTTATTTGCCTTTTTGTGTAGCTCAGTGTTGTAATCTTCCATTCTTCTTAATAATATAACAGTTACAAAGTTTTGTAGAAAAACAAAAAACATAAAACATAAAAAACAAAAAACAGAAGACAATTTACCTTTTCCTGTATTTCAGGATTTGTAGCAAGCTTTTCCAAAATGGAAGCAATCAAACTTGTGGTAGTTAGGCATCCATGAAACATCACCCCCATAATATTTCCATATGGTTCATCATTAGGATTAACATGGTCATTAAGACCATAAAAGAAACCATTATTACGCATCTCGGCAGCAGGACAGGGTGGTATATCGAATGCAACCTCCACACCACTATTTTTTATTTCGTCATGAAGATTGTGATTCTGAGAGTGAGAGAAGTGCTTGCAATGTTTTCTATACTGCTGAACAATATCTCGTGTTAAGCTTTTCAACTTCATGCACAAGCGCCGGTACCGCCAAAATCCTTGTTTCCAGTAAGGAGTAACTCTGTAGGAGGCCCAAAAACTGGCATCTTTTGCAATCAACATCAGAAGCTCCTCATAGATGGTTGCCTTAGACCAGCCCAAAAAGGCATCCCCAAAAAGTGTGCATCCAAGCAATGTAAAAGCCAAATGTCGAGAAACCTTATTACAATCTACACTTCCTTCGATCATAAGATCTTGTATTCTCCCCACGGAACAATCCACAGCCTTAGCATGCATACCATTAGCTCTGTGAAATGATATTTCATCTAACTTTTCTGCTAACCACTGTCTTCTAGTTTGCACCTGCTCGAGACAAATAGGTACTCAAAACACTGATTAAGAATAAGAGCCTAAGACAATTATGGTCAGTAAATTACCATGGGACAAATACATGATAAAGAAAATAAGAGGAAGGTTTATTCAATCTTAATACATTCAGGCCTGACCAAACACCAAACAGATGATTACATGGTTGCCTAGAGCAGCTCCTCCATTCAGGACATGCAACTAGGACCCCATTTGCAGAAATAAAAACCCAAAGAGCACACTGCTACATGAGTCTTGTTGATGGGTTTGTGATTCATACTTCAAATGTCCAGAAAAAAGTCAAATAAAGAAGAATTTTTTTATTCAGCTCAATCATATAAGTGACTCAATATTTACCAATATTAAGGACTAACCAAATATGATTGAATGATGAGCCACAACCTTTTTATGCTCCCACAAAAATCTCCCAGTTACATACTACCGTCACATTTGTGGCCTTGCAAGAAATTTGAATAAAATTCAAAGAGGGTAAAATACAAGGTTTCCTACCTTCTCAAAAGAGGAAGCAAATAGACTTGAACGCCCAAATGCCAATCTGAATGCCCTTCCTGTCAAAGGCAATTTATCCTCGGCCTTTATTAGAATTTCTTTGAGAAGAGCTGGCTCCTTTACAGACACTAAAAGCTGCATGGGACCCAACCATAGCTTGACGACTGGTCCATATTGTTTATGTGAGTCATATAACAGATCTGCAAGACAAAAGATTTAAGTAATTGCTACGGAAAATATGTGTAGATACCATATCCTTTTGGTATATCAGATTTATGAGGGGCCAAGTAGATAAGCAAAATTTTAATAACTCATGTAAGCAATTAAAAGTAGGTTACGATCTTCACTCATAATTTTTTTTAAATCATCTATCTTCTTCATTCCCATAAAAAAAAATAAGGACAAAAATCTCAAGGTGGCCATGAATTCTTATAGGGGTGGCAGACAAGATCTTGGATTTCATTTTATTTCGAAAGAAATTTGTCTGGTCATGAGGTGGAAGACTGATTCCTTTAGGGAAGTTTAGATCTCAAATAGACAGGATAAGAGGTTCTAGAGTAAGATTAATCCGGTGGATTCTCTAGGAAATCCTCCCTTACAACTTTGCACCAGGAGAATGGAGATCACCCAAAATCTTTGATTGAAGCGGTTTGAAAAGGAAAGTATCCGTTGAAAGTGAGTTTGTTACTCTGCCAAGAAGAGCAATAGCTCCGCCATAAGTGTGTATCCATGACCAAGAGGTCATGGGTTCAAATCCTCGTTGTTTTTTCTAATAAAAAAGTGAGAGTGTTCCTCTAGGTTCTGTCTAGAGGAAAGCTAGAACACGATTTGATGGATCCAAACTAGATAATCAACCATCGATCAACAACCAAATTGGTTTTTCCTTTTATGTCCAAGAGTGAAGCAACTGATCCTAATTCCTTGATTGTCATTAACTTGGCAAATTCAGACATCGGGAATTATTCAGAAGTTTGATTACAGCAATATTTCACTAAGAATAACCTGTATTCGTTTATCCTCCCTCTTTTGCAGGCTCCGTTCAAATTGGTTTAATTCGGAACAAACTAGCTATTGAGGAAATTCGTTATTACTTCACTAATCATCTCCCCTCACTGAGACGAGCTATCTTTTTTGCTCCACAAAAGCATTTCTAAACTTCATCTCATCAACTAAATTTCACTTCTCGATTAAAAAAACACAATAAACAAAGTAAAGTCGATTAGGAACACGAGTTGTTGATTGATAATCTAATTACATCTCAAATAGGAATCATACTCAAATTTACTCAAACCTAAAAAATTATAGCACCCTAAAAAAATCAATTGAAGCTCAACTACCTCGATAAAATTCACACCACATCGTCAAGAACCAAACAAAGTAAAAAATAAAACGTACAGATCACATCCAATCAAATCAACAACTCACCAGTGAGATTCCGGCCGGAAATGACCTTGGAGTGGCCGTAGAAAGACGGACAAGGAGGACCGGGGAGTTGCTTCGCCTTCAACCACAATCTGAACAGCGCAACAAACTTGCCGATTAGAATCGCAGTGATGACGATGAAAGAGAACCAGAGGAAAGCGTTGACTTCACGAGCGACGAAATCCCTAAGAATCTGAGAGTTTTGATCGGAGTTACAGTTCCGGGAAGATTCCGATCGAAGAAGAATTCCGATGACGTTCATAGGCGTAGGGCCGTAGCATTTTGAGCTCATTTTCTCATGGGTGGAAAAAAAAGCGAACGAAGAAACTTCAGAGCTTTATCTATTATTGACTTTTTATTGCGCCGACTTCACGAAGTTTATCCTCTGCGGGCGGATGTATGTTATGTATTTTGATTAATGGTTCACACCAAGACACGTGGAATGGTAAATTAATATTCAAAAAATTAAATTGAACGCCGTCTGTGGGGATCGAACCCACGACCACGTGGTTAAAAGCCACGCGCTCTACCACTGAGCTAAGACGGCTTGTTGAATGATTGATTCAAGTTTTAATATTTATATACTAGCTTTGCCAGTTCCTTAATATTTAAAATGGTTTTTTTACATTTTCAAGTTTTCAATAGTCTCTACCCATTTTAATTTTAAATTTGTGCATAATAAGCTCTTGACCCGTTAGACATTCTTTATTTTATTTTTTATTTTATGTAAAATTGAAATGTCAATATATTATTATACCACCAACAAAAAAAATTTACTTTTATAAAAGGGATTTCTAATTAATAATAAGAAAATGAAAACAAAATGTATGAATGTCAAAATTTTAGAAAAATTCAGACATTAAAAAATTGAAGAAAACTTTCATGAGTAGCAAAAAAAAAAAAAAAATAATTTCCGAATGTCAATGAGTAAAAAAAAAAAAAAAAAAAAAAATAATTCACGAACTTTAATTCAAAAAAAAAAAAAAAAAAAAAAAAAAATATATATATATATATATATTAAATATAGTAAAAATTGATTCAATCTACATTAAATTGATAATCACAATGTTGATAAATTTCAATCAAGTGAAACTATAAACTTTAATCAAGTGAAATTGAAATCAATAGATTTTAATAAAGTTGCACATTTCATAGTTTGTTATCTAAATATCTATAAAATATATTTTTTTAAATTGCTATAATTAAAATAGGATACTAAAATTTACTAGCTATAACAAATTTCCTTTATAAAATATTGAACAAGTACTTATTAAACATATAGTTAAAAATTTAAAGACTTATTTTATATGTCTATTAAGTTGTGGGACCTTATTACTTATGGGACTTATTACTTATGACTCTTAAATATTGAGTGAACATAAGAAGTTACCTTCAACTCAACATGAAATAAACCAATTATTTAAATCTAATTATCCTTCCTCCTTTGCCATGAGATATTTTAGGTTCAAGTTCAAATTAATAAGGGTGAAGAGCAAAACAACACATTAAATAGAATAGAAGCAGATAATGAAACAATTAAATTTATAGATAAAAGTAACTTTACAAGCTTACCTTTTAAAATGTAAAAATAAAAAATAAAAGATAAAAAAGTTATTAAATTGGAACTTAACTAATTCTATAGAGAAATATTTACATCATGCCCGGACATGATATATAAAATAATGTCCACCTATGTAGTTCAATATGAGCCACAATCTATTTTTGTTTTGTTTTGTTTTTTTTTTATCTTTTAAATTTAAAATCAAATAGATTGCGGCTCATATTGAATCACATAGATGGACATTATTTTATATATAATACTCGGACATGATGTAAATATTAGTCTGTCCATAAAAAATAAAAGTGAAAAAAGATATAAATAAATAAAAAGTGCACCATAATTGTGCTCTGCAAGTGGTGTGTTTGGTTAGTATTAATTAATTATTAACTTATCTATCATCTTAAAAGCAATCCAACGACAAAAAATAAAATTAAAAAACAATCATCTTTAAATGTTAAATAATATAATAGAGTGCGTGATTTTATTTTCGATGAATTGCTGTGGCGAAATGTCCATGAAAATGAAATATTATAATATAATAGACAATTGATTAATTAGAAATTCTTAATTTTTTATCAAGAAAAAACAGATTTGGCTATGTGGTTTTGCAAATTAATTGGTCCCTCTTCATAAATCATTGGCATCAATTATTGTGGTAATTGAAGAAAAAGATGAGTAAAAAAGAGATTTTAGTGTGGCTTGGTCATTGGCCATGATCTCAATCCATTATTATTTATTGGGTTGTTTTGTTTGGATAACTTTTGAGTTATTATTGCTATCCAACACATGCAATTGGCTAGCCAACCAAAAATTCAAACCATTACCCATTTTCGCTTTATAATTTACTTATAATTAGGTAGAAGTTTTTTTTTTTTTCTTAAAAGGAAAGAACAAACCTAGTTTTTACTTTTGTTGCCAAAAAATTTTAAAAATAGAGACTAAGAATTTAAATCTACATGATGTCAAAAAAAAAAAAGAAAAAAGAAAATCTACAAACTTGTATGAAATGTATACCTTAATAATTGTTTTATACTTAAATTAATTAACAAATAAAATTAAAGTTTAAATAGGATGATGATTGATCATAGATATATGAAAATTGTTTCTAAAAAAAAAATACATATGTAGCATGATATCCTAATTTAAATTATGCATTCGATATTCTACTTCTTATTTCATATGATTCTAAAAACAATAATAATGTAACTATTGGTACATGTCAATTAATTAAGAAAACTCACTTTATCTAATACACTGGCTAGGCTCTCTTTGATGAATGTCAACCACACTTCTTAAAGTCAAGTTTTGTAAGCTTGGTACAGCAAAATCTCAGACTTTAAAGTAAGCATGCAGATAAATGTATTGAAGTTATATGGAAGGATATTATTTTAAATTATGCTTTTTGGTGCTCGAAATTCCGTCTCTTTAAAAATTATGACATTGCTTCCATTGTTCTTTGTTAACATTTTACAATTGTCCCATATTGAAAAAATTGAGAGTTCAACAATCTCAAACGAGTAACGGTCCAATAAAAATGAAATTAAGATTCGATAGCAAAAGAGGCACCATCTTAAGAGTATGTTAGGATCTCACAATTGTCCCACATTGAAAATGTGGAGAGTCCAACAAGCATTTATAAGAGATATGAGTTATTCCTCTCATTGAGATGGAACCCCAAATTATCTAATACTCTTAATTAAAAAGTCCACTTGTAATTAATTGCAAGGAATGAAATCGTATCTTTTCTCCTTAAAAGAAGAGATGAAGAAGAAGACGATGAAGAAGAACAATTGAGAATAGGTGTCTATTTTCGATTTTGGAGGAGGAGGAGGAGGGATAAAACATTCATACCATTTATGCCTTTTTCACTTAATCACATTTTAGGAATTAAAATCAATAAACCACCCCACCATTTTACGATTAAAATCCATTATTTTAGGAGTAAGTTTTGTCTCAAAGAAGTGCACAACCATTTTCTCATTCCCATCACCGATTCCTTTTTCTTAAATAAATTTCCATCATCATTTTTTCACGTTTCCATCACCAAATTTCCAAGGTTTGCAACGATCCTCACTGATTCCTTTTTCTTTTTCAATTTCTTTGTCACTTTTCACCATTTTTTCACGTTTTCATCACCAAATTTCTAAGGTTGTAGCAATCCCCCAAATCATGGTATTCTTTCTTATTCCCATCACCAATTTCCAATATTATCGTCTTCTCTGTCACTTATTCTAGTGGGTAGGGAGCAACCGGCCTTAATTGCAAATGGAGGTTACATCATTTACGGTCGTCTATAATGGGAATTGGGACGAGGGAGATATTTACAAAAACCACAATACAGTCGTGGTTGATATCACATACAACACCCCTCTATCCCTACTAATATCGTCCATCGAGGAAAATCTGAACTTGGACAAAATGCAAAAGTTATAAGCATATCGATGTATAAGGACGGGGCACATAAAGAAAAGTCAAAGATACTGAAGGTTGACAAGGACGTTCAATGGACGTACAACGGATTTGTTGGTGGTATGTACAGTGACTGTTGTATCCTGGCAGACATCATCCAAACACGTACCGAGATGTACATCCCAGACTTAGCAGGGGGGTCCATTGTATTAAGAGCAGGTGCAATACTACCAAACAAAGATGAATTGAAGAAGGACCTATGTAACATAGTCGTGGCATGGAGCTTCCAATGCAAGATGGTGAAGTCTAGTTTAAAACAATTTTGGAAGCTCAAACTTTAAATATCACCCTATTGTTTATCATAGCTAATCTGTTAGAGAAGAAAGACGAATGCCTAGTGTGAGGTTGATGACAAAGGAGATCTGGAACACCTGACAACCTAGGGGCGACAATTCTGAGCTTGACAGGGACTCGTTTGGGTTGTTATGGGGGGGGGGGGGGGTTTTCAGCTAAGATAGAACTAGAATGACTTGAAGCTCAAGCTTCCCTTTGTGTATGGGTTTAAGACCGTTCGACAAATTTGGAACATCTCTCATGTTAGTTAAAACAGAATTTGGAAATAAAAGATAGGAACAAATTAGGATGGGGTACTTTGGACTATTAGATATAAAATTAATTAATTTTGTATTTAAAAAAGCTAATTTTAGACATTCATTTAAAATATTTCTCATTTAGACATTTTCTTAAATAATTTGCTAGATTTAGACATTTACCTAGGTTGCCCATACAATATATCTATAAAGAGCAATTTATAGTAGAACTATAAAACTTTAATCTATACCTAAAGTCCCATTGGGCTCACACATTAATTTTCAATCCATTTAAATTTAAATAAAGAAGAGAAGTATTTAAGTCATATCCTAAAGAAGAATGTCCACTTATGTGGTTCATTATGAGGTACGTTCTATTTTATTTTAAATCTAAAAGATTAAAAAATGAAATAAATAAAAATAAAATGTAACTCATATTGGCCCATATTTAAGTTTCCTTAACAAGACGGTATGTTCCGTGATATTAGTGGAGGTGCACGCAATCTAACTCAGATAATCAAAAATGTCAAAATATATATTTATTAGGTCATGCCTTACCATGACCTAAATATTCTTCAATAGAGAATATATATGCAATTAATCCAGAAAAAAAAGATACGATATTGGTATATTTGTATAGTTGAGGCGTTTGGAGGAATCAGATTCAAACATGAGATGCAATTAGTGCACTCAACAAGGAGTATCCATAAAGAAGCAATCAGAATTAACATAGAAGGATTTATTTTTATCTAAATAAAATAATAAATAAATAACATAGGAGGTTTCACACAGTAACAAATTTGATTCTAGTGGAATTTGTACCAAAATTTCATATGTCAGCAAATTCCACCACAGGGATGCAAAAGGACTAAAAAGAAAGCCAAAAGTATCTTAAATTGATATAATACAAAATATCTTCTGGCCATAGTAATGACAAGAGTATAATAATGACTGAATAGGTAGTATTCATTTCAACTTTATGATTACGAGTTCGATCTTAAAAATTGATATTTGACTCTTATTTCGTTTCAGAACAATTCTATCTTTTATGTACTCTATAACATTTTAATCATTAAGTCCGTTACCATCTTCATTTTGATATGTGATCTTGATTAATAATAACTTAAAATATCATTTTCATAATAACTATGTGTATTCATTCCAAGAAAAAAGTATTCAGTAAATCTTTAAATTAGTCTTTATCATTAGTTTATTATATTAATTGTTCTAAATTCGTGAGTTTGAAAATTATTATTATTATTTATTAAATTTGATGATAAAAAATTAACTTCAAATTAATAATATAACTTTTTTAGTTCAAATTGGAGGAGGAAGATCAACATTAAACTATTTATAGAATGCATTAGTGCTCTCAAATAATATGAATATGTAATCCATGATTACTAGGTTGTAGAAGATGTCGTTACAACTATACTTTTGTTGGAAAAAAATATAATCATTGTTATTAATTAATGAGCATTTATCACATACTCCCTTATGACATTAGTATTAATAAATATTTATAATATAATATTAAAACATATTGGTGATTAATTTGATATATATATATATATATATATATTAATAATGATTTATAATACATTATTAAAACATTTTAATGTTATGGATGCAGTAAATATTCTATAATTTATCTATCAATTGGATAATTTCCCTATTGCTTGCTTTACTAAATAATGAAGGTGCTAAATAATAATAAAGTTAGCTAAAATAATAAAATGTGGACAAATTAATTTATAATATTGTCATTTTCTTAATATTTGTCTCTCTCTTTCTTTTTTTTTTTTTTTTTTTTTTTTTTGAATTCCTTAATTTTTGTTTTTACAAAGAGCTTTTTTCTAGTAAAATCTTCTAAACTTCATCATTTTTTTTAAAGCATTCGAAACTTCATTACAAATGTTATTAAGTCTTTTTTTTTCTTTAAATGAATTAATGCTATTCAACAAACATTTAAAATTAACAAAGCATGAAATTCGAATTTAATAAAATCTCATAAGAGCAATAATTCACATGTATTTTTAATTAAAATCACAGATTTGAATCATACAATCTACACTCATCTCAATGGCTATTGTACTAAAAATAAACAAAAACAAAAACAAAATCTCTTAAGATCATAACTTATTTATGTATTGTCAAGAGTACAAAATATTACTACAAAACCCAAGAACTCAAATATCATAAACAAGAGATGTGAAAAGACAAAAAAGGCCCTTCCCCCTCAATCATTCACTTGAAATTTGGTTGGGTTTGATAGGGGTTTCAGGGTCAGGCATGGAAATAAAAAGTGAATTATTGGAAAGCTTATTAACTTCTGGTATTTTATTAGCAGCATCAATGCTCTCCAAATTCTCTTTGTGCTTTCCCCAAAGAACTGAATATAGCCCAAATACTATCAAGATGGATCCTATTATTCTGTCACACATCACAAAAATAAAAATTAATTTAGTTAGTGAGAGGATTTGATGATGTCTTATGCTTACAAGTACTTATTTTAATTCTTCTTAAAATATATTCCTAGTAGAGATTTTTATTCCAAAGAATGTAAGAAGTTAATTGATTCATTTTATATAGTAATTTGGTGGATGTGAATATGCTAAAGTAGTTGGATTGGCATATCAATGCCAATGGTGATCAAGTTCTTATCCTCTTCACTTTAGCTGCAATGTAATATTTATTTATTTTCATTTTTGCAAAAACCCACCCATAAATTATAAAGTTTGTTCCCAATACACTTTTAAAATTTTAATTTCATTAATTATTCTCTTAAATTTTGTCAAGTGTTGCAATTACATATTTGAACTTTTAATTAGATTAAGTGTTATTTGAATTTTGTTAAGTATTACAATTGATCTTATACATTTTAGTAAGTCTTGCACGTAGTCTCAAATTATTTTGGTTATATCTCTCATTTGGTTGTAACACTAACAAAGTTCATAGATGGATCAATCAAATTAAAATTTTAAGGATACGATTATAGAAAATCTTTCATTATATATAAAAAAGTGTAGATTTGAGATAGTTTACAGTTTCTCTAAATTATTGATTGGAAGGATGTTTTACAAATTCTTTTATGATATTTGGCTATGTAAGCATAGTTTTGGAAGGAATACTTTTAACTTTTCAAAAAGTACTATTTTTTTTTTTTTTTGAAAAGATACGATATGATAACGAAATATGCAAGAAGCATATTACAAAAATGCTTTCCAATTTAAAGATATGATATGATAACGAAGTATATACAATAAGCATACAAAAATTACAAAAATGATTTCCAATTTAAAATAATGGAAGCAATGTCATAGTTCGAAAAAAGTACTTTTTTTGGATACTAAACTAAAGCATTCCAAAATACACCACATATATACAAAAATAAAAGATACTAAAATGAAAAGAAAAAAATGTTTAAAAGATTACTTACCCTCCAAGAAAGACCTTTTCAGCAAGGATGAAAGAGCCCATGATGGCCACAATGATCATCATCAAAGGGCTAAATGCAGTTGCAAATACAGGTCCCCTCTTTTTCATCACCAGCCCTTGTACATAGTATGAAATACTTGACGTCACAATTCCCTACAAAAAAAAAAAAAAAAAAAAAACTTTTAGTTTAAAGAAAGGAACAAAAAATAATAATAAGAGATTAGGCTAAACATGTGACATAATTAGTCTCACATCTATTAGAAGTGAAGAAAAAAAAATCACATGAAACGATAATATCTTCTATTAATCTTTGTTAAATATATAGTTTTATCCATACCAATTAGAAGCTAGAAAGATAATTGTACAATATCATATCATTACAAAGATATTGATCGGTCGGGCGTTGTTCGTTATCGTAACGTGAGAGTGGGAGAAATTATTACAGCATAGGCAGCAGCAAGGAGGTTCATATCCCAACCAATTCTCCAAACAGAAGCTTTGTGTTCAGCTACTAAAGTCACAGCTATGGCTTGCAAAGTTCCAAGAAAGCACACCAGTGTAGTGAGAGTGAACTGGTGCTTCTCGTATGTCTTCAATGCCTGATTCTGCACCCCGAAAAAGAAAAAAAAAAATAACAATCAACCGTTTTGAACCGATGTTAAGAAATCATTCTCGACGGTTTCAAAAACGCCGAAAAACTTTCGTCCCTAAAACTTGACACATACACTTGTAGTATCACAAAAAAGATTCAGAGTACGTACGTTCATACCTAGCTAGTATAGATTAATAAGACCCGATTCACCGAAAACACACCCAAACAAGACTCGGGTTTTTTTGGGATCTCGAGGAATTAAAACTTGGAAAATTGTTGTTGGAGTTATAAATTAAATACGTACGTATAGTGGGTTGGTCCAATAGAAAGGATCTTAAGAATCAAAATGTTATGGATTCAATTCATGTCCTGATAATCACCTACTTAAAAATTAATTTTCTCTATAGATACCTTTGACATTAAAATGTTTTAGAGCAAGACAGTATGTTCCGTAAAACTGGTCGAGAAAATATACCTGCAAGACAAAAAGAGAAGCCCAAGCAAGAGTGGCAATGATGAGAAAAATGGAGCCTTTGAACCAATCTTTGTTGGCAGAATCATCAGAGGCTTTTGTGGGAACATGAGAATTTTTAGACCAAGCCATTTGAACAAGTGGGCCTTTGTACAAAGTCATCAGCAATGCTCCACCAACTGTCACTAAAGTTCCCAAAACTTTTGCTTGGCTTCTCACTTTCTTCATGTCCACTTTTTCCATCCTTTTTCAAGATTTTTCATTTTTCCCACCAAAAACAAACAAAAGAAAAAAAATATTTAGCTTTTGGTTTATAAACAAATGTGGGGGTTTTATTTTTTGGGATTAGTTTTTTTTCTCTTTCTTTTTTTTTTTTTTCATTTTTGAATTACCTGAAGATTACAGCCATCACAAATGTCATTGCAGGCAGCATGTTGCTCATTGCACAAGAGAAGGTTGGTGAAGTATATTTCAATCCAGCATAGTAGAAATTTTGATCGATAACGGGTCTGCGAGAATCGAAATTTTTTTTTGTAAATATATGGTTTGTTTTTAGCACCCGTTTGATAACGAATTTAGTTGCAAGCTAATTTTGTTTTTAGATAACATGATTATCATAATTTATAACTTTGTGTCTTTCACTATATATTGATGTCGCTCAACTATTACTCTGGTTGGCAATAACATGATTTTTAATAGTAAATTATTTATTTAGTTATGATTTTAACACTCTTAGTCAACTTATAGAACCAACAAAAGAGGATGTTTTTGAAAACCTAGTTTTTGTTTTTATATTTGTAAAATTAAGATTCTAAAAATAATTATATAAAATGGAATATTTGCTAATTTCAAATATTACTAGGATATTGAAGAAATGAAAATTACTCACCCAAGCAAAGCCAACACAAATATTTGAGTGAAAACTTTGAATGTTATCCTTGGCTGCTGTCTCCTGAAATCATCAAAGTGGAAAATTAACAAGCATAAAAATGTCATTTCTAGGTGATTTAATTTCCTTTTACATATCAAATCTAACCATTCATTTTATTTTAGCCAAAAAAAAAAAGGTTTTAGGTTTAAATTCTTAAAAAACAATCATTTATCATAACTCATAAATATTATGAGTATATATTAACGTTAAAAACTACAACCCACAATTTTGGTTATAAAATAAAAACCAACTTCAATCATTGTAAGTATGAACAACTTCGAACGGAAGTTAAAAAAAGTTACCGTTCGAAGAAGAGAACGAAGGGTAGGATGGAAGCGGTAGCAAAGGCATGTCGATAAACGACGAGGACGTAATGACTCATCCCTCTTGTAAGAGAGACTTTGGAGATGATGTTCATGCCAGCATATCCAAATTGTAAGGATATCATGGCAAAGTAGGGTTTTGAATTCTCAAGAAAACTATTGCAGAAGCTTAAGCTTAGTTTTCCCATTTTCCGGGAAAATTGGAACTAATTTTCCGGGAAAGTAGAGAGAGAACGAGGAAATGAGAAGGCTTGTGCTTCTTCTTAGACAAAATGGGAGGCCTCAACTGATATTTATTCAGCTCTTGAGGGAATATTGTTCATTTATTCTTTTATTTATTTTTGCTGTTCAATCTTTTTCTCTATGTTTTTTTGAGATCAACAATAATTTTTCTAAGGTAGGGTCTCAAATTTGTAAGTTCTTCGTTATTAGGTCGTACTTATTGCTATTGGAACACTACTTTTATTATGATCTCAATTATTTCGTAAAAATCATCATGGTAGGAGCGAGTGATCAAGAATATCTTAAAGAATTAAGAAGTGATAGGTTCAATTTATGGTTGCCATATATCTAATTAATTTTCTAAAGATTTCCTTAACATCTAAATATTGTAGGGTCAAGTGCTATGTCCCGTGGCAGAATTATGTATAACTCCATGCTTACTTGACTTGTATATAAACATATTTTAATTTATATTAAATAGAGAAATTGTGTTTAAGGAATGTAAAGTATGCTTTATTAGTTCAACTATTATTGGGTGGGTGAATTCTAATCCATGACCTCTCGTATTAGGGACATATTAATTTATGTCATTAAGTTATTAGTCTAGTTGACATAAAATGTAAAGTGTTATAGAGTTAAAATCATTTTTTTGAAATCGTATAGTTAAAATCATTTAATATCATATTAAGGACATCATGTCATGTATTTAAATAAGGGCAATACTTCCCTATAGAAAATTATGAAGGGAGCCCTATAGACTCTTACATGACAATTTATGATAGCTCCACATGACTTTTCTTTCTTATTTTTTAAATTGTTGTTAGCTTCTTTCTCTCACTCGGTATCAATGTTTTTCTTTTTATTTTTCTTTCTACATTTTTATTTGTCTAATGTGTAATGTTATATATATATATATATATATATATATATTCTAATAAATAATAATAACACTTTTTATTAGAGTATACATTAGACCAAAGTATTCAATACCAAAATAGTTTTTTATATATATATATATATTGTTTTTTTTTTTTTTTGAGTTACAAATTTCCAAATTTTAAAATTTATCGTTAGGTTTTAATCATAATTCTAAATATGTATATAAAAAAATTTAGGAGAAAAAACCTCTCTAATTTCTAGGTTTAGAGTTTGATATCAATTTATTTCATAGATTTCAAAATCAAACACGTTTACTTCTACATTTCTTAATTTTAGTTCTTATCTGGTTGTTAAGATTACGTTTATACTTATTTTTTTTTATAAATTTATTTACATTAATATAAAAATAATCCCTTTATTAATATATTGAAATTTAAAATTATTTAGTCATTATCGTAGTCAATATTACGTCATGTAACTAATGATTTTTTATCTCACAGATTAAAAATATTTTTTGTATAAATGTCAGAGGTCAAAGTATTTGATTTTTAAACTTAAGGTCTAAACAAAAATTACACCAAAAAAGAAATTTAGTTAAAGAAAAAAAATTAAATGTTACTGATCAATTAAGTTGATGTATACTTTTAATAATAAAAAAATGTTTACTTATTCTCTAGTGAAAAAAAAAAAGAAGTGCATTTAAAAAAATAAAAATAAAATAAACATTATAGATTATAACAAATAAAAAATGTAGAAAGAAAAATAAAAAGAAAAATACTACCTAAGAAAAAGAGAAAGAATCTAAAAAACAATTAATATTGGGTGGCAAATTAGCCCGTAGTGAGAGGAATAATAAGCAATCATTAAAATATGTATTAAAAATAACAATTATTAAAATATTTTGAATACTATTTAGAGCAAAATTTGTCTAAAAGTGGATAAGTATATTGAAAATACTTATTATCAATTTGGATCACATCTTTTTATCTTTTTAAAAAAATATTGACTTCGATTGATGGAAAAAAAAATGCTAAAGTGTAGAATTTTTTTGTCCAAAATAGTGGTAAGTATTCAAATACTTACCTACCAGTATTGCTCTACCATTTAAGTTTTGCTTTTAATTTAAAAAATAGTTTTTTTTTTAATTTAATCTTTTTATTTCGATTTCTATACTAATATTTTAACAGCTTTGAAATAATTAATGAAATGGGTTTCATAAGTAGTATTTTTCTTTGGAAACACCTTTCTTAAAAGTATTTTAAATGAAAATTGGGAGAATTTGGCTTTTTAGATTTTCTCTCTATATATTCTTATGCTTTATTGATGACGTATGAAGTAGTTACTAAGTGAAAAAAAATAGGAGAAAATGAAGAAGAAAAAAGAAGAAAAGTTAAAAGAAGCATGTGGAATAATATGCGGAAGTGAGCATATAACTCAATTAATATTAGTGATGTATTAATAACTATGAAATTGGTGAGTTTCTCAGTTTTTTATTATACTAAAAAAACATATGGGATAATGTTTGTTAATATAAATTAAAGGTGATGGAATAACAAGTATTCTTTTATTAAAAAATATCAAATAAAATATGGAATCAGAAGTTGATTACAATGGATGTTGGGAATATGGGCAATGTGTAGTGAATAAGAGAAAGATTTTTTTTATTTTTTATTTTAAGAATTGAAGTTCTTATTTATGGCTTCCTCCGAATCTTTTATATTGGATACTGATTCATATTCCTGTTTCTCCGATTCTCCTCTTTTTTTTTATTATTATTATTTTTTATATTCATAGCTGTTTGAGCTAATTTTTGCGTACTTCAACTAAACGACCCTATAACATTTAAATGTTAAAAAAATTCGAAATAAATTAATTTTTTGGGGTAGGTAGCATCTCAAGACCATCTTTGACCACTTGAGTCATTTCATGATTGTTGCTGATGATACTAATTGAAAACGACTTATTGAAGATTACATGAGTACACTAATTGATGTCATTAAATGTATGATTTTTTTTTCATCTTTTTACTAGGTCCGTTCCAATATTCCACTTTATATATTCATATATTTTTTTTGGTTTTTTTTTTTTTACATGAACATCCCCTATTTTTATTTGTAATATTCCATATAAAATACTTCCGAAAGATATATTTTACATAAACAGAAAAAATTATTTTGCTCCATTAAGAAAAACAAAATATAGTTATATAAAAACCTTGAAACTTCATGGATTAAAATTGAGATAAAAATATAACAAAAGGTTTTTACCCCAAAATAAATAAATAAATAAATAAAGAAGGTTGGAAAAAGTATAATAAAGATGAGAGTGGAATACGCGTCATATGTTGGAGCGGCATCCGACTCAACAAGAGGGCGAGGAAAAAAAAAAAAAATAAATAAATAATATATATATATATTCGACGGTGAGGGAGAAATTTATTCTTTAGGAAAAAAAATTAATTTTTTAATCTATTAAGTTTTGGTAATTTCAATTTCGTCCTTTATATTCTAAATTTTAATATATTTATGACGATAGTTTAATAATACTCAGTTTTAATAAGTAAGATAACAAAATTATTAGTTTAATGTTGGTTAAAATAATGATTATATTAATTTTAAAATATATCGATTAAGTGATTATTTTAATTTTCAAGAAAATTTAATTTTTAAAAGAAAATAAGTATAAAAGTAAACTAAAAAAATTCACAAAGACTAAATTTGAGAGTTATTAAAATATCAGATCTAAAAATATTCAATTTTAAAGTATAGAAATCAAATTAAAATTAGATCCCAAATCTATGGACTTTTTTTTTTAGTACAAGTTGGGGAAGGGAAATACAAATACCGATTCTAAGGATCGAATTCGTGATCGTAGAATGGAAATGGATTAACACCAAACCAAATAACCAATTGCGTCACCGACCCATTCAGTCCAAATCTATGGACTAATGAGTTTTCACATCTGTTTTTAGTCATTAACCAATAAAGATATTGTCCCTCATTCATATACTCAAAATCTATTCTTTATCTTAATAATGTAAGACTTTGTTTGTATTATTATTATTTTTTAAAAAATAGACTTTGTTTTAACCTATAATCATTTCCTTGAACAAAATTCAAGTAAGCCTATAAGACTCACCTTCTTTGTTCTACATCGTGAAATTTTGATTCCATAAACTTTGATTCCATTACTAAGTTGGAGGTATAACTCATATATCAATTATTAAGGATAATAATCTTTACGTATAAATTTTTATATTCATATGATATTATCTACTTTGAATATAAATTCTAATGAGTTTCATTTTAGTCAGTACCCAAAATTTTAATATCCGTGGAGAATGTTGTCCCCCACTTTATAATAATCCAAGATCTTCTCTTTTATCTTAGCAGCCTGGAATTTTGTTTGCATTACTAACAATTCTGTTAATATCGTATCACTCAGTTAAAGATTCTTAACATTTTTATTTAAAATTTAACAATAAAAAATGACAAATTCAAAAGTATGACTTCTTCCTCTAAAAACACTAGCTTTACGCAAGTTAAGTTGTGTTAGATAAAGAGTAGTGTTATCATTTAATAAATCCAACAAAAATAATAACTGTGGTTGTATATTTTTCCATATATAAATAAAGGATAGTTTCTTTTTATATTAAAAAATACAATATTTTATAATTCAATATGAAATGCTGGTTTCAAGATTTATAAAAAGAAAAAAAAAAAGAATTCATTTTTTTAATCATAAATATTATTAATTCATGCCAATTAAGTTATATTTTTGTTAGCAAAAATGTTAAAATAATTATTTTTAGTTAATAACAATGTTTAAAAATTAAAAATTTAAACGTGCAAAATACATGATATTATTACTCAACTAAATTCATTTTAGTATAAAAAAAACCAAATAATTTTTTTAGTACAAGTTGGGAAAAGAGGATTACAAATACCGATTCCAGAGATCGAATTCATGGCCGTGGAAATTGATTAACACCAAACAAGATAACTAATCAGATCACCGACCCATTCAATATAAAAAAAACCATATGAAAATAAGTTGGTAGATTAATTTTAATGTAATTATGAAGTGGTGATATTCATTGTGGTAGCCTTTATGCTGCGACTTGAGATGGGGAATCTACAATTTAAATGAAATATTCAAGCATTAAAATAATCCGAGAAGATATATTTTTTCTTTTCTTTCTTTTAGAATTACTTGGAATATTACCTACTTTCCATCTATATTATTACTACTATTATTATTATTTTATTCAACCACGTTGGATTAGTTCCTTTTTTTTTTAATTTTTTTTTTATCCTAAGTGATTGTAGAAATATGCTACAATTTATTGAAGAACTCTTTTTCTTAGTCTCAGTTCAACAATTAATAAACAAATTCCAACTAAGGAAAAGAAAATCGAATTATAGACAAGGTAAATATGCTCTTGAAATTTATTGAAGAGAGAGACTAATAGTCACATAATTTAACAGTATCAATATACACTTAATAACCTAGAAGTTACGGGTTCGAATCTCACATCCCTAATTGAATTAGATATTTGAAAGTAAATACAGTTGTCCTTATCTATATCATAATTATTATTGTAGATTTAAATCCTCCACCCTCATAGTTATAATCTAACAAAAACATGAATTTAAATTCTCTATCCTTTAAATGTTATTCATTAGACATTTTAAAAACTTGACTCAATTGAAATTGAAAGATCTTTTATTTAATTATTTTAATGCATTTCTTACCAAGTTTTACTATTACGTTTTCTATTTTTATGATAATTTTTAATTATCATAATTAATTTATTATGATAATTATATCCAAAATTTTACTCTATCACAATATAAGTTTTTTATGACATGTAATAACAATGTTATAAAATATTATTTAAGTTATTTTAAAATTATCATAATTTTTTTTTACGAGAGCTAAAAATTGTCATGAATAAATGAAAAATAATTTCGTTTAAATAGTGAAATATATATATATACACGTAAGAATTATTTTTCTATAAGTTTCCTTGATATCTAAATGTTGTAGAGCCAAACGATATGTCTCATAACAATAATCGAGGTATACGCAAATTAGTTCAACCGAACATATACAAATATTAAAAATTAAAAAATAGTGAAAATTAAAATATCTACGAATGGGTTTATATCCACCTTTTGTTTTTTTGCTAGAGTTCATATATATATATAAACTTAGGGTGGATTCCAATCTTTTTCAAAAAATTTCATTAATTATAAATTAATCAATATATTATATTGATTAATTTATAATTAATGAAATTTTTTGAAAAAGATTGGAATCCACCCTAAGTTATTAGGATAATTCCACATTGTAAAATATTGAATTGGTGCATAAGTTTTTATGTTTTTATGTCTATGTAAATCGAATGTATAATTTTTTAATTTTTTTTGTTCAAACAATAATTGGTAAGAAATCCGAATTCATGTACACTTGTACCTATTGGACTGTTACCATTTTTTTCTCTTGTAACCCCACTTTCATGAATGAGTGATGTCAAAATACTTTAATTTTTTTTTTTGAGGATATATATATATAAAATTTTGTCTGTGTGTGAGTATGTATGATTAATTTGATACAAATATTGGTGACATAAGCATATTCATAATTGTGGATGTACATCAATCAACTCTAAACAATACTTTAAATTTTATCTGAAGAAAGAAAACAATTTTCTTTTGTATGTGTTAATTTGATATGATACTAATATTGGTGACATAAGCATATTCATAATTGTGGATATACATAAATCATCTCTAAACAACAATATAATGAAGACCAAATTGGTCTTCATTTTGTTCCCAAAAATATACACACAAATAATGATTTTTAAAACAATAAAAAAAAAAATTTATTCCCACAAACTAGAGTAGCTGATTCCCACATTGGAAAGGTACTAAAGGCACAAAAATGATAATTAAAATAGAGTAAAATAATGCATGCTATGAAGTGGAGCACTAAAAAGAGAACATTCTTAATATATATGGGTATCTAATCATCCCAAATTATTCATCAAATACTAACAAAATGGATAGTGATCTTGAAGCTAAAAGTAAATGGGCCATTAATTTTATTGGATTTGGGAGATTTTTATTGATTAAAAAAATAATAATAATCGATATTATTTTGTTTCCATATTGTGAAAAACTTGTTTTTTTTTTAGTTATGTACTTATAAATAAATGTAGTTGAATTCCATCAATTCATCCCAACTTTGAATTCCAACAATTCTTATATATACTCATTTTGTTTTTCCGACCTCATAGATTATAATTTTTCTTTTTTAAAAGCTTTGATGATTTTTCATTATATTCTCTTGAGAATCTATCTAATGTTAATAGAAATCTTATTCATCTTCTAGTATACTTTACATAAAGAACTTTAATTATAAATTGGTGTGAATAGAATAATGGTTCATGTAGGAATTATGACAAAATGAAAGATTAACTTCGATGTTTTTTAAAGAAATAAAAAGTAGCTTAAAAGGCATATTAAAGACGTTTTTTTTTAAAAGTATAATGTAACCTACGAAATATAAAAATAGTATAATAAAATCAATTTTGTAGCTTTAAAGATCTAATAACTTTACAAATAGGTACTTCTACTATAAAATAAATTCTAAAGATTGATGTTTTCAAAGAAGTGATTCAATTATGATAGGTTCAAGAAGAGCTTCCAAGAAATTGGTCTAATTAGATGTCCAACAACTCTCAAACAAATGGTTAAAGAACTTATATATAAAATTAATTTTTTTTAAAAAAACCAACAATTAGAAATTAATCAATTTCATCATAATTGTAATCTTTCCAATTTGTTTTCACTTCATATTTCAATCTTCACACAAAGAAGGTGAAGCATAAAGAAATCATTATGCCTTTAGTTCAAGTTAATCACATTGTTAAATCTCTTCTTAGTTTCCCTACCTCAATACAAAGCAAATGAATTACTACTTTCCACAAATATTTGTGACATTGTTAATAATAACATGGTGACTCAAAACACCAAATTAAGAACAAAAAATATAAGGTAATGGTTCAATTCATGGTGGTCACCTACTTAAAAATTAATTTTTTATGAATTTTTTTGACATCTAAATGTTGTAGGGTTAGGCGGTATGTCCCGTGACATTATTAGTCGAGTTACGCGCAAGCTGACCCGGACAGTCACGGATATCAAATAATTATAATAATAAAATAAACCACAAAATCACCACACAAAAATATTGTCCTCCTTTATTTCACCACCCAACAATTAAAAAAGAATGCTCTCATAATTTTTTTAATTTGAGAGGGGTGTAAATGCAAATCTCTTTTTCTTTTTCCCAAAGCTTCCCAATCAATTTGGATCTCTCTTCTTAAGTTGTCTTTTCACCAAACCCAAACAAAAGAAATTTTGTTGGCATCCTTTGCTCCAAAAAACCAGCTTTCTAAAGTTTGTTTTCTACTTCTCCCCCACATCTTTCATGCCAAACTTTGCTATCTCTCTTATTGCAAAAAGAGAAAAGCTTCCTAATTTCATCATTAATAGTGGGTAATGATTGTGATTATAAACTTTAAATTCAAAGAAAATTTTAGCCTTTATTTTTCACGTCCAAACTCGACTCTATTGCTCCGTCACGCTTTTGCCCATTGCAAAAAATTCTCCACTGTTGCCTCTCGTAAGAGTTTGGGTCATGTCTCTTTCTCAATGTGGTTGATTATCTTCTAAAAAAATGAGAGGAGTTTAACAAATCAAGCGTTTCATACTCAAAATTCATAGGAGGTTTATATTTTTTGACATAATAAATAAAAATATCTTAAAGTGGGTTAATCAACTAAGATTTGAGAGTCAATATAGGTGTAATACTTGTGACATAATGTATCAATTAGTAACAGTTATGAGTTCGAGTCCCAAATTTTGTTGAATTAAAAAAAAAACGAAAATTAGGGTTTGAGAGAGAATTTAATTATCCATTGAAATTAACCTAGCATTTATTTATTTATTTGCGACAAATTATATGTTTTATTTTCAGTCTTATATTTGCCTTCACAATCCAATACAAAACCAGATTTTCCTCTTGCAGTGAGCCCAATTGGAAGCCCATGAGACTAATCAAAATATCTGAACTTTTGAGAGTCCAAAATCCTCTAAGTTTGCAGCCTAAGTTGCAAATTTGAGTTGATATAAATTAGAAAATGATAGTTAGAGATGTCCACGGGGCGGGGCCGGGGAATGACTTCCCTGTCCCCGTCCCCGCCCCCTAATTTAATCCCCATCTCCGGAAAAATCTCTATTTTTTTTCTCGGAGATCGGGGCGGGGATTCCCCAGCGGGGCACCGGCGGGGTCGGGTTCCCCGCGGGGATTTTTTTTTTCTTTTACATTTTTTAAATATTTTTTTGGAAAATAATTTTAAATAATTAGATTTTCTTATAAAATATCTATAAATTTCAACTATAATTTTAATTATTGAAGAAAAATATTCATATGAATAGACAATTTCATCAACAAATATATTTTTATTTAAAAATTAAAGGGGTAAAGTATAGAAAAAAATAATAATAAAAAAAAATAGACGGGGCGGGGATCGGAGAATAGGGGACGGGGATACATTCTCCGTCCCCGATTAGCCCACGGGGAATTCCCCCCTGTCCCAGGCCCCGTTCCCCGCGGGGACCCGGCCCCCACGGGGAAAATGGACACCTCTAATGATAGTGGATGATTATTCTAAAAAAATAATTATAAATCTAAGAAAATTTTAAAGGATTTGGATTCACAATTATTAATATATGTTAATACTATATTATAAATACTCATTAATATCAATATTATGCATTATAAATACTTATTAATATCAGTACTATAAAAAGTATACGGTACAATTCTCATTGATATCATTAATTGTATTTGCTAATTTGTTTGAAAATGACTCTATTTATAATTATTTTCTTCATCGGACTATTATGATAAATTTTCCTATACTTCACCAATTGTGTATTTACTTTTTAAACTAATATTTTATTATTTTTATACCACTTCTTTATATTTCCAATTATTAAGGGGTTATATAGTTTGCATTTTTTTGGAGAGGGAAATAGATACTAGAAGTGATGAAAAATATTATAGAATCCAAGATTAATTAAAAAAATGGCAATGAATAGGTTGGTGGAGCGTAGTTATATTGTTTGGTGTTAATCTATTTTGACTTCCGGTTCAATCTTGAAAAAAGGTATTTATGTTGGCGCAAGCTGCCTTGACAATGAAGAATAAAATCTTTATCCATTAATCTTTTTGGATTAATCCCACAAACAATCAGCCATTTTAAACCCTAATTTTGTGACCACAATTTAGGGTTATTCTCCCATGAAATTTTAGAGAAGTTTTGCAATAACTTCGATTAATAATTTTTTTGGGAGTAATTCAATGGCGGGATCGAGATTTTTTATACACATTTCTTTTGATTGTTCTACATGTTTTTTTTTTTTTTTTTGAAGAAAAATACGATATATTATAAAAGAGGATTAAAAGTCATGATTACAGAACACTCCCTAGTTAAGAGCGATAATAGCTAAATCAAAATGAGAGAATAGAGAAGATTTAAAACACCAAGAAGCCATTTTAATGATCACACTATCATAAAAAGTGTTCGGCTGCACATCCATATAGGAATCCTCGAAGATTTGAGCATTACGCTCACGCCAGGCACACCACAAAACAGCTGCAATAATATTTGTCTTGATGACATTGTGTTGATTAGTTGGCTTGTTATCGATCATGGAAAGCAGAAATTCTGAAATATTGGTGTTAAAGGACATAGGCCTGAAGTTAGAGGGGAGACGGCTCCACATATTACTAAAAAAGGGGCAGCGAAGAAAAATATGATCAATATCCTCGTTAGCAGCCTTGCAAAGAACACATAGGTTTGAGTTAAGGTGCATAAGCGGAGATCTTCGTTGCATAGTATCAAAAGTCTTTAGACCACGGTTGAGCAAAATCCACCGAAAATTTTTGACATTTTGGGGGGCCATAAAGACCAAAAAGAGGAGGAGAAGGAAGGTATACTGTCCGAGATATTTTCCATATATAACGTTGCTTTCAAAGATTTCACATAGAACATGCCTTTCGGATCCTTCATCCATTCCAAAACATCTTCCGCCTCCAAAAGAGGACATCTCCAATTTGCAGAAATCTCGGACCAATGAGACCGCTCCCTGTCAAGGAGTGGACGACGAGGGCAAAAGTCTCAAACCTGATCCAAATGTCTCCACGCTCCATTAACACTAAGATCCGCACAAACCGACATTGCAAAAAAAAAAGAAGAGGAAATTGATAGCAAAAGGGTCTATCGCCAACCCATTTGTCCAACCAAAAGCGGGTTTTGTTTCCATTCATGATCTTCCAACAAAAGTGTCCTAGAATGGACTCAGCATGCTTGACAATAAAAAACCAAGGAGATCTGAAGCTACAAAAATTAGTTTTGTTAGGGATAGAGCCCAAAAACGAAGGTGAGTATTTGGCAACAATCAGCTGTTTCCAGAGAGTATTCTCGGTGAAAAATCTCCAAATCCACTTACCGAGGAGAGCTATCTTATGAATATGCATACGGTTAATACCTAAACCTCTTTTCTCTTTGGCAGGAGTCACAAAGTTCCAACGGGTAAGGTATGAACCACAATCTCCACCCACACCTTTCCAAAGAAAGTTTCTGAGGCGCTTCTCGATAGACTTGTAGAGGAAACAGGGGCCTTGAAAAATGAGAACATATTTGTAGGTAAGTGGCTAAGAACTGACTGTATCAAGGTGACACGGCCACCACGAGATAGATATTTATATTGCCATTTCGCGAGCTTTTTCTCAATGTTATCAATTATCGGTGTCCAAAATGATGTTTTGCGTGGATTACCCCCAAGAGGCATACCAAGATACATCATAGGAAGATCCATAGGTTTGCACTTCCACATAGCAGCCATATAGTGCATATAGAATGTATCGATGTTGACTTCCGCAAAGGAGGACTTGTTAGCATTAATAGACAGACTAGAAGAAGCTTCAAATAAACGGATAATATTCAGTAAATTCGCAATCTTATCAGGTTCGGCCATCGAAAAAAGCAGTATATCATCAACAAAAAGCAAATGCGAAATTTGAACATCCCGAATAACACAACCCTGAATCAAACCTTTAGCTTGAGCATCAATGAGAAGGCCAGATAGATAATCCATAGCTAAGACAAATAAGAAAGGGGATAAGGATCACCCTCCCGGATCCCACGATTAGATTTGATCCTGCCACGGGGCTTGCCATTGACAAGAATAGAGAGATTAACAGTTGACATACAGGCAAACATCCATTTTCTCCAGATAGTATTAAAAGCTTTTTTCTGAAGAATGGTGATGATGGAATCTCAATTTATCTTGTCAAAAGCTTTCTCCACATCAAGTTTGATAATCATCCCTTGTTTTTTAGAGTATCGTCAGTAATCAACAACTTCATTAGCCAAAAGAATTGAATCCGAAATTTGACAACCATGGACAAAAGCACATTAAAATTTGGAGATAGTATAAGGTAGAACCAATTTTAATCTCTCGGCAAGGACCTTAGAAAGGATTTTGTACACACTTGTAGTAAGACTGATAGGTCTATAATCTACAGCTTTCGTAGGTTTAACAAATTTAGGGATCAAAGCCACATAAGTTTCATTGATAGCCTGATTCACAATTCCATTTTGATAGAAGTCTTGAAACATCTCCATAAAAGTACTCTTGAAAGTATTCCAATTTTTTCTGAAAAATTCAATAGTGAAGCCATCAGGGCCTGGTGCCTTGTTGCAACCCAGACTATTAATACTGTTGTAAACCTCTTGTTCAGAGAAAGGAGTAGTAAGAGATTCAGCTTATGCAGTAGAAATAGAATTCCAATCCAAGTTTGTAATAAGCCAATGTTCGCCACTATTACCCGCACATAAAGAAGTAAAATAATTCAGAAACTCTTGTTCAATAGCAGCGTCAGTGACACAGCTGTTACCAATTCCATCAACTATTTCAGAGATAAAACTATGTCTTCTTCTGACCGCACAAGATTTATGAAAGAAATAGGTGTTTTCATCCCCTCAAGAAGCCAAGATTTCTTACAACGCTGTCTTAGTAATCTTTCATCATTGAGAGCAATGTTACTGTAATCCGCCTTAAGAGCAAGCCTTTTATCAAGATCCACCTGAGTGATAGAACCATCGACCTCAAGACTGTTAATGGAATCAATTTCTTTTAAGATAACACGTCTGGCCGCTTGGTTTGGAGCAAAAGTAGTTCGATTCCAATCTTTGAAATGAGATGCCAAAGCTTTAAGATTTCTAATAAAAGCATAACCCAAATAACCAGAAGAGGTAGAAAAGAACCACCATTTTTGAAGCTCAGCTTCAAAATTTCTATGGTTTAACCAGGCATTCTCAAATTTGAAAGGATAAGGCCCCCATCTAAGATTTGCAGATTCCAATAAGATAGGAAAATGATCCGAGATTACCCGAGAAAGACATCTAGAATGATGCACCTGAAATTTATCCATCCAGTCCGTAGTAAATAAAAAACGATCAAGATGATATGTATAACAAAAAATAATAATATATAATAATTTTGTATGGTTGTTATTCTTTTTATACCACTTTTATATGAATACATTAATTTTATACTTCCAATTATTAAGGTGTTATATTGTTTGCAATTTTTTTTGGAGAGGGAAACTAGTTAGTAGCAGTGATGAAAAATATTATGGAATCCTTCAAAGATTAATAATAAAAAAAATGGTAACGAAAAGGTTAGTAGGGGGTTGGTTATATTGTTTGGTGTTAATCTATTTCAACTTCACAAGGTATTTAGCTAGGCGCAAGCTGGCCTGGACAGTGAAGTATAAAATCTTTATCCATTAATCCTTTTTGGATTAATCCCACAAACAATCAGACATTTTAACCCTAATTTTGTGACTAGAATTTGGGGTTGTTCTTCCATGAAATTTTTTAGAAGTTTTGCAATAACTTCGATTAATAAATCTTTTGGAGTAATTCAATGGCGGGCTCGAGATTTCTTATACACATTCTTTATTTGTTATACACATTCTTTTGGTTGTTCTACATGTAAATTAAAAGAAAATAGTAATGTATAATAATTTTGTTAGTAAAATATAAGAATTGGAAGTTTGAATCCATACAAAAGAAATAGTGTTCAAAATTTTGATTTTGTTTATGAAATTTAGTTAAAATTCAAATGTGATGAAAATTATGGCAAGAAATTTAAAGAAAACATGCTTAATTTTGAGGGAAAAGTATTTGTTTTAGTCTAGTTTTGAGTTTAGTTTCTATTTCAATAATACACAATTTCAAATTCTTTTGTGTTTTTTTAGTATACTCTTTTACTCATTTTCTTTTAAAAAATAAATTCATGTAAAATCCAAAATAACAATTAGTCAACTACATTTCTAAAAAAGAAACCAATAAATGTAAAAGTGTTTAATTTTGAAAGATAAAAATCAAATAGAAAATATATCTAAGATTTAGGACTGAAAAAATAAGTACTTTTCCCTAATCAAAATTATAAACTAAAGCTTTTAAACAAACAATTCTCAAATCTTAACAGCATCAACAGCAATGCAAAATTTAGGCCAACAAGAACAGTTGCTCAATGACATTAGTATATACCTAATGACTAAGAGGTCTTGAGTTCGAATCCCCACCTCCAATTGTTGTAATTTCAAAAAAAAAAAAAACACACACACACAAAATTCAGAAATATACAAAAAGAAAGTTTCAAAATTTTTCTTGCACACAAAAGAAGCATTCAAACAAAACATATGTACTTTTCTTACACAAAACACAACCTCAAAAAGTGACAAAAAAATAAAGAATTTAGGGTTTAGGGTTCATCCTCAAAAGACCAAAAGAATGTTAAAAAAATCTAGAGTTATGATGAGTTTATGAATTATGATGAGTTTATGAATTATGATGCAAAGTAAAGAAACCTCAATTATCAATGCAAAGTAAAGAAAGAATACAAAATATAACCTCAATTATCAATGCAAACTGTGAGAAATACAAAATATAGCCTCAATTATGAATGCAAAGTAAAGAAAGAATTAATATGATGAGTTTATGAATTATGAAGTTTTGTGCTCCGATAAATGATCTATGAACATACATTTTTTCAAATAAAAATAACGTATTACACCCAAGAAATCGGTAAATGTGTAATATAACTAAACAAACTATCCTTTAATATCTTGAAAATTTTAAATCTGGAATTAATTTACACTAGCTAATATATCCAGAAATTCAAACCTTAAATTTGGTGAGTCTAAACATTCGGATTTCCTAATCATGATTATTTTCGCTGCAATGGCGTATTTTGTTGTTTATCAAATGCTATGGAAATATTTTGATACCAAAAGAGACCAAGAGATGGCTTATTTATAAGCTGGAATATCAAAATATATATATATATATATATATATATAGAAATTCTTGTTTTCAAAAAATATATATATATTTACTTTCCACTTCGGTTTGGGATTTTCATTTTATCGATTTTAAAATTTGGACTTCAACTTTTCCTTTTCTGAAAACATATTTCAAGTTATTAATATTTTTTTTTCAACGAAATAACAATATATTCATAAAATGAATTTTTTTTAACGGTAAAAAAATTTAAAAAAAAAAATCTAAAAGAATATCTTTTTCCAAAAAATTTGATCATGCGCCGCAACAAATTAATTTCTGAATTAAAATAAACAAATCCTTTCACTCAACACTCTCCTTTTTTTAATTAAATTAAAATAAATAAATAAATAAAAATAAAAATAAAAATAAAAAAACTCCACCCTCGCATTAACATCATGAATTCTGATGGCAACACAACAATAATGGCGCTGAATTAAGCATCTTCCTGGTAAGAATTTAAATGTTAGTTTTTTTTGTTTTTTTATTTTATTTTTAATACTAATTATAATGTCAACTTCTATTTTATCTCAAAAAAAACTTGTATGTTTTTTTTGTTTGTTATTTAACAGGTTTTAGTCTCTATTTATATATATATATATATATTTTTTTTTTTTTTTTTTGTCTCTAGTATTTAGTTGGTTTAGTTTTTTTTACAACAGTAATTTATTAATAAGAGATTTATAATTCAAGTCTCTATGGGAGATAAGTGCCTCAATCTTTTATCATGCTAAAAAATTTTATCTTCGTACATAAAGAGTTATAGGAGTTTATTCAAGTCCAATAATAATTAAATGTCTAAATTTAGTCACAACACTTTTAGTAAGTACTAAAATTAATATTTATAGTTAATTTAAAGATAATTTTTATTTCTTCTAAAAAATATTATTTAGGTTGATAAAAAATATATTGTTAACAACTTTCAATCAAGACCATGGAAATATGTTTTCAAAGTCTTATAGATAAAAGGTTTATAAAAATTAAATTAGCATAAGGAACTACATTAATTAAAAGTACAAGAATTAAATTTGAATTTATGAAAGTACAGATACTAAAATAAAATATATTAGTTTAGGGTTTATAGAAAAGGTTGAACTTAGAGTCATGTACGGTTAATTAATTAGCTAAAGGCAATGAATATATTATTACAAAATTTAAAAAGAGTTAAAAATAAGAATTATTATATATATCACCATTAAACTAATAACAATAAGTATATATGTCAACAAGGACAGAGTTCTTCCAGCATCTTATACAATCGAGTAATCACAAGGTTA
>JBBMKA010000003.1:6463867-6481642 GCA_037833695.1 Sechiopsis laciniata | reverse complement strand
CTAATAACAATAAGTATATATGTCAACAAGGACAGAGTTCTTCCAGCATCTTATACAATCGAGTAATCACAAGGTTACAGGTTCGAATCCTTGTTTGACACATCACATACTTCAAATAATTCAATTATATTTACCTATTCTTAACATATTACAAAATCTCATAACTTCACCACTCCATTTACACGCTTCACACGTGTGTTCTCCATAATAATCATCTTCATCATTCCAATCCCATCCATTCATCCTTCTCGGATTAATCCCACAATTACCGTTAATCAAACAATCACTCTTTCCATAATCAGAATAATTAATCTCCTTCTTAATCCAAAAACTCCAAATAAATTCCTTAACTCTCCTTCGACAATTAGCCAACTTATTAACTCCTAATTTTGCTTCACATTTCTTAAAAAACTTAACTCCTTCCTCCTTCGAATTAGCCGAATACAAAACGACGCCGTATAGATAACAAGCATCTGGATGATCTTTCTCAGCAGAAGTCTTTAAATTGGCCAAACCAGAAGCATCTTTAGAAAGTGAAAAAAAGTCCAAGATGCCCTTTATGTATAAAGATTCTTTGTTTCCATGGTTGTTGCAATCTTCTATTAATGACCAGAATTTTGGATTGTTCTTCCATGAAACTTTTGAGAAGTCTTGGAATGACACGTGTCGGTAAATGTAGCCTTCTTCTGATGCTTGGTGAAAATCTTTTGTGACTAATTTGAGATTGAATAAGTCTATTATTGAAGATGATGCCACTTTTGCAATAACTTCAATTAGTAAATCTTTTGGGAGTGATTCAATGGCGGGCTGTAGATTTGTTATACGCATCTTTTTGGTTGTTCTGCAGGTAAATTAAAAGAAAATATGTAAACAAGAAAAATAATAAATATAGTAATTTATTTATTTAGTAAAATATAAAAATGGAAAGCTGAAAATAAAAACGAAACAGTGTTCAAATTTTTGTTCGTTTTTGAAATTTAGTAATAAAAAATCAATTGAAAGAAAATAGAATTGATTTTGTAGAAGGTAATCTTTATATTTTAAAATTAAATATTTTTATCTCGAACATTATAATATGTTCAATTCTAGTCATTTTCTGTCTTTTGGGTATATTTATTTAAAAAAAATTAAATACATGTGAAAATTAAAATTACCACTTCATTAATATACTAGAATTTAAAATTAGCTTAGTCATCCTCTAATTAAAGAGTTTAATTTTGAAACATAATGAATAAATAGAAAATTTATATCCCAAATCTAAACCTAAAAGAAAGTACTTTTTCCTAATTTGGAATAACTAAAACAACTAAATAATTATCAAAATTACAAACTAAAGATTTTACACATTCAGTTCTCAGATATTAACATCATCGGCAACACAAAATTCGGAAATATGCAAAAGGAGGTTTCCAATTTTCTTACACAAAAAAACAATTATTCAAACAAAACCCACTTTTCTTACACAAAACACAACCCCAAAAAGGGACAAAAATCTAAAATTTAGGGTTTAGGGTTTAACATCAAAAGAGTTTAAAAAGAAGAAAAAAAAAACTGTGGTTTTACATGTCAACATTTATCATCAATTAAAACTGAGAATTCCAGAATCTGCTCAATTCTGGATGAAAACTAAAGAAAAAAATAGTGTGAATTGTGAAGTTTTGTGTGCTTTGATAAATTAATAGATTATTAAACACTTTTTCAAATAAAAATAACTTATTAAACCCAAGAAATCTACAAATATGTAATATAACTTAAGAAAACTATTCTTTAATTTCTTGGAATTTGTAAATCTGATATTAATTTACGCTAGCTAATGCATGCAAAAAAATTCGTACCTTGAAATTGGAGAGTCCAAAACTTCGGATTTTCTCTTCAGCTGAATCATGATTTTCTCTGCAAACTTTTAATTTCTCAACAGCGTAGAGTTTGTTGTTTTTCAAATAATGTGAAAATATTTTGATACGAAGAACGAGAAAGAGATGGTTTATTTATAAGCAATGAGTATCAAAATATATAGAAAGTTTTTGTTTTAATTGTTTCCTTATAGGAGTTGGAAAGAGGTTTATTTAAGGAAAATATTTACTTTCCTTATTCAGTTATGGACTTTCTTTTACCGATTTTAAAATTTGGACTTCAGGTTTTCCTTTTTTGAAAACAAATTTCAAGTTAAAAATAATGCATATTAATCCATTTAAGGAAAACAATATATTTATTAAAGAATTTTTTTTTTTTTTTGAAAGATTTATAAAAGAATATCTTTTCCTAAAAAGTTTAAATAGTTCGATCATGCGCCACAACAAATTAATCTTTATTGTCAATTTAAAGATAGATTTTATCCAACTTACTTTAAAATAATTGGGTTTGTATGTTTTTGAAAAAAATTAAAATTTAATCTTCTATCAAAAAACTAGAGTTTAGTCTTTATGGTATGAGAAGATATAAAAATTAGTCTCTATGATTTTAAAAACTAGAATTTAGTCTCTATCATTTGATAAAATCTAAAAAATGGTCATTATCATTTTTAATCGTTAGCGAATTAAATATTTAAAAATTATTTATTTATTTGTCAATAATGATGAAATTATAAGTTAAAGTGATGATATAACAAAAAAAAATCATATCATTTACGTCTGATTAGTGAGCTTCCATATATCTAACATGCCAGCAATTACGTACGATAAAGATCATATTTTAAGTTTCTAATTTTAAAAACTGCACGAACTTAATTTTAACTTTCTTCAAATCATAGGAACTAAAATTTAATTTTTTTCAAACAATAGGAACTAAATTCTATTTTTGAAACCATAAGAACTAAACTCTTAACTAAACTTATATTTTACCCCAAATAATATTAACACTTTCATTCAAGAGAACATATCATGAAAATATGTTTTCAAGTTTTATAGAGGAAAGTTAATAAAAAATAAACTAACATAAAGAAGTAAATTTTAAGATTAATTAAATGTACATGGCATCATGTATGACATAATAATCGAGGGATTACGCACATGGTTACTAAACTAAATTTACATAAGGACTAAATTTGAATATGTGAATGTATAGGTACTAAACTAAATTATCTATAAAAAAGGTACTAAACTAAAACAAAATTTAAAATGTAGGAACCAAAATCAAATTTGAATAAAGAAAAGCTTACCGATCAATTAAAAATATCGTAAGAAGTTGAGTATACATGGGAACTTGATGTTACAAATGTATAACAAAATCAATCTATATTTGGTAACTAATTCAAGAAATATTCTTGATTTGGTGCCATTCAAGAACTACACATATGGTTACAACGAACTCAAAGAAAATTGATACCGGTGCTCGGTTCGGGTTCGAGGCACAAGTATGAGGAGTTCATAGGACAATTTTGTGAATCAAGATGTTGATGCAGCTATTTGTTTGAGCATTCCTTGATTGTAGTTCAACTTTGATCTTAGTTTTGATTTGAAACAAGAAATGGTTTGAATGTCAACAACACTCCAATGGCTTCGATCACATTTAGGATGAAGAAAACCAGATGGGGACCTGGAAGAGATTACAAATTAGCAACTGCTTTTCCTCATCTTTTATAAAAGGTTACAAACATGTCCAAACCCAAATCAATCTTCTAATAATTGTGAGAAAAGAATGGACGAAACTCGTGAAATAGATCAACAAAAGCTGAATCTCATGGAAGAGAGATTAGAGCACAAAACAAAAGAACAAGTGCATAGTGATAAAATTTGACTTTTTTTAGTGAAAAATCTCATTTTGGTAAAGTTGGCAAAATTCATTGGATATTTATCTTGTGACGGCCTGTTATGAAAATGACAATCAACAAACAATCAAAGAATATAGAAAATGTCTGCTAGCATAAATTTTCATGGTTCACTAACGTTGTGTTAGCTAGTCCGCAGGCAAAGAGGGAGGACGATTTTATTAAGGGGAGCGAAAATACAAAATGAACATCATGGGGGCTAGGGTTTTAATTCGAGTTTATATAAAATGTCACTAAAATCCTATTATAGATAAAAGCCCAATTACATAAAAAAAAAAACCCACTCGTTGACCGGGCAGTGAGACCCCCAACTAAGTAATTGTAGGGCATTAAATCGTTCAAGCCATATCTCAACACTGCCAATAGAGAGACATAAACTCATCTCAAATGGTCCTTCAATTTTGGGTCATTTGGTTAAAGTAAAAAATAAAAAATCAAAGTTATAAAAGTATTTTTGGTCATGTAACAAACTAATTACCATAAAAAATTTAGCAGTCCAATAATTATACCAAGCACACACTAAAATTTGGATCAATAAATCCTCCACATGGACTATATCTCCTCCATGAGGAGACTTGAACCTCTATTGTCTTGGTTTGTTTATCATTAGTAATGTCATGTGAGGTGGGGTGGAGTGGGGTGGAGACTCGAATCTGAAACCTTTTACAAGGATATATAAACCTTAACCAGCTCGACCAGTGAACATGGTGGGCGGACAAAAAAAAAAGAAAATGAGAAGGTTGAGCTTTAAATTTTCCAAAAAGGCATTTCATGCTAGAGAAAAGAACACTCACAATGTTTCTATCTACCTAGAAATTAATTTCTTATAAATTTCCTTGATAACTAAATCAAAATGTAGTAGGGTCTGATGGCTATCCCGTGAGACTAGTCAAAGTACGCGTACGTTGGTCCTGACACTCATGAATATCAAAAAAAGACAACCCAAAAGTTTGGCAGTTACTAATATGCAAAGTCATGATAATGTCACCAATGCAAATGAATTGAATTTGAGATACTCTAAATTACATCATCAAGGATCTGAAAATTAACTCAAACCATATCTCCTTTGCTCACTTTGAAAGGAATAAATTGCTTTTTCAAATTTAGAAATAAAATATTGATTTTGAATTATTCAATAATATGGAATCAAAGTTTATCTGAAATATTTTAGAGTTCTAACTAGCTAAAAGAGGGGAGGAGGATGCAGGATGATCTTAATACAACACCTATTAAAGAATAAGCAGGATGCACGTGTAAGAATTAGAAAAAGGGAATGTACCTGGAAGAAAAGCAGCATTGAGACGCTTTTGTGACCAAGTGAGTCTGCATAGAAGAAGATTATCTTAAAAGCTATGGCAATTTACCAATAATTATTTGCAGTTTAATTTATCGGAATATTAACATACTATTTCCATTTGCATTAAACTTGCGTTAACAATTGAAGGATCATCATTCCATATTCGGTTGTCAAAGTAACTCATAGAATATCAAATCTTGGGTAAATGACCACCATGGCCTTAACCTAGTTCCTAAAGGAGACCTTGTTGATAGAGGCTTGGAGTCTCCAAGCCTTGGACATCTCAAGCTCTAAACTCATGAGTGAGCTTAATTGTGAAATTTCTTATTCTCTCCTGGGTCAGAGGTATGTAGTGGAATAAAGCTCTGATTCCTGGTTATCATAAGAAAAATAGCTCTAATCTATTCACTCCAAGTACATCGTTATTTGCATGGCTCTTCTTGACCACTAGGTTAACTGGTGGTGATTTATCAATTATAGTTGTACCAAATATTTTAAAGAAAAAGTAACCTAGTAGTAAACATCCAAAATTTTTCTTTTATATCCATGAGTGTCGGGAGAGCTTACGCGCACTTCAACTATTCTCATGAGAGATACCGTCTAACCGCCAAACTTGTAAGTGTGTGTAAAGTTAATATCCACATAATGTGGAGTGCACTTACATTGCACCACCTGCAGCTGGACCGATTGCCTTAAAAAGAGACATTCCGGTCATAGCAATGCCATTAGCAGCCCCTCTTTGCTGTTGACCCTGTACACAGATGCTCAATTACATCAACTCAAGCTCTTATTCGTGTTGGGAGTTAGGGAAAGGGAGAGAAAATAAGGGCAAGGCAAAGATGTTATTACCACAGCTCTGTTTTGTATGATGAACATACCAGTTATAATGGAGACCTGAGAACAGATGAAAACTTGGATAGATCAAGCAAAATTTTCACAGAAAATGTTATGAAAATGGTAATCAACAAACAATCAAAGAATAAAGAGAACTTAAAGAGAAGAAACAACACAAAATTTTACGTGGTTCACTAACGTTGTGTTAGCTAGTCCACGGGTAGAGAAGGAGACGATTTTATTAAGGAGAGGCAAAAAACAAAATGAGCAGCTAAGGGTTAATTCGAATTTATATATGCACTCTCATTAAACTTTATTAGAGATAAAAGGCTCATTAACATAAAAGGCTCATATACAAAATAAACATATCAACACAGATTTCATTTACGAATCGGGGGCAACTCACTAATCGGGCAACAAGACCCTCGACTAACTAATCGCAGGGCATTAAGTCGTTCAAGGCATATCTCAACAGAAAATAATGAAGATACTTTGGTTTTGAATTCATATTACGTGCCAAGAAAACAAATTGTTTGGCCTAGAATCTATGCTCGTCTTTTTTATGGCACCATGTTACTTATGACCTCTGGACATTTTAGGAATATCCTTTTGTTGCATAAATAAATTGAGTACTAGGACATCTTTTTATAGCTAATATTATTTTTATAACTCAAGAACACAATTGTACAGCCTATAGAACAGATCTTGTTCAAACAAGGTCGTTTTTATTGATATATTATTGAACAATTGTTTTCCATGTATTTAACCATCACATTTCTTCCTTGGGTTTTTTTGGTAGTCTTTAATATATTATACTTGCATTTCTAATTATCTATTTTTCATTTCGTTGTGCAATTTGGTCGATGCAATATGACATGAGACTTTTCATAATATATTTTAAATATCAAATAATGAATCAACTTAAGCAGTTAAGCAGTTGAACACCTAAAGCATCTCTCTATATCTATCTTCCTAAAAGATCATTGGTTCGAAGCTTCAACCCTCATGGTGTAAATTTGTAATACATTGTTTATTTACAAATTGATGTGGTACAAAATGAAGGTTGAACCACGTGTAATACATACACATGCAACATGCAAAATGATTTGTAACTATAAAGTTTCCTCTCCTCAGACAAACTTAATATAAATTTTAAACTTTCGTTTCAATGATTTCACATTAATCCACAATATGAAGCAATGGAATCGTCATCTCGAATGCTGCAGATCATTGGAAATGGGAGAACAAGTTTTAGTACAATACTTACAGAGAAAAGATTTTTCAAGACTGATGCCAGAGTTACGACAACGTGAAGGGCAGCTCCAGACAACAGGGATAAAAAGGGATACATTGCCAGCAGGGGGATCGACAATATCTGCAACATATTTCATTGTGATTCAAGACTTGAAATGAGTTCCACTCTGATTCAAAGTTGAAAGAACACGCAATCTTCGATATCACAAAAGTACCCATTCAAATGTAAGACTACGAACTGACCAACAAGAATGGAACTAAACTGACATGATATATGATTTGATAGCCAAGAAGTTACCGGTTTGAATCTCCCTACCCAAATATTATTGAATTAAAAAAAAATAATGTAAGACTACAAAGTGAAAAGGAAACTTACCCCACAGACACGCGATACCATTATGGGTCCAAATATCCTCTCAACGAATGGGTATAAAGAAGATTGAAACACAAAAAGGCTGAAACCTAAAAGCAAGTAAACAAAAGTTTGCAACACAATTAGTTCAAACAAATTGCTATTAAAATAGACTCCACATGCTCCAAATTCATTGCATTGCTCCAAATTACTTAAAAATACAGTTTTTAGAGGCAAGTAATATATGATTGTCATTGCTCCAAATTCATTGCATGTAAGATGTTGTGCTAATCTGAAATGTAAGCATTGACAGCAGAAATTTATATAACTAGATGTAAATTTAATAATGCATTAATTAATCTGGAAGTTGAACAGGAAACATTGTGAACCAATGCAAGAAAGCAGGCAAGGCTTATTCTGCCAGGGTGGGGTTGTGGAGCTGTGGAGCTACCTGTGATGGAAAGGACTTCTCCGACATCCCCAGTCGTAAAGCTCAAACCACCAAGCGGACGAGAGCTGACAGCCCAGAGCGAAAATATCTACAGAGAAGAAGGTAGTCATCACCAAATGGTTCATATAAGTCACCTTTTATGATGTTTTTGTTCCTTTTAAAAGTCAAACTCGTTGCTACTCAACTCTTCTTTGAGTTTTTCATCATTCTAAAAGATTGAAATCTTGGTCAAATTTCAACAACAAAAAACAAGATTTTACAAACTATCTTCTCTTTCACTTTTAAAATTTAGCTATGGTTTTGAAAATGTTATTAAAATGTTTGTTAACTACTTAAGAATTAGTAGTAAGCAAGCATAACATTTCAAGAACGTTACCAAAAGAAGCAATTTGGTTCAAGAAAATGAAAGCATGCTTTCATTTTGATATAAATGTATTTTCAAACGTGAAACTAAAAAATATACCATGGACAGACATACCTCTACGTAAGCCATATCATGAAGTGAAAATATGCAATAAACAATGATTGCTGACATTAACTCCCAATTCTTGAAGAGACTTGGTTGAGAAGGCATGTCTGTTTGGGTTGCTTCATTTCTATTGCAATCACCAGGTTGATCTTCCAGAGCTTCATATGATCCATAAGTAGATGGAACCTTTTCATCATGTTTGTGCAGTGATTCCTATCAAGATAAACAATAAGATGAGTAATAATTACTTGAAATGTCAACAGGGAGACAGAGAGAGACCTATGCATCAAATAAGATATGGCTCATAACCAGTGGTTTAAAAAGTTCAAGGTGCAATAACCTCTTCGGGCTTAGGTGCAACGTGAGAGGTAACGTAGTTCGGTGGAAATATTTAAAAAAAAACACTTTGAAAGTAAATGCTATTTTTTAATTAACCTCTTGGGACATTAGTCATGACATACTAATATAGAGATAACTGTCCTCACTTTATATACCCATGATCACTCTCTTCCCTAGCCAACGTGGAACTTTGTTTGCACTCCTAACAAAATTTGAACTATCCCGAGGAATGCAGAATGATTTAGGAACCAAACCCCAAATTAAATCATATTTGAAATGGCCTTCAAATTACCAAAATAAAAATCAATAATTAATAAGCAAAAATGACTATCCAGATAAAGAGCATACCGGAAGCCAGAGAGAGATAATTCCTGTAACTACTGCAAGGAATGATGTACAAAGACAGGGCAGGAAGTAAGGAAATCTGCACCACAGAACCATGCTGTGAGCACATTATTGTACAGTGAACAATTATGACAAAACTGAGAAAATAATCGATCAACCAACTTACCTTCCAAACAAACCATCACTGGAGAAAATGCCAGGAAATTTCTCTGCTGGCTAGCAATGATAGGTTTGGAACAAAATAATGAAAGAAATTAAAAAGTAGTCTTGCACAATTTGAAACTTCAAATGTTTGGCGTTATTTCCATTAGCTAAGGAGATGTGACCAAAAATACCTGTGCAAGAAACCCTCCTAAAGCCGGGCCTATTATCAACGAAACTCCCCATGTTGTACTAATCTGAAGTTTAACCAAAGTTTTAGCATTGGTGCCAGTGGTAATCTAAAGGCAGTATCCTCAGAAAATTGTGCAATATCAAAACCAGAAAAAAGGGAGAGAGATAGAAAGTTCTTTTGAAACAAAACTCACAGATGACATAGCTATAGCTTGATATTCGTCACTAACACTTTCACTTGCATATGCCTGGAAAAAAAAGTTCATAATTATAAAAATAGGAAAACTCGAGAGGAAGAAGTATTATGATGCCTTTATTCGTCCTTGATTGTTGATTCTAGTGATTACCTTTATTGGTCCAAGTATGCCATTCAAACTTCCAAGAAGAAACCGGGTGATAATAGCCATCCAGTAATTTAAACTGAGGCCAAATAGGGTGTTGAATATAATCCTAAAACCAGTTACCAACACAGTGATTAAGTGAAGGTAGAGTTGAACACTTTAAAAGAAAATGAAACTCGAAACCTTGATGCATCACTTCAATAAATATAAATGTTCAGCCACTAACAGTGAAACAATTCCAAAGAGAATAACAGGTTTCCGACCATAGCGATCAGCCATGATTCCCCAGAAAACAGATGTTAATGTTCTTCCAATCATGAAAGAAGCTCCTACAAGTTGTATGAGGGATTTGTTAGGAGAACATGGAGAATTCAAGTACTACGAATGACAGTAAAAAAGTGTTTATAGCAATCTTACCCACAAAACCAGAATAGAATCCAATATCTTCTACTTTTTCTGCTATATTAAAATCTCGAACCTGCATTAAAATTGAAATAATAAAAAAAGGAACAAAAAGAAAGTCTCATCGTTGGTACAAAATTTTTTAATGGTGATGAACAACATAGATTGTGATCTCATAAACTTCTGATTCATTACATGTAGTTTCAGCATGCTAGTAATCATGATATTTGCTTGCGATGCTATTAAACAAATTTTATATACATATATTTGCTTGTGATGTTCAATTATAATGACAATAAGGCGAAGAATAAAATACTGAAATTTGGCAAATTTACTGGAAAGTTCCTAAAACAATGACTGGTATGTTAATTTATTTATGGTAATTTCCCAAATATCTTAAACTATCATAACATGATCTATTTCCTTCCTTAGATCCTAATTTTGTAACTTTAGCATTCATGGCTCTCAGCACTAGTTGGTAGAAAAAGCAAACCAAGCAACTACAATTAATCCTCTCTCCATTAGAAGATGCAACACAAGCTTACCATGAAATACAGAAATGGGAAAAGACTTGAAATTGGCAATCCTGGAAATGACAAAAAAAAGAAGCAAAACTCAAACCACTCGACAACTAAAAAGATAAATCGAAAAAATTTGAAACTCAATTAGCTGATATGTTTCAACCTCAAAACAAAATTATTTGTAAAACTGTATACTAAAATTGCATTTTTTTTGTATTTTCTATGAGATTAGAGAAATTCTGCTTCAGTTTATCTTGTCCAGACACTTCAATTGCTAGAACCTCATTAGTTTCCTCGCTGGTTCAAAACAGAGTAATACCAGAAATTCATCATTAACGCCAGTTTGATAATCATTTGAGCCCGTTTGATAACCATTTGATTTTTGAAATTTAAGCCTATGGTTACTATTGTGATATATGATTTTCATTACTTTGATATCTACCAGTTACTTATGTTTTTAAAAACCAAACCAAAATTTGAAAGCTAGAAAAAATAGCTTCCAAATGCTTTTGGTTTATAGATTTTGCTAGGATTCATATACTTCTTTTGAGAGAAGATGAAGCCATAATTGGAGAATTTGAATAACTACAACCTTAAATTTCAAAAACAAAAAACGAAAAATCAAATAGTTATCAAACAGAGCCTTGATTTTTTGTTTTTGAAATTTAAACCTTGTTTTTACTCAGATTCATCTTCTACAAGGAAGTATTTGAATCCAAATTAAATTAAAAAAGATATCAAAGTAAGGACAACTAGTAGTTGTAGGCTGAATTTTCAAAATAAAAAACATGAATCAAATAGTTATCAAACAGTCCTAATTATCTTGATTTGCAAAACCCTTTAGTCTATGGTTTCACCCATTATTTCCCCCTCATTCCACATTGCGACTTCATCTCTGCTTCTCAGTAAAATAGAACAACAAACAGAGATTAGAACAATGATTTCGCAGTTCATTCACATAGATTAGAACAAACAGGCATTTTAGGTAAAAAAACTAACAGCACAATCCATTCACAGCAGCGATTAGCACAAACAAAACGAAAATGAAAAACAAAGAGAAATCGAACCAGTGATTAGAACAATAAGCGAAATCATGAGAAGTTGCCGGAAAGGAAAACCGCGATGAAGCTGATTGCGCCGTTCCATCTTGCATCCAGGACAATCCTCGTAGTAGTCACGGTGATCTTCCTTCAACAATCTCTCCCGGCTTCCGTCGTCCGCCATTTTCGATCTGGAATCGAAAACCTAACAACAAAACTCAATGTATCGTCGTCAGGCAAGAAAGAACTCGAAAACTCTTCAAGAAATCGTCAAATTTCTTCTCCGAAATTCTAGAGGAACGTGCTTTGTCCTGTTTTCAACCACCAACCACCAGTTTTGGCTCCGATTCGCGGCCCACTCCGCCATTAATAGCTGCAAACTGCCATGGCTGACATCATCTCAGAGCTCCAAAATAGAGAGATGTTTGGCTTTGGTTAGCTGTGTGTTGAACTGGCTCGCATGACAGAGCGTCATTGCATGCGCCATATGGCCTTGTCTTATACCAATCTTGCTAAAAGTAACTTTTCAATCATTTGAAATAGTGAATTAAAGGGACTTATGTTTTTGATAATCTAGATGTTCCACATTATTAGACAATTATATTTGTTTTGTAGAAATAATTTTAGAGTATTTGAAAATATTTAGTTAACAGTATGAAAATGTTTTAAATATCCTCCTACTTTAATTTATATAATATATTTTTTTATTAATTTAAATATTATATTTTAAAATAAATTTATCTAGTAAAAAAATAAAAATAAATCCATTAGTCGAACAGTGATAAAATTTGCTAAATATAGAGAGTTTAGACAATTATATTTGAAAAATATAATAAAAAACAATGTACAATAAATTATTATTAAAAATAATCAAATATTATTTAATTTAATAAATATTTTTTTAATATAAAATGTAAATATAAATATAATTACTTTAAAATATATATATATATATATATATATATATAATTAATTAATTATATATAGTTGTTAAAGCATGCATGATAACTATATACTAAAAAATAGCATATTATTTAATTTTAAGTTACAAAATATAGAAAAAGAAAATTGATAAAAGCATATATAATTTTTTTTTTTTTTAAATCGTGAGAGTAAAAATGTCATTTGAGGACACCCTATTTATGTGCATTCTGAAACCCATATTGCAAGAGGGCATCTAAAACTAAAAATAATGATATCAGAATAAAAATGGAGCGTATTTCATGGTCAATCCTCTGCACGGTCAACCATCTATGTAAAGTCTTATCGTATTTATGGAGAAATCCACAGTAAAAATGGTGAGTTTTGAAACTTAGTAAGGATCTCCGACTAAGAGTTAGACATGAATGGAATCAAGAGTAGATAACACATACATAAGCCATCAATATCTCAAACAAGCATCAACATCATTAATATCTCAATCAAGGGGTACTTAGACCCAAGCTCTTGGGAATCAGGCCAAGTGACCACGTTCCTGAACTGAACCACACAGAGCAATTTAATAGCCACAAACCAGTAGACCAAAAACTTTATAGTGATAATCTTTGTCTCAAAAGGGTAAATAGGATAGTGATACCCAAGTAGGAGACTCGTTGAGCAGAGTTGTCATCAAGCCTCCTTACAGTTTCACTATAAGTGCTGATCCACGCAACTCACAATGGGATATCGCCATGCTACCACACACTGGATAAGTTCCCTAGGAATATTGACAGATAACCTAGTAAGTAGAATAACCAGGTTGGTTGACCGTTCTGATGACTTGTGGTCTGAGGATATCGCCTCTGACGAAGGGGAGTGTGTCCCGTAGTCCAACAACCTCAGAACTTGACCAGCACCCTCTATTTGATACATGTGCCTTAACCACGTCCTCTAGGACACGAACATATGTTATAAAATCACCATCCCTTAGGGAACGATAGTGTCAAGCTAGTTCATCGTGGAACATCATTACTCAACACGCACTATAAGCAGGTTCCTAATGGAACGAAACAACAATTAAGTCTCATATGGAGCAATAACAACTAAAGAATCCCGTATAGGACATCATCATGCAACAATAACCATCACTAGCAAAATACAAGGCACATACATAACCAGAACATATACATGGGTAAGTTATATCACTAGATACATGACCTAACTTAAAAATAACAATAAGGTTGCATGCACAATCACAGATAAACTATTTATCACAATTATCACATTTCATAGAGCATCAAAGAATATCATATCATCAAACTAGCTAACTTACACTCAAAGATATTCACGTATTAAATCACAGGACCTCTAGTTGACGGTGGATGGTCTCTTACCTTGGTCGAAATATTCAAGCTCCAAAGCTATGAACTTATAGAACTTGATACTCGAACAAAGCCCTAAACAGATAAACGAGTCACAACTAATACCTAAAACTATAAAAGAACGAGTGCACGACATCAAAATTACCAAAGAGGTCAAATGGGTCAAATGTGGTCAAATAGTCAAACTATAATCAAAGCTATGAAAGTGTTAAAGTTGTGAAGGGTCAAATGGGCTTGGTTGGTTAACTTGGGCAAAACCCATAGACGTGCTAAAACATCTGAGTGGTTTAATCAACCACAGCTTCGACGAACGGTGAACGAATTCGATGAAAACGATGGCATTGGCTGAACCCACGGCGTCATAGTGTGACTCCTCGGCGACGAATGATGACGAACGGAACTTACGATGATTTCGACAGAACTGCAACGAATTTGACAAAAAACACGAATTCGGAATGAACGACGATGCCACGACTTGAAGGAACGAAAGGAGGCTTCAATGAGATTTGACTCGCGACGGCGCTGGACAGAGCTTGACGGCGGCTGAGGAGAAGAAATCGACAATGATTTGTTCAGGCCGACGCAAAATAGATAAAAAAATTAAAAATTGGGGCTGGGTTTCTCCTTTTGTTCGCATGAGGAAGATGACGGAATTAGAAAGAAAAAAAATTGTACTAGATGCTATTATGTTAGAATTATAAATGTAAGTAAATTTTATAGTATTTGCATCTATAATTATTAATATTATATTATAAATACTCATTAATATAATATTATGTATTATTAATACAGTAACATATTAATATTATTGACTATAATTATTATTAATTTTTAAAACTAACCATTTTTTTAATTATCTTCCACATTTGACTAACATAGTTTTCAAAAAAAAAAGGTCTTTTAAAAGTTTTCAATTAATGAAGAAATTTCCTTTTTCTTTAATTAAATTTCATTTTCCCAAAATCTAAATAAGTATTATTTCCTTTATTACTTTTTGTTATTACTTCTTTTAAGAATAATTCTAAGCAATGGTACAAAATGGGTCAAAAGTTGAACTTATTTACATATTTAGCACATGATAATTATTTTCCAAAAATATTCTCAATTACAATAAATTTCCTTCACCCTTTATTTCATTGAGTTTCTTTCGATATAATAAGAGGAAAACTTTCTTACTCATGAATGTGTAGGCGAACTCTACAATATGCTTAGATGGTATCATTAGAATCACATAAATTTATGTTATAAATAAAAATATTAAAAATCTATATAATTATATGACTTTAATGATATCACCTAGGTATATTATAGAACTCCACAACATATCCATATGTAGAGAAGTTTTACTCGTAACAATTCTTTCTTTTATAAAAGTTTCCTTCGTTTGTAATTATTTGCCTAGGGGCACACGCACACAATGGGGTAAATTAGTAGGGTCAAGTTTTCCATTAGGTATGTTTGTTTTTTGGACATGAGGAGTGGTTAATCAGAAACCCCTCGTTTGTTTTTTTGTAGTAAATAACCACTATTAACAACTGTTCAACCTCTCTATCAAGAAAGTGTTGATGGCGAATAGTATAAGTTGGGAGAAGGGAATTAACACCAAATCAGATAACCAATCACGCTACCAACTCATTCGGTTAATTAATATTAACTTTAATTTTATCATATGAACTAATTTTATTTATTTTTTTTTTTTATATAAGTTTATGAACTAAAATTTGACATTTAAAAATTTAAAAAGAAAAACGATATTTAAACCTTATAAATATGATGTTGAATCATACTACACTGTTTTGAGTTTTTCGCTTGACTTTAAAACTATTATTGAACAATTCGTCTCTCAATTAGTTCTTTAAAATAGTTGTAAAATTTAGTTGATGGTGTTTTACTAGAAAACTGTTATTGCACATTTATGTGCCACTCCTAATACTTTATTGTTATATATATATATATAGGGAATTTACCCTAGGTAGCAGATTTTGATTGTTGTATTACATTTATAGCAGATTTTCCAAAATAATTCATTTGTAGCAAATTTTGGGGCGTTGCTTTTTTACTTTCCAATTTTGCCCTTCCCTCTTCTTTTCAACGAATTCGCTTTTCTCCATCTCCACGAGTTATTGGCTTCAGCTTCTATCGGCTTCGCTTTCTCCTTTTCTTTTCACGCTTCACTTTTCTCCTCTTCTTTTCACAATTTACCTCAAAATAGAGAAAAAGAAATCGTGATGTAACTCATAGCCAATTTCAATCGACTTCAGCTTTTATCGATCTACAAACTTGAAGACAAAACCCAGAAAAAGATAGATTAGAAGAAGAATCGTGAAGTAATTCATAGCTAATTTCGACAATAGCATCCAAAACTTGTTCGCAATTCACCGAAAATTCGTTAATCAATTTAATGAACAACCACAGTAAAGGAATTTGGCGGAGAGGAAAATTCGTTTGCAATTCATTCGTTCACAACTTTTGATTTTACAGACTTGAATCGGAAATCCTTTACTGATTCTATCAGCTACTTAGTGATAGAATCTATCGGCTTCTTAGTGATAGAATTTATCGGCTTCTTAGTGATTGAATCTATCATTTGCTAGTGATAGAATCTATCAACTTCTTGGTAATATAATTTATCAGCATCTTAGTGATAGAATCTATCATTTGATTCTATTAGCTACTTAGTGATAGAATCTATCGGCTTCTTAGTGATAGAATTAATCGACTTCTTAGTGATTGAATCTATCCTTTGCTAGTGATAGAATCTATCGGCTTCTTAGTGATAGAATTTTTGAGATACGACTAAACTGGTATAAGCAAACTAATAACATAAACTGATAACATAGCAAAATCAACAATGGAACTGAGGCATTGACGGCAAGAGTAACCAAGACATTTGGCTGCTTTAGTAACAAACAATACCCAAATGTTTAAATATAAGAAGCAATTTCATAAGAGAGCAAAAGTAAATTTTTATTTGAAGTAATTGTTCAATTACAACCAAAACAGATTTTCAAAAGTAAATGGACTAATTGTTCAAACTATACAAAGCTAACAAATTTTCAATCATACATTTGAGTAATCATTAATCGAAAGATGGAGCTTCCACATGCAATGTTGGTGATTGCCTAAGTGGTGGGGACTTGGGTGATAACTCTTGAGACTTCTTCATTGGAGAAGTCTTCTCTAGATAGTCTATAGCTTGAATTGCAACTTGAATTGATTCTTTCTTGCTCTTTCCTTTCTTATTTGCTTTTTGAATTTTGGCCATCCTTTTTTATGTTATCAATAACATCAAATCTATTGTATAGGTTAACTTTGGATGGCCTTTTCCAATCTTTCCTTGAGACTATGAACTTCATCTTTTCCTGTTGAAACAATATCAATCATTTAGTATTCTATCATTTTAAAGAATTATCAAATTGATTGAACTTATTTAGTACTTACTTTTGTTTATTTCATCTTCTTAGAAGAAGATTGTTCACCCTTCACTAATTTTCTTTTTTCCATCAGTTTGACACTAAACTAATCAAATTCTTGATTTATTGAAAAACAGTAAGCACATCAATACAAATATAACTCATTTTAAAGAAGACACTAGAATGCTTTTAACTAGTGATAGAAGGTTTATGCATGTTTGATAGAAGGTTTATGCCTAGTTGATAGAAGGTTTAAGCCTAAGTGAGAGAAGGCTTATGCATAGGTGATAGAAGGTTTGTGCATGTGTGATAGAAGGT
>JBBMKA010000003.1:6447184-6463767 GCA_037833695.1 Sechiopsis laciniata | reverse complement strand
CCAAACATATCTTTTTAATATATATTTTTAAAAAATGTCTTAAGAAAATAATGAAGGTGTCAATATTAAAAATTAAATATAAAAATAAAAAATAAAAAACATTGGCCCCCCCAAATCTAAGATGCTGGATCCACCCTGACTACTACTCTATATGTAGTTTTCCATTATTTTGATGTCTGCGATTTAATTGCGTTTTTAATTTGAGTAAATACAAGTTTAAATTTCAAAAACAAAAAGTAAAAAATCAAAGGGCCTTGTTCTTTGTTCTTTGATTTTTGAAATTTAAGCATGTTTTTACTCAAATTCTGTATAATGGATTCATCTTCCACAAGGAAGTATTTGAATCCAAACCAAATTCAAAAAATCAAAACAAGTTTATGTAGTTATCAAAGTAAGAACAACTAGTAGTTGTAGGCTTAATTTTCAAAATAAAAAACACTAAATCAAATAGTTATCAAATGGTCCTAAATATCTTGATCTACAAAAACCTTTAGTCTATGGTTTCTCCATACTTTCCCCCTAATTCCACATTGCGACTCCATATCTGCTTCTCAGTAAAATAAAACCAAGAAAACGGAGAGCGAAGTAGCTAAAAAAAAACCTCCAAAACTGAGTTCAAAATCGGCATTTTAGGTCAAAACTAACAGGAAAATCCATTCACAAATCCATTACAAACAAAACGAAAAAGAGAAATCGAACCAGTGATTAGAACAATGAGCGAAATCATGAGAAGTTGCCGCAACGGAAATCCGCGGTGGAGCCGATTACTCCGCTCCATCCTGCATCCAGGACAATCCTCGTGATAGTCATGATCATCTTCCTTCAACAATCTCTCTCGGCTTTCGTCTTCCGCCATTTTCGATTTGAATCGAAAACCTAACAACAAAACTCAATCGAACAGCGGCAGAAGAAAGAAAGAACTGGAAAACTCTTTCAAGAAATCGTCAAATTTCTTCTCCGAAATTCTAGAGGAACGTTCTTTGTCCCGTTTTCAACCACCAACCACCAGATTTTGATCCGATTCGCGGCCCACTCCGCCATTAATAGCCGAAAACAGCCATGCCTGACGTCGTCTCAGAGCTCCAAAATAGAGAGACGTTTGGGTTTTGGTTAGGTGTTTGTTGAACGTCATTTTTTTTTTTTTTTTTTGAGGAAAAAAATAAATAAATGATAACTCTGCATGCAAGCCAAAACATTCCGAGTCACATGATCCACGTGGTCTTCTTGTCAATTATCTACCTTGCTTTTTTTTTTTTTAATATCAGTTGCGGGATCACAAACCTTACAAACGGTATACCACTATAAAAAAAAATGAGAATCAAATACATATTTTCCAAAAGTACTCAAGACTTTGGTGTTAAAATGAATATTCATCAAATAATGAAATTATTAAACTATCGATCCTTTCGATAGCTTTTAATTGCTTGAAATAGTGAATAAGTTCCCCGTAAATAATTTGCTCCATTTTTTAAAAAATTTTTTTTTTCTTTTCTTCTCACTTCTAAAATTTATTATTCAATATTTTATTTTCTAGATCAAGTATACAATTTTTTTTGTTGAGAAATTATATTTGATAAATTTTTTTCACAAAATAATTATTAATATATGCAAATTTTAAAGTATATGCATTTATAATTATTAATACATTTTAATACGGTATTGTAAATAATCGTTAATATAGTATTATGTATTATTAATACAATATTATTAGAAAATAGTTATAAATATTCTCAATGACTATATTTGTTATTTTCTAACAAATGATCATATTTATAATTCTTTTATAGATTTGATTAATCTTACCATTTTTCTTTTTCTTTTTTTTTTTCATTTTTCACAATTGATAATCACAACTAATAAAAAAAAAAAATCATATAATAAAGCAGGAAATAAATATTTATTATAAAAGATTTTATATCGTTTTTTATTTTATATTTGTTATTTATCTTCTTAATTTCTTTTTGCATACAAAATTTTTTTAAACTATAGTTGTGGAAATATTTATTTCAAATACGTTAATCAAATATCCACTTCAATTGAATCTGTATTTGTGCACTTTATACTCATTTTGAAGTGTAATCTTATATTAAATAATATAAAATTTTATCCTAAAATCAATTAATGATAGGAATAATAGTCCTACTCTTCTCCTTTTCCAATGGATGAGAAGATGAAAATTTCCCACAAACATAAAGATGGAAAAAGAGAATTAAAAAAAAAAAAGGATAGCCATGATGTTATGGAATAATTTTTATAAATTTATAAAGATGGGGATGAATCAAAATATATATTATTGATTTTTTTTTTATTATTATTTTATTTTTTTTTTTTGAGAATATAGTTGAATGTACTTAGTTTATGGTGAACAAATGAATCTAGCAACAATAAAAACTAAAAATCTAAAAATAATTATTGAAAACCTAATTTTAATAGGCTAATGACAAGGTATAAAATTAGATGTTTGAAACTAATTATAAAAATTTTCAAAATTAATAAGCTAATAGTAATAACCTTAAAATAAAATAACAATGTATAAAAAAAATCAAAACTAAATAATAAGTGAATATAAATAATAATTATTTTTATTTTAATGAAAAACACAATATTTTTTTTATTATATATATATATATATATATGTTGGAATACAAACAAAGTGTTTGAGAATCCCAATTGGTTAAATAAGGAGTGGATTTTGGGTTTATAAAAGAAGACAAATATCTCTATTAGTATAAGCCCTTTTGGGGAAGCCAAAAAGCAAAGTCATGAAGACCAAGGCTCAAAGTGGACTATATCATACCATTGTAAAGATCCGAGGAGATTTGTCGTCTCTTAACAAGTGGTATTAGAGGCGTGCTTCTGACTTAACCACGGAAATGACTATCAGAAAAGCTCGCATACAGTACTTTGTTCGAGAGGAGGATTGTTGGGAATACAAACAAAATGTTGTAAAATCCCACATTGGTTAAATAAGGAATAGATCTTGAGTTTATAAAGGAAGACAAACATCTCCATTGGCATGAGACATTTTGAGAGAAGCCAAAAAATAAAGTCATGAAGGAATATCATACCATTGTGGAGATCCGAGTAGGAGTTATTTTCAATCATTACAAATGAATTGTTATAGATAAATGATTAGAAATAAGGAGTTATTTTTAAAAATAATAATGAGGAAAACTTAATAAAAACTCGTTTAGATATAGATTTTTAAGATAAAATTAATAAATCCTCGATCTAAATCTTCTTTAAATATAACAAATAAACACCCCAAAAGCTCTTAAAAAAATGTAAAATATAAAGGGAAAAAAACAGTAAAAAGAAACGTAAAGAAAAAGATAAATAAAATGAAAACGGAATCTCAAATAAATAAATAGAATGAAAACGACAATGGACAACCCCTCACAAAGCATTAATGATGAAGTCTACGAAAAAGAATTAATAATGCAACATGGCACTACATGAAATTGCCTCGTGATGATTGGAACCGAAGGATTCCTTGTATACTTTCGTGGAAGTATTACTCTTTCAATTATAGTTTTAATTAGGTTCTTATCATTAAAAAATGAAACCTAAATTTCAATAATGCTCTTTTTTTTTTTTTTGAGATTACTATAATCGGGAGGTGGGGATTTGAGCGACTTCTTAATCATTAGAGGTACATTGTTATCACTGATGGGTTACTCTCCTTCTTGCTAATTGATTTTGACGTGAAATCTAATATGGTATCAGAGCCATAAAGTTCAAATGAGTATCGATTCAATAAAAATGAAATTGAGATCCAATTCAAGATTAGTAAGCCCGAGACACCATCTTGAGAGACATTAGATTATTCTCTTCATTACTAATTAATTTTGGAGTCGAACTCCATATTCTCTAATATAACTATTGTTCTTGTTGGCCATTTGTTTATAGGTATTAAGATAATAAAAGAGTTAGAGCGAGTAATATGGACAAAAATGACAACTAGACTTATGCCAAAAATGTCCTCAATCAATCATGACAAGAGGATTCCTCCACCGTTTATTTCATTGATTTTCTTTTAATTTAACGATTATTTCTTTATAAAAATTTCCTTCATTACTCCTTATCTGCCTCGGGGCACACGCACGATGGGATAAAATAGTGGGGTCAAGTTTTGTCTAATTATTAAAATTTTATAGGTGAAAATAGTTGTCAATTATGCCCTCTAGAGTGCTTCAAAAGACAACTGACACTATTCTGATCTTCTTTTAAATTATTTTTTTCTTAAAAATACTTTCTTCATTCATTTAAAGTTTCAATCATATGACGTTTAACAAAAAAAAAAATCAATCATATCACTTTCAATTAAATTCAATTCTACTCATTTAGAGACAAAATTTCAGTTGCTTATTAAATGCTAATGAAATTGATTGATTTTACTTTTGTTCTATAATATTTTTTTTACTTGCGAATATATTATTAAATGAGCAATATTTAAGTAAGAGTAGATAAGTATTTTGAAAATACTTATCTATTTTAGAGTCACATGTTTTTTATTTTTTTTAAAAAAAAATTAGATTTGATTGATGGAAAGAGAAATGTTAAAATGGAGAGAAAAATGCAAAAAAATAAAAATGTGTGGTTATAAAGAATATTTATCCACCCTTACCTAAGTATTGGTCTTATTAAAGTGAGTTTTTTTTTTTTTTTTTTTTTTTTGAGAATAAAAAGATGTATTATATGAAAAGGCACTGCCATTAACAACATTAGAGTCCTCATCAAAGCCCACCCAACCTTCAATCCAAGGAGGGAAAATTGTGTGAAAATTGTGAGCCACAGTATTAGAACTTCTAGAAATGAAATGTAAATTTTCAAAATTCTGAGATGCAAGCTAGATTCCACTTTAATAGCAATCTCTAACACACCCACATTTCTAATCATCTTATTTTTGTCATTCCACAGAGTCCCACACTGAAACGATTAAAGGCCAACTGGGGAAGAGCTCGTGCTACAGATACCAACAAATCCTTAAAATCGCCAGCATCAGACAACAATGGAATAACCTCAGGCAAAAAAAAAAGGCCAAAACTGCCGGGTCCACTCAACCCTATCATATGCCTTACTCATGTCGAGTTTACAGGCCATAACGCCAAGTCCACGACTCCTTTTATTCGAAATGTGATGAATGCATTCTGATGCTCAGAAATAATGTGAGGCAAGATACTTTTCATCCTGTTAACAATGGCTTTAGAGATAATTTTGTAACTTACGTTACAAAGACTAATAGGCCTGAAATCATTAGCTCCCAAAAGATTCTTTACTTTAGGGATTAAGACAATATGAGTATGGTTCAGATATTTAACAGATTTTCTTTGGTTCAGAACATCAAAGCAAACTTTTACCGTCTTCATTTTTACAATAGCCCAATATTTTTGGTAGAACAAAGCTGGAAAACCATAAGGACTCGAAGCTTTGGTAGGGTACATTTGAAAAATAACCTCCTTAACTTATTCTTTAGTGAAAGGCCTGTTTAAATCCATATTCATAGTTTCAGTTACACGGTAGGGAACATGCTGCAAGGCTAAAGTAACTAGATTCTAATTCGTATTCGAAGAGTAAAATAAGTTCAAAAAATACTCTTTAAAGATACTCAATCCAATCTTAGTATCCACCCAATTGCCACAGTTATCCATTATTCCCTTCACAAAGTTTTTTTTCCGTTTTAACGAGGTTTTTCTGTGAAACCAACTAGTATTCCAGTCTCCCCAACGAAGCCAACCAACTCGGGATCTTTGCTTCCAATATTTCTCTTCAGCGAGAATAAGAATATCTAATTCTTACTCAAGATCATAGACCTTAACAAAACTAGGATTGTTCTTACTATCAAATTCTTCACGATGAGAAGCCTAATTCTCTGAATAGCACGCCACTTTTCATTTTTTAAACTCCTACCCCAATTCCACAAATGATTTTTGCAACTCTGTAAAGAATCAGAAAAACCTTCAGGACCTCCAATGGTGTCATTCCATCCAGCTTTCACAAAATCAATACAGGAAAGCTCATCAGTCCAAAATTCTTCAAATTTGAATATAGGGTTAGCAACCTGAGTGGAACTTTCTGCACCATCGGAATTAAAACAAATAGGCTTGTGATCCGAAGCATACCAATCCAAGTGAGCTACCTTTAAACTGGGAAAGAGATTACAGAAATCCTTATTTGCTAAAAATCTGTCAAGCCGTTTAAAGATAGGAGCATCATTTGTCCATCTATTACACCAAGTATAAGTTTCACCATTAAAGCCCAAGTCCTACCGACCAATATCCTCAACAACCTCCCTTAAATCCTCCATGCAATGAGAAATCTCCTAGGAACCGCCCTTTTTTCTCAACTCCAAAGCATTTCATTAAAGTCTCCTCCAACAAGCCAAGGGACCACCACATTCAAAGAAAAACTCCTCAAAAGTTTCGAAGTTAATGCCTTTAAATGATTAACCGGGAAATCATAAATTCCAATAAAGCGCCAATTGCCATCACTCATAGATATGTCACAAAACTAATGATATTAGAAAATAATATTAATAATAAATTGAAAGTGTTAGTTTAAAAGAAAAAGAAAATGACGTTTCAAAAAAAAAGAAAAAGAAAAAAGTGGAAGAAATTGTGGTTGTGAGTGGACCACATGGAAGGTAAGGACCACTGGCTCCTTATTGAGAGATGTAAGTTTTACTCTTCTATTTAAGGTCGACAATATATAAATTTTTCCATAAGCCTACGACCACTTTATAAAGTGCTTAATTATTATACTTAGTTCTAATATATTATTTAACCCTCAATCACTCAATTTAACGTATCATATAAATTGCTAACAAGAACACTAGCTCGACGATACTAATTTACACCCAACAATTAAGAAGTCATGAGTTCGAAAACTTTCACCTTCTAAATATTTGTAATTTAAAAAGAAGTATCATATAAATATATATATATATAGTTAACTTTAACAATTTCTAAATAAGGGAATGTCTTTTTTTTTTTATTGACTAAATAAATGGGAAAGCTATAACGTAAAATCTAGGATAATTCTATTAAATTACGAATCATTTAACTATTAACAAAATGGTCACTAAAAAAATAAAATGGTTTATGGTCTCTCTCTCAATTTATATTAAAAAATGGTCATTAAAAAACATTTAATTTCAATGATCTAAACATTTAATTTCAATGATCTAATATCAAAAGACACTAGAAAATCCAGCATTAAGCTAAATTACGAGGTTTAAAATTTTGGGCGATACACCTATTTTCTTTACTTTCATTAAAATTATTAACATTTTAAAATAAATTTTAATTAATATTAACTTTAAAGGAGCCTATTTTTTTTTTTAGCTAGGTTTATGAATTAAAATTTCAGAGTGATATTTTAACCTTGTAAATATGATGTTGAATCATACCACACCTTTTTTAGATTTTTGCTTCACTTTCAAACTATTATTGAACAATTTGTCTCTGAGTAAGTTCTTTAAAAATAGTTTCAAAATTTACTTGATGGTGTTTTACTAGATAAATGTTATTTCACATTTATGTGCCACTCCTAATAGTTTATTGCTCCTAATAGTTTATTGTTATATATATAGTTCAACTATTTATATCTCATATATATGCCATATTGATTTTAAAAATTTTCTTTTTTTAGTTAAACTGTAATTAGAAAAAAAAAAAAAAAGAATATGTAACCTTTAGGTTTATGAAAATATATTAATGTCACTCAATTACAATTTTACATTAATTCTTTTTATTAATAAGATCTGTAATAAATTTTTAAATATATGTTAAATATTTTAATAATATCACACGAGAATTAAAAAAAAAAAAAAATGTGAATATTGTATTGAAACTCAGACTTGTTGAAGAAGTTGGCACAATGGAGAGATAAAAACTATCGTGCACTAATTCGAGTGGTTAAAAATGGTCTAACTCAATTAATTTCGATACATGCAAGCTAGCACGGATAAAAAAAAAAAGAAAAAGATAAAAGCTTCGAATACAAAAATTTTGTTAATGAAAATACAATCTAGTTTTGTTAATGAAAGTACAATTTTTCTCTAACCTGACTAGCTTAAGGGGGACAAGTCTTTATTAGAGCAAAACTTGCCCACTTTGTTTTATTTTGGGAAATACCTAATGTATATTCTCTATTATTTATTGAATAATAATATGACACATAATCCTTCTAATTTAAATATAATCTTTCTACTCTCGTTCAAATTAAAATATTATATAGATATAATTTTATAAAATATATTTTTATTGAAGATCCAACATTAAAAAAAATGAATAAACTTCTTCAAATTTATTATATTATTCATTTCAATTGATTTTAAGATAAAATTAAATAGTAATTATCTAACTATAAGTTATCAAAATCTATTACATATACTCAAATAAGTATTTTTCAAGGGATATATTGAAGTTAATAGCTTATTTTGCAATTGGTTTTGAGATTGATACCATATATTAGGTAATAATTCTTTAGAATAATCCTGGAAGCTTCTAGAATCATTTGGAACCTAAAGATAAGCTAGGACATTCTTAGATATTTTCTTATATAATTTACAAACGTCAACATAAGAGAACTCTAAAGCATATACATGTAGATATAGTTAGTATTGCTTCTTATTTAACACGTATCATAAACATAGTACAATTCAACAAGCTAAGGGCAAGTGAATTTTATTTTATTATTTTTAAATTCAACACACTAGAGAGTGGAGAATTCGAACTTACAATCTCATGGTCATAGATTATACAAAATGTCATTAAACTTCTACTCCTTTTGACGTATAATTCTAGGGTTAAAATTTTACTATTTAGATTCCATTTTTATAATAAAAATAAGGTTGAAATACTATTTTAATTTAATTCTATTTAATCTACTTTTAAATATTTAATTTTAGTGATTTACATTTATTCTATAGATTTGTAAATGTGTCTTAAACTTTTAAGTAGTTCTAATAGGTCATTTTTTTTAGAGTAGTTCTAATAGGTCCTAGAAATGCACTTTTCCGTTGAAATTAATAAGATTTTTTTTTTTTCAAACTTTCATTATTTTTAGATTGATGTACTTGTATTTTAATTATTCTACTCTCTAACGGCCACCAATTTTATTTATTCGTTTGAGCTTCCTTTAAAAGAAAACATTTATTTTGACAAAAAAACTAAAAGAAAATAATGAAGGATGAAGGGAGAAGAGTTGACGAGAGACAAGAGAACAAGAGAGGATAAATAAGAGTTGAGGTGAGGAGATACAAAATGTATTACTAGTTAAAAAAAAAAAAATATGCATTACAAATTGAGAGAACAGAGAAAAATAAATATTTTGTTTAATATTTGATTTTAATGAAAAGCACGATAAAAAATTGTTGAGATATGTCTTGAACGAGTACTTTATGATTAGTTAGTTGGAGTCTCGGTGCCTGGTTAGCGAACAAAATCTATATTATTGTTTAATAGGCTTTTATGTATTTTAGCTTTATTTGTAATATGGTTTTAATGAAAGTGTATATCCTAGCTGTTTATGATGTTTATTTATACTCTCTTTAATAAAATTATGCCACTTTTCTGTCCGTAGACTAGCTAACACAACCTTAGTGAATCACGTAAATTCTGTGTTGTTTTTCTTTATTTTCGATTGTTTGTTGATTACTGATTTCATACAAAAAAAAATTATTTTTTTTTTTCAAAGCTAGAGATTAAAATTGAAATGTAAAAGTTAGAAATCAAAATTTAGAAAAAAATAAATAAAATATATGAACTAAAATAATTATTAGACTAACTTTAAATTTCAATATAACGATAAAGTGATCATCTTAATTTTTACATGAATTTATTTTTTTGAAAGAAAATAAGTATAAAGATAAATAAAAAAATATATATAAAAATTAAAATGAGCATTATTGAAATGTTAGAATAAAAATATTGAATTTTAAAACTAGATTCCAAATGTATGAAGTGAAAATATATTATTTCCTAATATATATTTACAAATACCAATCATAGATACTACCCTAATATACTATAAAGTTTTGAAGATAATGTTAGGTAAATTGTTTTCTAGGTTATTCACACAAACAATTGTGACATCAAGATCATATATTCAACATTTTCAAAAAAAAAAAAAAAAAAAAAACTATCTTTTTCAAATGTTATTTTGAGTATTAATCGTTGGAGTGCAAAAACAATTTTTTTTTAAAAAAAAAAAACCCCAACGAAAACATTTAATCGACGCAATACCCGCCACTCCGCAGTTCATTTTGGCGCCAACTCTCTCTCTCTCTCGCTCTTCCGCCGCTATCTCAGAATCGGCGATGCAGCCAACATCGATTTTCATGGAAGATTAAGTGATTTGAAAATTTATTGATTGATTTCTCAACTAGATGACTACATTGGATCTTCGTCCTCCTCAGTTCTCAGAGGTAAACTTGCATTTCTCTTTCTTAACATCAATGACGCCTCGATTATATCGACAAATCTTTCTTATGTTGTTGAGTTTGATTTTGTCGACTCGTTTGATTTCCGTAAAACTGAAGAAATTGAAGATGAACTACAGATTTGCTGTGAATCTGTGATTACTGATTAATTTTTAATTACACTGTTTACTGAAAACTAAGTTGAAATCTCGATCGCGGATGTTGGAAGGCGTTTTCGATTTTGATTTCGTATTCGTCATTTTTATTTTGATAGATTAATAGATTTTGTTGCGTTCATTTGAGAGAAAAATCACGGCAAGAATTTGAGGAATTTGTTTGATTCTCCTGAATTATCTGCGTTATCTTGTAATTTTCACAATCCGAGTTTCAGGAAGGATAATGCAAATTCAATCATCAGTTCTTTGTTTATTTGATATCTCGATCAAGTTATAACACGGGAAAAGGAATCTTAATCAACCTCCAGTACTCGGTGCTTAACAATTGCTTGTGTTTTTCTTTTTCTTTTCTTTTTGGCCAGTTATTATGAATCCTTGATGGTTGAAACCTCTAGTGGTTTCTGCTCAGTTTCTATAAATTTAGCTTTACTGTAATTCGTATTAACCTAGTGGAATAGAACAATCTATGGAGCAAATCAGGATTAGGCTTGTTTGGAAAGCGGTCATACGAGAACCTATTTTGCTTGTATCCGGTTATGAATAATATGAAGTATAATATAGTGTATAAGGAATTATTTCTTTGTTTCATATCAAGAAAAGATTATTTTCGTTACTTCATGCCTGACTTTGAAATTCATTTTTTTCTGATCAGCTTCGTTTCTGATGGAAATAACTGCAACATTTTAACTCCTGAAACAGTTCGGTTGATTTTTTCGTGGTCTTATATTCAGAATTTGGGCCATCTTCATAACAGGCATCCTAGCTGTATTTGATTTGTTGATTATGTTTTAAATACAGGATTTAGCTTGGCTTCCTTGCTGGCTTCAGCATAATCAAACAACACCATCCAGTGAGCAGGGAATAGACTCTCATTACGAGTCGGCTATCAAGGTTGGCATCCATCTCTGGTATTTACATTTACTACCATGGTCTTCTTTTAGAAACAATCCTTGTGTAAGGATTTTCTTTGTAGCTTCTCCAATTGAATAAACATCGTTTTACTCTTTTTGTGCAATAATTCAATAATTTAGTCGAGGTATTGTCAATTGGTTAAGACAGTAATATTATACATATGTCATAACTTAATGGTCAGAAGTTTGATTCCCTGCCAGCATTGTAGAACTCAAAAAAGAAAAGCAAAGATTCTGATAGCCTAGTTCATTAGATTTGATTTTTTTTTTTTTTTTAAATCTTATGTAATATAATTAATAATGCAGTTTTGATGGTTTTAAATGTCTTATAATGTAAATGACATGGTTTGCTATTGATAATGTGCTAGTTTGGAGAGACTACATGGTTCTAAAACGTATTGACGTATGGCTTTCATATTTAATGTAGGAATTCGTCAATAATCTGGGAGATACAAATCACTCTCCAAAAGATGGTGAATGCAACAGTTATAATTTATTTCTATCAGGACAGGACAGTTCACTTGAAAGCATCACTCCATCATCTAATAATGTAAGTTTGTGGTGATTTTTACCAATAGAGTTTCTTTAATGTGAATATTCAAAATTAGACTTCTTTGAAGCTAGATGGTTTAATAAGTGAAAGATTTAGCAGTAGGCAAACATTCTCTAACAAAAATAAACAGCTCCAGGATACAAATGACGAATAAGTTATACTTTCAAACTGCAACTTCAGGAACAGGTAACAGTTTTAGATATGATATTCATTACTGTTTTTGTAGGAATGGATGTGTTTAGTGAGAAGATCAACTACTGTGATTGAGAACCTTGTGGCTGTAGAGAAATAGTATAAAAGTTGAACTGACTACTGTTTTTTTTACTTGAAATGTAACATTTTCATTTTAGATTAAATATAAACTAAAGAAATCAAAGCTAATATTATTTTTCCTAATGTTATATTGAAGACTCTAGATCTGTAATTTGGACATATCTGCAGTTGTGTTACTTTTTCACTTAAATAATATGGTGCCATGGCTTTCATATCGATTTTTTTTTCACAACAAAGGCAGGCACTTCATTTTCATTTGCATCTTTCATCATATGGTTACTCGGAATGTACTCCAACTCAACATTTGGATGGATCTCACTTGCTGGAATGTAATAAAGTTCAGTTGACAAGTCTTGTTGAAGCATCACTTGATCCAAGGGAAAATATTTCTTCCAGAAAGGGCATCAATGACGTCGACATAGATTTCTCTCCTCAATCTAGCAACAAAGACATTATTGATAATGTTGTTTGTCAGTCTCTGACCAATACCAAGGATCATGATAACCAATGGGGAGAAAAATTGAATGTCAGGTGCCTAAAAAGTGCTGGAGCTGACAATGCAGTTGAGCTCTCTGTTGTGGCATCTGAAGCACTGGTTATACATGACTTCTTAAAAACCGAGCTAGATACTGAAGCATTATCAGCTGAAGCTGTCCTTGAAGTTTCCATCCAAGTTAAAAGAGCCCGTATTGAGTTGCTGGAAAATTCATTTGGAAGCTTAAATGAGGAAATTGACTGGAGTGATTCACTTTCAGACTTGGATGACTTAACAATGCGAGACGCATTTGTTGATGTAGGATTACCATGCGGTAATTTCAGCAGCGATCAGTGTGAAAACATAGGTTTTGAGGTTCAAGATACTCCAGTCAATGAAAACCAATCCACACATGGCAGTCAATACAATTCTATGGATATGAGAAGTCAACAAGACGAATTGGGGAATGGATTTTCCCTGAAACAGTTAGAAGAGAATCTTGGGGTGACAAGACCTGAGGGCTTTCCTTTGGAATATGCGAGTTCTAACATTCAAAATCAACGTTCTGACGACGTTGTATTGGCTTCAACAAGTCAGAACTATGGTAAATATGATGACTCAATGTTGCAGCACTCAGGTCAGAACGAATCAGATGAGTTTGTTGTGAAACAGGTAAAGTCCAAAAGACATCACCATCTTAAGGTTGAACGTTAGCATTACAAATAACATTGAATATAATTTAGGATTTTAGTAATGACAATACTATATCATGAATGCAGAAAATTGTGCCGTCTACAGTCGAGACAAGTTTGTGTGTGATTCAGACCAAAGGAAATTCCAGTCTACATGATTGCAACACAGTGTCTGCAAGTGAGTCACTCGATTTATATTTTTGATGTATGAGAATATTTAGGCCAAGTATTAATAGTTTTCTTCGCATTCTCAGACAATGAAGAATGGGTGGCTTTCTTTGCTCGAGACAGATTTAAAAGTCGTTGGCTGGGTGGTTGGACTTGTCAGGTGTGTGCTCTATTATACTCTTGTTTTCAACTTACCATGTTGGTTCATAAGATTATTATGTTGGAATCTGTAGTTTGATAGTGTCAAAAAGAGTCTAACTTAGTGTTCAAGATCATTGCGTGGATTTTTTTAATATTATTATTATTTGAATAATAGGAAAAAAACCATACATTATGTTTATTTATCAAGTCCACTACGATATAATTCAGAACATTTGATTTGTTTCTTATCCAAAAGTATAATTTAGAAAGTTTGGTCGAGGTTCAATATGTGGTATTGGTACTTTAAGATGCCTATTTGGGACTGTAAAAAAAATATGCCTATTTCGGAACTTTTTTATCCACATATTTATTTATTTATGACCTGAAGCGGTTAATCTGATCACAAATAATTTAAGGGAGGAAGGTGTAGTGTATTATTGCTATAAATCCCTTCAATGTGTAGTGCTGCATTTCACATTTTGTTCTTCTCCAGTTTCAAATTTTTTAGGTCTATGACTCGACAAGTTTCATTTCCACTTTTGGTGCATAGTCATACAATCAAGTGATTTATTTTAGTAGTCACTAGAATGTTCTCCTCTCCAATCATGTTCATTTCCTTTTTGTTAGTATAATCAATTTTTTTTCATCATTTAATCGTTACTCTTATTTTCCATCTGCTTTTGTTAGGAAGTAGATGTTTCTGAACCATCGAGACAAAATGGTGATGGCAAAACCATTGCCACGATGTTTGCTAATGATACGAGCTTCCTTTCTGAATCTACTGATATAGCTCCAGATGAGAACTCTTGTGTGCAAAGATCCGAATCAAAGTTTCAAGTTGCTTCACAATCAAGTGTACCTTTTGGTCATTTAGATGAAAAAGGTGATGAGGGTTTGCCTGCAGCTGAAGATGTTGTGAAATGTAGCCTATCCTTGGTCGATCCTCTTTGTTCTTTTGTTCCATGCAGCATTTCGTTCGACACTGATTGTGCTAAACAAAATCTGAATGAAGGAAAAGATTTTACGAAAGAATGCTTAAGTGCCTGGGAGGATATTGCAAGTCCTAGGTCAATCAGAAGGCAATCAACTTCACTTAAGACTTACAGCACTATTTTGCCCACTCATGTTGATTTGGAAGGAGAAAAACTTTACAAAATGAGGCTGTTATCAATGGATTCTCGTCAAGATTTCACAATGCTTTCTTGTAAAAGAAATTTTGTGGAAACTTTACCCTCTATGACTACAAAATCTAGAAATATGGATATTTTGGACTGCGAAATGGATGCCAGCAACAGTTTAAATGTGGAAATTACAGAACCGAAATGTAAAAGAGATGAAGTTGCAAGTGATGGGAGTGAGTTGCTTGTACAGTCAGTAAAAAAAATGATATCTCCTGATATCTTAAATCAGAGTCTGCAGGTATCTAAAACTATTATGAAGAAACCCTCTATCAAGAAAGATAATCTACAAAGTTCAGGGACCGAAACTATGTGTGATCGTCCAAATGTCGAAAACATCATGAAGATGCCATCTGAAAGTAAGGTTTCCCTTGAGCCATGTATGTTGGTGCAAAAGAGAGTTCATTTCTCTGAAACTAATGATCAGCCTCAAGTAAACCAGGACCACCAGAAAGTACAACCTTCACATAAAAATTGTAAGGCTTGGAACATTGTTGGTGTTTTTTTTATATGATTGACTGTGTGTTTATGAATAAATTTCCTTTTCCTTGAAATGCAGATTCTGATCTCGAAACTGGTAAAAGACGAAAGTTTTCTAATCAATGCTCAGTATCTCGCCATCATGATGATAACGGCTATCTAAAAAGTCGGCATTGTAAGAGCAGGAAGTCATTAATATTTCAAGGCATACAGTTCTTGGTAACTGGATTTTCGAGTCGGAAAGTAAAGGATGTTGAAGGATTAGTATGGAATAATGGGGGTATGGTTCTTCCTGACATTCCTTGTCCAAGTTCAAAGGGGAAAAAGATGTCAAAATCAAATTGTAAAGGGCCTCCTGTTATTCTTTCTTCAAAGAAGGTTGGTTCCCTGAAACTAATATCATTATTACTTCAATGATAAATGTTCAAGGCAGTACCATTCCTTTTGTTTTTATAACAATAATCCAGTTAGATTCTTATGTTAATTAATAACCAACATAAGCATTTAATTTCATTTTGACGCCAAGATTTTTAAAAATTTATTATTGTCGTTATTTCTTTTATTTTATAACTTTGTTGGTTTGATTAATTTTACCTGTTTGTTTTAGCTCCAGACAACAAAATTTTTGTATGGGTGCGCGGTGAATTCCCCTATAGTCAAAGTCAGTTGGGTTACTGATTCCATTGCAGCTGGTTCCATGTTACCACCGTGGAGGTAAGTTATTCTGATACTCGTGTTTTAGTTGATTTTTGAGAGAAAATAAAATCATATTTTCTACTATCTTATGAATCAAATGCAAATGTCAAAAAAAAAAAAAAAAAAGAATCAAATGCAAGGTATGCGTACATAGGAAAAGACCATCTTCAAAAATGAGAAAAGAACTACGTGTAAATAGTATGATGAAGTAATACACTCAAACTTTATGATAAAGTGCCAACAAAAGTATAACTCGAATGACATAATATATGACTTCGTAACAAAGAGATTACAGGTTTAAATTCCCCATGATCTTAAGAGTTTGTCCAACCATATTGGCTAAAGGTTTAACATGAAAATTGAAATATTAAATCTGATGTATGCAGTAAGATAGGCCTTTTAATGCTGCTGCTCATT
>JBBMKA010000003.1:6395478-6423764 GCA_037833695.1 Sechiopsis laciniata | reverse complement strand
TCATAGAGAGTATTCTCTTGAGAGGGGAGGTTCCAAGACCTATCAAATCTTGGTTTATCTTATATTCTTTTACTTTTTTATATAATCTAGATCCTGGATCATATCATACAACTACTCCAACCTAGAATGTTTCTTACTTTGATATCTACATTTCATCTATGTTTTTAAAAACCAACCAAAGTTCGAAGAAGAAAAAAAAAAAACTTCGAAGAACTTGTTTTGATTTTTGGAATTTAGTTAGAATTCCCCTACTTCCTTAAGGGGGAAGATGGAACCTTTCGTAGAGAATTTAAGTGAAAATAAATTTAAATTTCAAAAACTCAAATGGTTATGGACTTTTTTCTTTTTTTAGTCTTTGAAATTTAAGCTTGTTTTTACTTAAATTCTCTACTCATGGTTTCATCTGGCCTTAAAAAAAAGTATTTGAATTCTAACCAAATTTCAAAAATAAAAACAAGTTTTTGGAAGTACTCTTTTTAGTTTTCAAATTTTAGTTTGGTTTTACAAAAATAAAATATAGATATCAAAATAAGAATCATCCTAGGTTGAATGGTTGTTATAGGCTCAATTTTCAAAAACAAAAAACAAAATGGTTATCAAACGCGATCTAAGATAATAACTTCGATTTAACCTTGGAAACTTCAGAAACAATGTGGTTGATGTCTTGGTTACTCCCAAAAGTATTGATGAGTTCTCCAAAGAGCAGAGTCATTAGAGGCATGCCTAATCCATTCCCCAGACCTCCAATGGTTCCAACTAGCATTAGTATAAAATCATATGAATCTGCAAAAGAAAACAGCTTAATAAAAGGAACTGATTTGGCTTTCTCTTCTTCTTTCTTCTTATTCTCCACTCCATTTTGCTCTCCATTCAAGCTCGAATTGCTCGGTGCCGATCCTGCCGATAAATCCTCCGCCATATTCCGGCCGTTTTCTCGATCCTCGTCTCTCATCATCTCGCCCTCGACTACTTAAATTTACTCTCCCTCAGACTGCCTAACTGGAACAGTAAATGCCTGAAATCAGCACACTAAATACACAGCTATGGAAGTTGAACAGCCAAAATGTACAAAAAAATAGGCACTATCAGATATATGAATGCATAAAAGGATTTATATATTGATTTTGATTGCCAGCATATAGACTAATGAGCCTTAATCATAATTCAATTATTTAATTTCAACGCTTAGAACATGTACATAATTTTATACATCTTAATTAATTGAATCACATGAGGCATTTCCTTTTTCCTCTCCAAGCAATATTGCCTGAAGATTCTTGACAACTAAGCACATTACATTATGGCTTTCATCCAACCAGTAACAGAACATTATAGAAGAAAATAAAGAAAACCCATCACAGAAATTACATTCTTTGTAGAAGAAAAGACAGAAATGGGAAGAAAGACAGTCTCGGAGGGCGGCCTGTTTGGTAGAGGCTTACGATTTTCCAGGTACACCTACTTAAAGGTCTCAGATTCAAAACTTACGAGTGAACTTCATCGTAAAAAAAATTGTTGTTCTCTTGGGTTCAAGCCTTGGACAGGTACGAATACCTCAATTATGTAGTAAGGTGAAACTTTGATTCTCTATTGTCAAAAAATAAAATTATATATATACTTTTTTTATAATAAGAAGAGCAAAAACTTACCTACTTGTCAGTAAGTATGGCGTCTTATACATACCAACACATGAACCACATATTTTTTACTAATAGAAAGAGAATTGCTTAATGGAATGATTGATCTAACAACTTTAAAAATAAATAAATAAAAACATGTGGATCATGTGATGGTAAGTATACACGTCATACTTACCAACAAGTTGGTAAGTTTTGCTCTAACCAGAAATTCGAGTTTCGCTCCACTACATACCCGAAGCCTTACGCCCGTGCCAATCGCTCAAACCTATTAAATAACAAGAGATTTTACAATGAAGTTCAAAACTTCAGACATTCAAACGAGTATACCTTGAAGATTTCAAGCCTCTACCAACGAAACCGCCTCTTGGGACAAAATACATTCTTGCAAGGAAAGAAAGAGATTACATGAAGGCAAATAGAAATGATTAGAATTGCAAAAAACACTGACCAGATTCTTGTGACTGAAGCTTTGTTGCCGAATTTGTTCAATGATGCTACCAAAACACAACCCTCAATTTACATTTAGTAAACTTCATACAGAATCAAAATCCTTTAAAGGGAAAGATTAAGAAAAATAGAAACAGAGGAAAATGAATATGATGTTCATATACAAGCAAAATGATTACGACTAGTTGATTTATTATATATATTGTTTTTTAGTGTAAATTAATGAAGCAAGGAAAACGACAAACAATAATTAAAGATAAGCTGAATGAAGCACGTAAAGGAATAAATCTTTTTTTCTCGTTAAAACTGGTTTGGTGAGAACAATCTTTGAATGTTCGTCGTTTTCGCCTCTACCTGCTCATTTTAATTCCCTCATTTTGCCATAAAACCGATCATGCATTTTTAAGCCCAACTGGTTCATCTACGTATTCGAGATGTATCGGTTGATATAATTAAATTTACTGTTTAATGTTGATTGACCGCACATATTCTAGAAGAGTTGACTTGAGATAAGGACTAGACGGATAGATAACTAATTGAAAGGATGTCAAGGATTAGTATGAACAAAAAACGATCATGAAAACATAGTCATAGTAGAGACTCGTGATACATAGACAACAAACTAACTTAGACGCACATCGACTGCCACGAAATATATTATTTGACTCTACAATATTTGGAAGACAATAAAATTAGTAAAAAATTAATTCATAAATAAGTGACAATAATATTAAATGATTATTCAAGAGAAGGTTAAAGACTATATCTTCGAGTATGAACGAAAAACAAGCTTGAAAACATAGTCACAGTAGAGACTCGTGATAAATAGTCAACAAATTAGTTTGCACATAATTCGACTATTGTCATGAGATATATCCCTATGATACTACAACATTTAGATGTTAAAAACCTATAAAAAAAATTAATTTTTAAGCCAGTAACAACCATACTAAAAGAATAGATGACAATTTGGAGAGAAATTTGACATTACTTTATTAGAAAGGATAATTAATGAGAACATAAATAAAATAATTTTACATTAATATATAATATAAAGATCACGAATATATGAGACTTATTGAATAAAATAAACAATCATAAAAAATTATATTTAAAATAAATAGTATTATATCAAAGTGAAGACATCTAAGCGTTGTTATCTCTAATATTAATGTTTTTTTTTTTGAAATAAAAGATAATTCATTAATCATAATAATTGTAATAGAAATGCATACAACCCACTCCCAATATAAGAGGAGCAAACACAAAGAAAAAACGAACTTCTTAACTAATAAGACATCGTTACACAACTCAAACCGACATCGACAACAAAACGAGTTAAAAATAAAAAAGAATTTTGGGAGATCGACATAATCCAAGAAGTAAATCATCTTATATTTGAGACCTGAAGATCCTAACATAAGTGATCGACTTAAGAATATCAACACTTCAATGGTTGAGTTTTGATTAACTTTGGAGATTAAATCAACATATAGAAGACAAACTGGCGAACATATAATCACCAAAAAAAAATAAGTCTCCAAAACCGTAGAGGAAAATGAAGACACATTCGAGGACAATAATAATTCGATCCTATGGTAGAGAGACCTTTATCAAACAACCCATCTTCAAAAAAGATAAGAACAAAATCAAATCTAACCAAAATAACTTACAAAAACCTGACACTAACCTTATTGTTCCTAAAGAAAAATATATTGAGCTAGAAAGTGAATCCACTTTCTTAAGAAATCAGAATGTCCAAAAATGATCCCTCTTCTGAGCACTCCCAACTAAAAAATTTATTGCGATTGGCGTTTCTGAATTACAGGGTGCGCCAAAGAAAGGCATGAACCATAATCACTTTCACCCGACAAATCACTAAGACAATTCAATTTTTTGTCGATGAAAGTAGGCTCCTTGGGATCAGTAAAACACTTCATTCATTCGATAAAATTCCTTACTTTTGAAATTGAAAATTTTATCTCAATTTTTCCTCCAAGTGCATCTGGACCCACCTCCGCCAAATTGGCTATCGATCCTCCTCTGGCCCACCATTACCAATTTCAGAGTTGACTTTATTCTCTCTCGCAATAAATGAAAAAAAAAAAAAATTTAAAAAAACTCATTAACTTCCATTTCGTTATAATTCAATAAATGAGCACTTATTTCCATTCTCTCCCTCATTTGTAATATTCCACGATTGTTTTTCTTTTAGCAATAAACTCTTTCTCTCTCCTTCATTAATTTCTTCTACAATCTTTTTTTTTTTTTTTTTTTAATTTACTGATATTATTATGCAATTTATGTAGAATTTAGAACATTGAAAATGCTCAAGTGGTGTTGGCCCCTCCATAGTTTTTAGAGAACATGGTTAGAGCTGCAGTTTATTAAATTTTGGTACAATTTCCTTTAATTCGCATCTTTTTATTTTTTGTTTCTATACCTTTTTTTTTCTTAAGTATATTTTCCTCTTTTTCTTCAAATACATTTTTCGTTCTTTTTTTTTTGTATATTTTAATCTTTTTAATTAACACATTTTTTTCATGGTTTTCTTTTGATTTTTTTTTTTATAAAAAAAAAAAAAAAAACTTGTTTTATTAATTTTAAAATATAGATAGAACTATACTTATAAATATTTCAGTCTTATAAATATAAATGATAAACTATACTTTTTTTTAATAAAATTATATCTACAAAATCTTCATAGATATTATGGTTTTTCAAGCTCGTAAAACTCCAATAACATCTTATACGATATAGTAATCGAAAAGTTATAAATTTGAAACTATTCATTCTTAATTGTTGTTGAACTAAAAAAAAAGTCACTGAATGGCTTTTTTTTTTTAACAATAATTTGAACTCGGGTTCGGGAGCTCTAGTTTGATGTTCAACATACCTGCTTTTGCCAACTTCGATGGACACTCTCGGCCAACATGGCTAAGATCACCACAAATGAAGAATAGATTCGACAAATTCTCGTATTTCAGCGACCACCAAAACTCTTTACTCTCACGCGTGTTCACCTTCAAGCCTCATCGGATCATTAACAATATACCGATCACCACTCTAATAAACAAAATTGAACTTATTAAATTGAAATCGTCCCAATCTTCATCTACTACCATCTCCATCTTAGCAAAGTTGCTCTCACAATAGAATTATCTCTAACATTAATTATTAAAGTCTTTTGATTGATTGATAACAAATATAGTATCAAAGTGTCCAAATCTTAGTCATTTTCTCTTAAATTAATATATCTAAGAACACTTGATTAACTTTCGTCAAATTTTTTAACCCATCAATTAGAGGAGTTTTTTTTAATACTCATATGATTAAATTTAACCTAACCAATGTATCAATATCTTTCTCTCCATACATTTAAAGATTTTTTTTTTACAACATATACATAACTTTTTTTATTCAACAATCTTTAAGATATTGGATTAGAATTTGTAACCATTTGATTTCTAAATCGTACAAGTTACCACTAGAACTCTATCTTTTATCACAAACATACAAAAAGTTAAGCATTATCAATACAAAAAGATGGAAAATATATTTTTGTAGCATGTGATTTAAAGTTATTATCTGCCAACAACATTGTGTTGACCAAGTAGTCATTTGACTTTAATTTAATTATGAGCTAAGTCCAAAAGATGAAAGGTTTTTTGTTTTTTTCACATCAAAAAATTGATATCTATAAGTATAAACCAAAAGTTGGCTGTATTTTTTTTTTTTTAATTTTATTATTATTATTTTTTTTATCCTCTCCGTTTTCCTCATTAAAGCGACCGCTTCCTTTAGTGAGAGATGACGATGGGAATATATAAATATATATATATATATATATATATATATATATATATATATAATTAAAAAAAATGTTTTATAATATATAACTTCAATATTTAAGTTGATGAGTTCTAATATTATATTGCGACATCAATAAATAAAGTTGGGTTAAGTTACAAATATAACCCTTTAATTTGTGTTTATTTAATTTCAACTTTAAGTTTGAAATTTTAGTCTTTAATTTTTAATTTTAATTTATTAATTTATTAGATATAAAATTAAGATGTCATTAACATAAAATTAAGCTTGTACTCAAAAAATTAAAAAATAATAAAAATAATAAAATGAAGCCTATATCTATTTTTTATAACTTATATTTATATTTAATGAATTAGTTAATTTCAGAACATAGATTTTGAAAAATATACTAAAGATTCATTGGATACGAATCTAAATGCTTACAAATTTGTTATACATCTTTAAAATTTTTTAAGTAGTAAATACACACAAATCTCAAAGTTTAGATCAAACAGATAAAAATAAGATGATAACTCTTATGACATCTTATATAATCTAATAATCAAAAAATTAAATTCAAATTCTTACTCTTCAATCTTATTGAATCGAAAAAAGACCAAAGAGACAACTTAAAGTTAAAAAAAGGCAAAGTTCGCAATTTCATAAAAAAAAAATTTCTTTTTTTTTTTTTTTGAAAAGATTTCATAAAATTAAATTACTCAAGTATTACATACTACAATTATTTTTTTCCTAGACTTTTTATAATTAAAATATATTTAGTGTAAAAGATTTGTACATGTGATCTTTTGATTATAAATTATACATTATATTAAATTATTTTCTTGTTGGCTTCAACTCAAATATTAGTTTATTGACTTTCTTTTGCTATTAATAATATATGAAATAAGAATCCAATCGTTGATCTCAAGATTGATAATAGAAATTTTTTGTTAGTTATGTCGTTATATATAATCAAATCTTGAGCATGTGCCCGAACCTTTTGAGTAAGAATTTCAATTACCCTATATATCTTTTATATTGTCTAGCCTGTTTTTCTTAGTATAATATTTTAGAGTACATTTTTTTTTTTTTAAGTAATAATATTTTAGAAAAAGTCTTTGAAATCTTGGCCAATGTTGAAAGAAAATGACAATTTTCTTTCAATTAAGTTAACCGATATGTTCTTTTTGAGACGTGGAGTATAAACTAGTTAATTTAGTTATGTTTATATCGGCAAGTTAACCGAAAATTTAATAATAAAATGAAATAAAAATAAAACAAACACCGATTTTTATTTGAACTGAAAAATATATATGAAATTTTAACTTTTCGATTCTTTGCCTTGATACGGAATATGAAGTTTAAATAAAAAATAAATAAAAAATAAAAATAAAAAAAAACCCAAAAAAATCCAAATTTTGTTTGTAAAACAAAGAAGAAAAACATAGAGAGGAAAATAATCATCGAGTAGCCTAGTGGTCAAGAGAGACTGAAAGTGCTAAGAGAACAATTCAATCCAAGGTGGTAATTTATCTAAAAATTAATTTCCTATGAGTTTTATTGACATCCAAATGTTGTAGGATCGAGCGGTATGTCCATTGACATTAGTCGATGTGCGTGCAAGCTGATGCGGACAAATACATAAAAACTCAATGGAAAACAAGTGCAATACTTTTACTTCCCCTCATAAAAACATACTTTGAGATATTTGAGTCGCGCAATCCAATGTTATGCATCAACTTCTCGAATGTTTTAATGTCTACTAAACATGGTTGTTTTGCAGGTCCTCATGGTATATCAATTCCTCAAAATGTTGATATATATATTATATCTAAGATCAATTTTATATGAGTTAGATAAATAATATACATATAAATATCAATATCACACTATGATATTGTACTTTTGCACACAAAAAATCTATTCATTATATTTTCAAGAATATCAATTTTATATGACTTACCATTAAAATGTTCGATGGATGTGCTTTTATTTATGTAAAACCTCTTTAAGATCTTTTATGCATGAAATTTCTAAGATTTTTTATTTTTGGAATTTTTCATTTTAATTTCTTTCTTAATATATTATATTGGCTTGAAGCTTTTCAAGAGTTTCTATTATATTTATATTATCAACAGTTACATAAATAATAATAAATTATGCTGCAATTTCTTTACAAATATATTTATAAAATGTGCATCATCTTTTTATATATGTCAGAACAATAGACATCTTGATGATAGTTCTTACTTCCACCATGAGAAAATACGTCTCCTCATAATCAATAATGTCTTTACAATAATCATTGTGTACCAAGTCTCATTTTATCTCATGACCCTCTTTTCATTTCTTTAGGTGTATGGATCACAGGTCCAAAACTTTTTTTGACTTAGATTGCTTCTTTCTACTTTAGTTAACCATTTCTGTGTAGACATTTTTTGACAAATCTATATTAAGAATTCTCATTTTCATAAATAATATATATAACAATATAATAACCCAAGTTGTTGTTGACAATTATATCAGTTTGTAACTATTTTTTCATATCATAACAAAACTTATCAAGATCTCTTTATTATTATAATATACATTTTCAACATTCGTTTGACTAGTCAAATTTAAAATTTCTTCTAAAAATCCATATTCTCGAGAATTTTTACCTTTGGAACTTAATTACTCTACATGCTTCAAGCATGATAAGTTATTAATTGTAACAATTTGTTGCAATATCAATTCTTGATGATGCATTTGCATCTTAATCACTTTTCTTAATCATCTCTAAATGCATCTAACATTTGATTTGCAAATGAATTGTCCTTTGAACTCATGGTTCACATTGATCTATGTGAAGATTTAAATGAGACAATATATAATTTATTTTTCCAACTTTTCTCAATTCTATTCTTAATGTTGGAAAATTTATCTCATTAATATCAATTATCAAATTGTGTGCAATAAATATAATACCTATCCATGATTCAAGATATCTAATATTTAAAAACATAGGAGACCGGTCTTAATATGCTTTGGTGGAGCAATTTAAATTACTGACACATTAAAAACTTTCATTTCATCTTGGCTTCTGAACATAAGCTAATTATGTTGAATAGTATTTATATTAGATTGCAAGGCTTTTGCAAAAAGTATTTGTAAAAGATTAAAAAACTAAACAAATGTCATTACTTTCAATAAGTTCAAATTTTCATTGCCTAATCTTCCCATTCCAATTCAATATTGAATTGGATGGATAATTATCTGCAATGTTTAATGTTGACCAGGCAGTTGAAAAATATGAATGGAGTTGGATGATAGTACTAGCAAAGCCAAATAGAGAGTAAAAGTACATGCAGATGTAGTACAATAATGAACTAACTAAGCTGAAAAAATTGGATTGATAGTACATCTATGCAGTACAATAGCCAAACTGTACCACATATCTTTGGCAAATGGCAAATGGCAAATGGTAAGGGCCTATGCTGAGGCTGTTATTTAAGCCTGAGATTCAGTCATTGTCATGGCATCCTTCAAAACAAACACAAACAACATACATTAGAGGAAATATTTTCATACTACTTCTATTAATTGTTTGTCATCAAAGGAGTATGAGCTGCTGTAATACTAGAAATTTTCTCAAAGTTTTTCTCTGAGTACTAGGTTTGAGTTTTCAAACCTACAACCTCTAGATCGAGGATACAATTGCAGTTCATTTGGCAAAATTTTCAAGTGAATTTCGTAATTTTGGGAATTGGGGCAAAGGGCAGCTGGGAACAGGCAGAGCATGGTTGGAGTCCTCAACAAACTTTGCCTTTGCGTTCGTGTTGTGCCTCTATTCATGCACTGCCTCTTCCCTGGCTGCCCTAATATTCCATCTCCATCCTTTTCTATCTTTCTTGCTTTTCTTATTTGTTTTCCAGTTAAAAACCACTTTTAGTTCCTAGACTTTGATGGTAATAATTTAGTCCATGGACTTTGATTTGTAACAATTTAGTCCATTCCATGAAATTCAATGACTAAATCGTTACAAATCAATATTCGATACTAAATTGTTAGTTACCTAAAAATTTAGGTAATAAAAATGGGATTTAACCTTGTTTTAACTTGCACCAAAGTTCTTCCTTTTTCAGGATCAAGACGTACCGTACTGTATTCTGTTGTATCGAATGGAAACTAAACTCTTCCCACAGACAACACTGCATCGACACAACCACTACTTCTACTAATCATTGTAAAAAATATGAAATTTAGTACCTTTTATTTTTTTGGATAAGAAACCTTTCATTGATATATGAAATCACAATATGAGATATAGTCTATTACAAAATATTAGATTCAGAGATCATATGATAGCTCTCCAATAATTAATAAGACAATCAAAGCTATAATAATGAAAGTGAGGGTCAAGTTTACACCAAGATATGACAAGGAGAGCGACGGTGTCAAAAAAACGGCTATATGTTGTTGATGAATCCTGAAAAATCTTCTTGTTTTGTTCGTTCTATAGCATCCAGTAGAATGCTCTAATAAAATGTTCCCATAGTAATTTCTTTTCATGATGAAAAGGGTGGCCCAAAATAGCATATATAATAAGGGATTGGTTATCTCTAAAAAGGATCAAATGCCATCCAAAAACCTTTCTGATGAAGTTCCAAAAGGTATTAGCAAAAGGGCATGTGAGAAATAAGTGATTAGGTGTTTCAGCTCCATTTCTCACATTACACACCACTGTGGTCAGAAGGTACAGTGGGGGAGGCGCCTTTGCAGATTATCATGAGTTAATAAAGCCCCATGTGACAATTCCCATAAGAAAAATTTGATCTTTTTGGAGAATTTTCTTTTCCATATTGCATCCGCATAATGTGACAATTCCATATTCCCATAAGAAAATTTTAGTACCTTTTATAATAAACCCTTTCCCCCACCCCACTTGTAGTATTGTATTTCTAAAACTCAGTGAGGTTAATTGTAAAATCTATTATTATCTTCCAGATGTGAGCTTTGGAAAGGGTATGTTGTGGGTGGAACTCTGATTCCTGATAATAAAAAAGGATTGTATTTCTAAAACAAGCAAATTTTCTAGGTTACCTGAATCAAATGCAAAGTGGACAAATCCTTTTTAGCATGATAACCCCTTCCCCCCACCCCACTTGAAGTATTGTATTGTATTTCTAAAACAAACACATTTTCTATTTTTACCTGAATCAAATGCAAAGTGAGCAGATTCTATTTGATGCAGCAATGCTATCTTTTCTTCATTGCCACTACCACTATGAAGAAGATGAAGTGAAGGATGCAATTGCGTCTATTTCCTGCTGCAATAACAGAGCATCAACGAACATATCCAGATTCTGCCCCTGCATCACCTCCTCAATTGCGTACGCGGTGATGCCTACTCGATGGTCTGTGACTCGCCCTTGCGGGAAGTTGTATGTGCGAATGCGTTCCGATCTGTCCCCACTACCAATCTGCTTATTGTCATCCAAACTCACTTCCTTTAGTATTGTCTTCCAAATCAATAACAACATGTATAATGTTTCTGATCCAAAAAAATGTAACTACATGTATAGCATCAATCCATTTCCTCTTACCTGTTCTAATCGAAGCTTTGATCGGCTGCTTTGAACTCTGCGTCTTTCTATTTCGTATAGCTTTGCACAGATAACTTTAAGTGCCTTTGCTTTGTTCTGTTCGAACCAAACAAAACACACACAAGTAAAACCAACAATTATCCCATCAAAATCATATAAGCAATAGAAACGACCACTGTTATTACCATATGCTGGGATCGCTCGTCTTGTATGGACACAGTCAACCCAGTTGGAATGTGAATAACTCTAACGGCACTATTTGTTGTATTTGCATGTTGACCTCCTGAACCGCCTGATCTGAACGTATCTATTCTCAGGTCCTCGTTCTTCAGCTCTACATCTACCTGAACATTCCCTCAACAATATTACTTGTTTCATTTTTAAAATCGGGAAATTGGAGCTTTGCTTCACTATACCCGGAGTAACCATGTCCGTCCCTAAGCCACGGACACTAGGAGACATCGAAGGAATGGAGACACGGGATGTGTCTACAAATTAATGTCATAGGTGAGTCTTGAACCTGAAACCTTGAGGGGAGCACATCTTCAAACTCCAAGCCTTTGACCACCAAGCCACCCCTTGGGGACTCCCTCAACAATATTACTTATTATCTATGAAGCACGGACAATTCAAAATCGGGAAAGAATCCGTGTCGAACACGTATCGGACACACATTCTTCCGGATACTTCTCGGATATGTGTCCGACACACCATTTTACGTGTCCTTAATTTTTATTATTTTTTTAATAATCGGACACACTTTAGACACACCTCGGACACATCTTGGATACACCTTGTAAACATGTGTAGTCTTTAAGCTCAAATATTAAAAGTGGAAATCCAAAATAATTAATACTCTAGTTAACTAAATAATAAAAAGGTAAAACAAAAACAAAAAAAGTCATTTCTCTCATTCATCACAAAAAAACCAACCTCCTTTCACTCTTCACTTCTTTCATGAAAAAAAATCCATCTTCATCTTCTAAAATACTTGTTTGCCGCCACCTCCCACAAGGCATGCCTAATTGATGTTCATTGTAATTAACTTGATTTTTTAGTAGAGTACATTTAGTATTTTATGCTAAATTTACATATTTACTATAAAAATATATATATATATATATATATATAGCATATCCTCAACGTATCCATATCCTAGTTTTTTAGAAAATGGTGTATCGGCGTGTCCTGTCGTATCTGTATCCGTGTCCCGTGTCAATGCTTCATAGCTTATTATAACCAAATCTAGAACCATAATCCTTTTCCTTTTAGTTAAGAAATGACTCTGAAAATTCATTTTCCCTTAAACTGGAATAAAGTGGCTTGAAAGTGTCAAGTTATAAGAATTGGAACCTCGTCAGCTTGAGGGAGAATGGCTACAGAAATAGCACTGGTGTGAACCCGGCCAGACTTCTCTGTCACAGGAACTCGCTGCCCAAGGAAGATAATGGTTTCAATTGTCCTTGTGGCCACTGTTACATAATGTTAAAAGGCTAGTGATATGAAAAGCAAGAAGACCTGTACTCGGTGAATCCCACTTTCAAACTTAAGTTTCCCATACACTCCAGCTCCTGATATTGCAGCAATAGCCTCCTATAAAGTAACACGATAAATATAGAATACATTTACTTCAAAGAAATTAAAATTTCCCATATACTACTGAAATCACCTTATATCCTTTAAGATCCGATTCTGTTATGTCTACCACTTCAAAATTCCAACCTTTCTTCTGTGCATATCTCTCATACCTGTTTTGACCCAAAGAAAATAACCCTTCAGAATGTGTGGAATTATAATAAGCAGCGATACCGAGCATGTTATGCTATTGTCGCTCACATTTTGAATATATCCATGGCAAACAAAGAAGCTTCTTCTCCACCAGTTCCTGGTAACACTTTCTATTAGCTATAGCTATTGAGATTGATAACAGAAACAATGCAAATTCACATCAAGAAAGTACTCCCATTAATGAACATGTTCACCAATGTGCACCATTACCTACCTGCTCTGACCTCCAAGATGGAACCCCTCTCATCAGCATCATCCTTGGGAAGTAATGACTTGAGCAACAATTGCTGTAATCTTTTCTCTTCTTCAATTGCCTGATCCAATTCCTCGGTTGCCATATCAAGCATGTCTTTATCCTCTGGGCATTCCGCCATTAGCGTTCTCAAACCCTTAATTTCCTACAGTGAGTACACAATCACAAGGAAGTTCTGATTCTTGATGTAGATATTACGACCACAACACACATTTCATTCATTGGGGAGGGAATCTGATGCCCCTAAGTAAGTCCACTTACAAGCTACAAGAATGCAGATAGGCGTCTGCAATCTCATCGTGTGACACTCATTTATGAGACCATTTTAGCCAATTGGTAGATGATAGTTAAAGAACATATGAAAAGAGACCATTTTATTAGCACCTAAAGGCAACAACGTTCATGTCATCTATTCTCATTTTTATAGATGAAATCTTAAGAAGTTCGAATTGTAAAGAAAAATAATACTTGTTGTATTGACTGTACTTCATACCTTCTGTCTGGACCTCAACTCATTAATGAGACCCACCGTATCCCTGAGTTTTCTAAGCTCCTTGTTAGCCTTTGCGTACTCAGCTGGTGGGGCTTCAGGCTATCTTCAAGTAACACCATGAGCAAAGAAAATTAAGAAGTTGTTTGGAATGGAATGAATTCTCAACTGCTTAAAAACATATTCTAATACTTCAAGTTTCTAAGTCCTTGCAAAATTATATCAAACATGCACTAAATCACCATTTAAGGGTGTTTGTGACTAGGACAATGAGAATAATTATGGAGGAATAAAAAAATGGGGCAGAATGATTATCCGGAAAAATAGTTATCTGGGTTTAGGGTGAAGATAATGATTATGGGGAATGATTATCTATGTTTGGGGTGCACGGAATGATTATGGGAAAAAGTTACTAGTATTTGGGTGGAGATAATGATTATAAGGGAAACGAAGTAGAGAGCATGGGGAATAAAAAGTAGTTATGAAGAGAATAAAAGGTAGTTCTCGGGAGATGAATAACGAAAGGTGAGTGGTTCTCGGTGGCCCAAACGGTTCTCATTCTCCTTGCCCCAAACACCTCCTTAAAGTCTCTAATGAGAAGAGAAATGGGTACAATACACAAGAAAAGGAAAGGTGGGAAGGCTAAGACATTATTTCATTTGATTCGTATTCGTTGTATAGCTACTAATAAATCTAAATCTCGAAGCTAGGTAATTTATAAACAACAGAGGAGAGAGCATAAGAAAGTGGTACCCGGTTGATTATATTTAGAAGGAAAGAGCTCCTGAGCTCAACAGCCGTCAACCTTTGTTCCATAATGTTGATAAGCTCCATTGATATCTGTTGCGGTTGTACCTCGCCTACTTTAAACAAGTTTGAATAAATCTTCAGATTATAAAAGCGTAAGCAACAAACAAATACAGATTTCAATCAAAATGTAATCGCTAATAATTATACGAGTAAAATATAAGTTTAGTCCCTATGATTTGAAGAAAGTTAGATTTTAATCTTCGTGATTTCAAAAACTAGAGTTTAGTCCATGAAAACTCATGATATGATTTTTTTGTTATATCTTTTACTTAACTCATAATTTCATCGTTGACACATGGACTACAAATAATAGAAGTCTATCTAGAATCTGTAGAAGACTAATTTATTGATAGGCGTATGAATAAATTCTAAATTTCTTCAAACTATAGGACTGAACTCATGGACTAGCCTCTTCAAACCATAGGACTAAACTTATATTCTACCCTAATTATATAGAACTCCATTGTGTGTGTGTGTATATATATATATATAATAACCTAAGGACTGTAATTCAGTAAACCCAACACTAAACCCAAGCCGCGATTAACTTGATCATAACGAAGAAACGATAAAAGGGAAAGAAGATGAACAACCTTTGGAATAAAAACGAAAAGTAGGAGTAGAAACGGATTGAAATGGTGGCGGAAGAATCGGAGTTCGATTGATGTGTGCAGGATTCGCGCGCCAAATCCAATGTCGAGCAATTGTTCGGATTTGATGAACAAGCCGCACAGTCCCTCGATTGATTTTCATATCGCTGTTGTGTTCTCTAATTTCTTGATCAAATTTGACAGAAAGAAGAAGAAGCAACGAGGTTTAAGAACTGAGTACAGAGATCAAAGTCGAGAGATGAACATTGAAGAGGACCTTCTTCTGTCCGAAACCGGGCATCATGGAATGGAAAGCCCGGTAACAATTTTGGAGCCCAATAAAAAAAAAAACCCTAATTGTACAAAATTGTTACCTTTTTTTTAGAATAATCATGAATAGTTTTTTTTTTAATTACAACCATTGAGGGCGAAGACCTTTTGGTCATCGAGTGTACACTCGTGAGTTAATGTCCTTGTTAGCACTTTTTTTTTAATATATAGTTTGTTTATTTATTTATGAGTAGGCAATTAATTTAGAAAATAATTTTACCCTTCAATTTTAACTTAAATGAATTGATTGTAACCCTTATCAAATTTTAAAAAAATAATTGATTAAATTGAAAGTTTACGAAAGTAATTATTACAAACCCATAGTTCAATGAGTGGTTTGTATAATTTTTACTTTATAATATTAATTCATAGTAGCGATTGAAATCATAAGTTCTTGTATTGAGGATCATACATTAAAAATGTCCAAAGAAGTCTCATAGCATAAATAAGATAGATGACCACTTATCTTCTAGTCAATTAATTTTAAGATCAAATTTCACATTATCTAATATTTTTGTCATAAATATGTAAGTTAAACTATTTTTCTTGTTAGTTCGTTTATCACAAATGTAAGTGATAGTCTATCATAAAGATATAAGTGTATTTGTTTAAAGACACTCACCTTATGACAATTGCACGTTATTTCTTAATTGTCAATTAGTTTTGAGATAAATGTCCTGTTTATTTAATATGGTACCATCACGAGGAGTCATATTAGGATCTCACTAGTGGCACTACTCTTATCACCAAGGGTGTGTTTGAAGCACCGTTTATGTAATTGTAGACGAATGGTTATGATAAACGAAAAGTTATGATAAATAGTGGGTTATAATAAACAGTGTTTGAGGTGCAGGTTATTATAAGAGGGGTTACGATAAACGGTGTTTGGGGTGCACGCTATCGTAAGAAGAGTTATGAAATTTTTTTTAGTTACTTAAATAAAATTAAAAGAGTTAACAAATAATTAATAATTTTTTTTTAATAAACTTATAATTAATATTGAACGTAATAAAAAATGAATATTTGTTATCTTTTTTTCATATTCTATTTCACTTATATATTGATGTAATTATGTATTATAAATTAATTTTTTAAGTTAATATTGGTCTCATAAAAACAAATTTCAACTTTAAGTTTTGTTTTCTTTATTCTTCACGAAATCTTTTTTTTTTTTTAGATTTTTTGCCAAAATCTTAATGTTTAAGTAGTGAATCAATTTGAAATAAACAAAATACACTAATTAAAAAAATGATATACTACTATAAAAAAGAAAAATAAAAAATTATACATTATTAATTAAGACAAATTCATTAATTATTTCAAACAATCACCCGTTAATTTTGTTAAAAAACATCATATATATATATATATATATATATATATATATATATTAGAAAATTTTAAGGTTAATAAAAAAATATAAATTTTAGATAAATCGGTAGATTTAGATAAACGGGTATGCGGGTTTCAGTAACCACCATTTATAATAAACGGTCGGGTAAACACGAGTTGGGTTATTATAACCAACCCGACCGTTTACATAAACGGAGGCCCAAACATACCCCAAGAATTATATCTAGTGACATTAACTCGGGCAGTGACGACCGAATGGGTCGGTGACGCAGTTAATTATCTTGTTTGATGTTAATTTATTTCAACTTTACGATCACTAGTTCGAACCCAAAATTTGGTATTTGGTTCTCATATTATTTTAGAGCAGTTATTCTCTATGTAAGGTTTGTTGGTCTTCGTTCTTCCAACTCTAGCAGCAGTGGCGGATAATATATAAACTAACGATTTTGGGAGATTCACAATTTTCAAGTTTTTGAGCCCAAACCAAGGTGTTTGTCATTGGGCTATGGACCAGTTAGCGCTTATTTATTCTTCGTAAGATCAACGTGGAAGAAGGAGAAGCCACAGGACACGAAGATATTGAGAAAAATGCAGGGCGATGAAGCCAGAATCCTGCTCGGCTTCTCTCCCACTTCCCGCCCGTCTTCTTCACAGGTTCCGTTTAACCTCATTCTCGATCCATATACGAAATCGAATTGATTTTGCAGATGAATTTTCAGCCACTTTCGATTTCAAAATCGACAATGAATGCGTTGCAATTGGCTAGAACTTTGATTCTGTTTTGCATTTTAGGTTAAAGAAGCTTACAAGAGGAAGGTTTGGGATTCTCATCCGGATCTGTTCCCTGTTCATCAAAAGTTTCAGGCAGAATCCAAATTCAAACTGGTACGATTGATGATTTTGCGATTACGCCGCTGTTGATTGTTGGTTATAGGGCGATTAAGCTTAGTCTTGATTTTGATATGTTGTCTGAATTTGTGTACTGCAGATTTCTGAAGCTTATTCATGTCTGTTATCTGGTAATTGTTCTGTATCTATTAGACGATGGATTACAAGCTCATTGAATTATTGGAATTTCCTGTTTCTCCTGTTGTTTGTTTCCAGGTTTGCTAGCTGAAACTTCTAGGGCATGTCTGGGAGTTCCATACATGTTTTCAATCCTTTGAAATTAATTTAAACCCATTTGATGACTATTTAGATTTTTGTTTTTCGTTTTGGTAATTTAAGCTTATTTTCATTCAAATCTTCTGTCATTCGTTTCATCTTTCTTCTCCAAGTAGTTAAATCTTAACCAAATTTCAAAAATAAAAATAAGTCTTCAGACTGTTTTTAAATTTTTAAATTTTTTCAAAAACAAAATAGTTATGAAACGGAGCTTAACATTTGGTTGTATCATAAAATTGATTTCGGACAATTAAAAAGGAAAATGGTACAAATCAATCCTTTATTCTGTAATCAGTCCATATAGTATTGCAATCAACTTCTTAGTGCTAACAAAGTAAATAGGAGCTACTTTGATTAAAAGTTGAACACTGTAATTGTAACAAACTTTTTTGTACAATTTTCTCCAGTTAAAAATATGTTTCATAATGATTTTGATTACAACAGAGTGAATATACCTTTCAAAATCAGTCTCAAACTCATTATTAATCTTTGCAGGTGCCAGAAAAGGAGATTCACATTCAGGTAATATATATAAACCCTTCAGCATTGCATAAACATAACTTAGTTTCTTACGATTTGATGAGCAATTCTGGACAGCTACGTATGAAAGGGTTATCAGATGGGGGGTTCCTGTTTCGCAAGGAGGGAGAAGAAATCATGCCTTAATCAAGCTTCCCTTCCTATTATTGATAATGGGGACTGTTTCACTTGGAGGATTAAATGTCACTAGGTAAATTCAAAACGTCTGTGTTATGCTGAATTATGTTAAATTATCGATCAACCTAAAAACTTAAGTTCATAGATCCAGTAGGAAATTTATTGTAGATAACAAATTCTACCTCCTATTCTAATTATAGAATTTTTTAAAAATATTTCATGCATAACAAAATATGAAATATTTAACTTGGTTGAAACTTATAAATTTCAAGTTTCGCTTGATTTCATTTGATTAAACCCTATTTCGCCATATCAATTCAATTACCTGTTTTTACTATATTTGAATTTCTTTTTTTTAAACTTCGATATTGGTAAAAAATTTCCCTTTTGCTATATTTAAATGATTTAATAGTGATTTAAGTTTTGATACCACATCAAATTTAAATCACTAATCGAGTAACCTCTCACTAATCAAGTGACCTCTTGCTCATGTAGGTGGAAGTAAACTGAATTATATCCACTAAGAATTTGTTTTTTGATTGTTCTAAATGCATTAAGTTTAATGATGCTTACTGTACTGCATTTTTTCAGGTCTTACAGAAAGCAGAAGGAAACATATCCTTCTCACAATCCTTTTCTTCCTTGAGGCCAAGAAGAATCATGTCAAAAGCAAGAGCCTTCTCTATTTATTGGTCTGAGTTTAGAAGTTTGTAATTAGTTGCTTGGGCAGAAATGTGTACCCATAGGAAAATTAAAGAAGTAAATGATAGATATAAGTGCCAAAATGAAGTACATGGCACAAGCTGAAAGAGTATAAATTTGTTATTATAATACAAAGACAAAATTGGTATGCCACAAACAGAATATTGCTCTGTTTAGTGACTTATTTACAAACCGAAGAGTTAACTTGATTGATTCTCATTTCTCATTGTTCAATTCAGTGTATGTGTATACTTTCACTCTAGCCTGCGCCTGCTAAGGGTTACATTGTTCAATGTGCTTCGTGTGCCGTGCATGTCGAGTGCAGCTTAGAGTGAGAAGTGCAGCCAGCCACTACCATTATGGAGGCTGAAGAATGATATAGAATGGCCGATAGGGGGTTGGGTTCTCCACGATCATGGATTGAAGAAACTCGAACCACCAATGTTGATAGCAATAAGCACCGATATACTTGTGATCACGGCAAGCCAAAACAATGTCGATTCTGCAGTTTATACGGATTAGAAACACTTCAACGCTGATGTGATGTTAAGTTTAAGTTTAATACACAGAATTGTTAACGAAACAACAATATACCTGCTAACCCTCCAGGTCTAACACCAGAAGCTGAAGATATGGGGCCAGTAACGGCATCACGAGATCTCGACCTTGTTGCCCCCACGCTCGTAGGAGTGGTGGCATCATTCTGAAGTTTTGTATTCAATATATCGGATGCTACTATTCCCTGAAATTCTTCGCTCACTATCAAAGCCGCCAGAACGTCCATAAATGATTCCTGGCCGGTTTCTTTTGCAGCATCCTTTACCCCGACCTCATAAGCACCATTTGGTTCGTCGGAATCGGAATCAGAAGCCTCGTCGTCTGAAATATCTATATCCAATGCATCTGATGCAGCCTTATCGTCCTCTTCGTCCTCGACATATGCTTTGTATGTCAATCTCAGTAGTATTTCTCCAGAAGACTTGTTTCTAAAGAACCCCCAACCACCCCTCAAAGCTACAATTCTGTCTGTTGGTACCGTATCTTGAAGAGATCCAAGATCAATCTACATGTTTAAAAACGTCAATATTTTAGTAAACTTCCATATTCCAAACATTTTTTCATTAAAAAACTTATTTGTCAGTTTAATTGGTTATACCTCAAAATGTAAAACACAGACTTTGCCTTTGGCACGAGGCAAAATCGAATGATATTATATATTTCTATCTAAGAAGTACCGCTTCCAACAAAATGATGATCTAATTTACTATCGTGTTCATAAAGCTGTAAGGTACGACTTCTGTCACCTTCAAGAAGTAATGAAGTCGAGACCCTTAGGGGCCATTTGGGCCCGTTTAAGGGTGGCAAATCGCCCCGTTTAGGGTTGGTTAGGTTAGATTATATTAACCCAATTCATGTTTGGACCACTGGTTACTAGAATTGGTAGGATAGAGCGTAAACTCTCATCCCAGCTATAATAATCTCTAACCATAACCTCTTGCACCCAAAATGAAGGTTATTATAGTCTCCCATATGGCAAGTATAATAGATTATAGCAAATTAAAGCAAACATAATCAGTTCGGCAGCTCGGATTTCCTTGATTTAGTTTGCACATTTGCAAGAAAAAAGATATGATAAGTTACCTCTGCATCACCAATAGTCAAATCTCCAAATCCAAGAGAGTCTATCACTTGGATATACAATTTCTGTTTCCTAGGATTTGCTACAAGCATATGAAAATCCTGCCAATATCCCAATACCATTACACGTAAATACATAAAAGAGATTGAAAACTCAAATGAACCCAAAATTAACCAAATAACACTTCAACACATATTTCACGGAACAAATTCTCTGGTAAAACAAAGGGTAATCAGAAATGAGCTTCACCTGGTTCCAGATTGGCTCACCAGGTGGCCCAATTACAGTGGTTTGGCTGTTCTTTTTGCTGCGTATTGTTTGACCATCCAAGCTTAAAATGACGTATGGGTCTGTTTTGCCTAAGAAAAAAAGGAATCAATGAGTAAAGTTCAGAATCGTAAATCGATATGATTAATCAGATGCTAAGTTTCTGAAAACAAGGTAGGAGTGTCACAACAATGTCGATAAGGAGCACAAATACTTGACAGTTGAGCATAAAAATCAAGCAATTCATAAAGCATGGTTTTCAAGAAAGGATAATATAGATAAAAATGACAATTGTTACCATAAAAAACATAAGAAAGCTTCCGAGCATCTACAAGGGTTACTGAAAGTTCCCCAACATAATCTTTATTTCCTTCCTGCACGTCTCCTGATTTAACCTCGAATGGGATGGGTCCAACTGCTTTTCCTTTTTGGAAATCTAGAACTATCTTCTTTGGGCGTACAAATAATTTAGGTAAATCCTCAGTGAGAAGTTTTGTCAAAAACCTATGCAAACAAAACAACCACACGCGTCAGAGGACAAATAAATAAGTGGAAATCAAACCTGATGTAGAACACCTGGTTAGAATTATCAGCAATATAAGCAAATTAAGCTGTGAACTGCCACAACACAATTATGACACTCAGAAACTAGTTCTGATCAAGAGAACTCTGCTTTTTTTTTTTAATGGGATCCTCAAAACAAAAGGCTTCAATAGTAGCCAATCTCCTTTTCTAGTCTAAGTATTATTGACGATGGATTTGGACTCTCATGAGCACGTATAGTTCATGAATTGAACTAGTAAAATATTCAATGGCACAAATGTGATATAGGTTACCAATACACAACTTTTTGGCATAGAACGAATGTTTTTTTTTAAGAAAAATGATGTAGACAAAATTTGTCATTGTGTAAACAGCAATGCTAAGTGATAGAGATTGTCTCCATTCCTTCATTTAGCTGATCAACATATATAGCAATTATCCAACAGTTAAGATTAATCTACTTACATGGAGAGAACAGGAATGGCTGATGTTGTCCCAAGCGTGCAGCAAACGATGGAAAGAAAGAGAGAAACGTATATCAGCATTCAAAAGGTCAAAATTTATTTTTTTGAATTTAAAGCAAAGAAAACTATCCTCGAGAAACCCACAAGCATGACTGCTAAAAACATAAAGATAAACTAAAGAAGAACATAAAGCAACCGCCTTTCCAACGATTTCCTTGCAATAACTAGCTATAAAATGCAATTCTATATCAAAGTCAAAAAACTAGGACATACCCATTAAATTGAACAAGCGGAACGGTGACAACTCAAATTTGATCTTTGGCAATGAAACAAATGCCCATGAAACGGCACCTACCCAAGGTTCAGTTGGAATAAGCCGCAACTTGACCCATAATTCACCATCTATATCAAAATCTCGTATACCAACGGGGACAACAATGGGTATGATGCCAGATTTTAGTGAAAGCATTAATAACATTCGAGCACCGCCCGTATAGCGCAGACCAATTTGGTACCTGAACAACATTGAACGAAACAAAAAACTGGTCATATGGAAATTCTAATTTTTTTATATCTGCAAGTGCCCGAACCAACTTACGTGGACTCGACTATTCTCATTGTGACACAATGGCGAATGATTTTTTTTTATTTTTATCCATGAGTATTAGGCCATTTACTCACCCCAACTATTCTGACACAACATTTGAGTGTCGATGAAACTATAGTAAATTAATTGCTACGTAGATGGTGATCATGGACTAATGTAAATTGTAAATTCATGGAACTCCATCGCCAGTAAAAAAGTCCAGGAAGGTGTTAAATCTGCATACCAAAGTATACATAAAGTTTGAAAGATGGGTTTAGAAAAACTTACTGCAAATCGTTAGCCCGACGGGATGTTCGCCTCTCGACATTCCTAACTGACAACGGTTCTTCCCCCAATGAAAACTGCTTAATTTCCACCCTCTCCACATATTCAGGCTTTTTCAAATCATCAATAACAGGTTGCAACAACCCAACAAGCCAATTTTCAAGACCAGGTCGATAAACCTTCCATAATTTACCCAAAACCATATTCACCCACTCCACCGACTCCTTCCTCTGCAAATCCTTCTCCAAAAACGATGAGAAACTAGTAGGCACTTGCGGCCACGAGCCTCGACGCCCATCCTCATTTCTCGATTTACTTCTCTTCCTAAACGTCCATAATTTATCAAACGCAACCCCAACAAAGAAAAAGAACACAAACAATCCAACAATGTTTCGATTAATCGGCGGCGAAGGGATCGGGTGTATAACTCCCAATTGAGTCCTCAACTTATCAACAATAGGATCCTCCTCAAACCCACTAAAATTCGACCCCACTGGCACAGACGAATCCTGATTAAACTCCTCCGTTTCCAATTCATTACTAATACGCTTAACTACAAAACTCTTAGCACCACTCCTCGCAGAAGTAGCAAATTCGAGATTGAAATTGGAAGAACTTAGACCATCTGGAGAAATAGAACAAGCCAATAACCATTTCCTTCTCAAATTCCGGGGAACAAAACCGCCGGAGAAGTGCTTTCTTCGCCTCCGGCGATAAGGCGAAAATGCAGTGAAATTATTACATGGACAATGATTCGAAACGGAATTGGAGAAATCGAAACGCGAAAACGTAGAGTGCGTAATCATTTAGATGAAAATTGAAAACGGACATGAGAAATCATACGAAAACGCCATGGATTTAGAGGTTTTTTTTGGTACTAACCTCAATCTGAAGAAGGGTTTGCAGAGATTTGACGAACGAACAAGGAGAATTGTACAGGGGAATTGGGGAGGCTTGGTTTTTTGGTTGGCTTTGTTTTTTGATTTCTGCTAAAGATTGAAAGCCTCAGAAAAAATGGAAAAAGTGTGATAATATAGCGATCAGTTCTAGGATTTTGGATGCGCCACGTGGACTGGACGGAGCCGACGCGGCATCATCTACGGTCAATATATCGTTATATCATATTTCGCTCATCTTTTTCTTCTTTTCCACGCCGTTTTCCTTTTTTTTTTCTACAATTCGGCATATTCTTTTGGTTCATTAGTAAATTTCGGCCCCTCAATAATTGCCACGTCATTCGATTAATTTTGTGATTTCAAAATTAACATAAGTAAAAATTAGTTTATCTTAAATTTCAATCAAAATTAAAGTAGATACTAAGTTTGTTTAGTGATCAAAGCCCGAAGGCTAGAGACCTATAAAGTCCAAGCCTATGGTCTACAGAACTTTTATAAATATACGAGCTCCCCTTCATTTTCAAAGGTTTCGAAATTTGAATCCTCAAATAAAATTTCACCAAATTATCTAAGATTTTAAGTATCAAACAAACTTTCAAACCGCACATAAACAAGTAAACACGAATATGCATCATGTTCTTCAAAAGTCAACCGATCAAAAATCAACAAATAAGATATAGATCGTCAAAAAAAATGAGTCTTATAAATTTGAACTATTTTTATATAAAAATAGAATTTAATATGGTTTTTTTTTTTTGTAAGTTATCATTTTTTTAATTACTGAGTTGTATAAGATATTGTTAGAGGTCTACTTATGTTGGTATATAATATGTGATGTTCATTAATTTATATGAATTAATTTTATATTGTACTATTTTTTTTTTATATAGGCGACGATTAATATATAGGCCGCATCTAGTAAGTAATAGCAATAAATTGGGATGCCACATCTCCTCAAAGAGCATCCTTGTTTACTTGCTTGAGTAAATTAATTGTCCTAATTTTAAATATGTTAGAGTAAATCGATAAAAAATAGTAACATTGTATTTTAATGATTTCTAAATGAGCATTAAAAAAATGGTGACTTGAAATCTTTTAACTCTAAATGTTTGTCGTTAAATTCAAAGTTAATTAAAAAAAAAAGAAAAAGAATTACATGGTTAGCTCAGCCATAATGAGATAAGAAACTTAAAATTAGAAGTTAATATGTGAAAAAGTATGAGATCTCTTAAACTTAAAAATATACATCGATATGTCTTGACTTAATTATTTTGTATTAGGAATGACTATATTAATATGTCTGGAGTAGGATACTATATAAATTTTCATATAACCCTACTATCCTTTTATTTTAATATTGTGTAATTGTTCTATTTTAAAAGTATCTTTTATCCAAATAAAAAATTAAATAAAACGATTTTTTCGTTTATCAGTTAACGTGGTTAACACACTATAATAAATTACATAATCTTATTATGTATTATTTTTTGATGTCATCATCTTGAGTTTTAAGGGTATGCTTTCATTGAGATCTTAAGTTCGAGATTCATTTATACCTCGAATGTTATGAGAGTGAAGCTTTGACTCACAATCATTTAAAAAAAAAAAAGAGAGAGAGAGATTATTTTCACAATATGAAAACGAATTAAACGAGAATAGGGAATTGAGTGCAAGCAATAACTGAAAAGGCTAATGTCAAATTAAATGGTCATATTCAAAACAACGTGGGAAAATGGAATAAATAAAAGTGGGAGTTGGAAAGAAGGAAAGAAAAGACACGTCATTGGTTTAATAGTGGGCCAGGCAATGTCACCCCATTAAAAAAGTTCCCGTCCATATATTCATTTTCAAATTAAATTCAAACAGTATAAACGTCATCAAGATGGAATGTTAGGTTAGTATCACGTTCAATTTTTTTTTTTTTTTTTTTTTTTTTTTTGAGATAAATCAAGTTCAATCTTAGAATTCAATGTTTTACTACTAGAAGTGTACAAAAAAAATAATAATAATAATAAATAAATCAATAAATCAATTTTGTTTAGAGCAAATAAATCAAATAATTTAGACTCTCTTTTTAGAGTAATAATTTAGACTATTTAATTCTTGTATTGAGTTATTATTTTATGTATATTGATCGAATTAATTGGTAGCACGTTAATTATTTTCAATTGACAGTAATTCCTTTTAAATTCATGGTCACCACTTTCAATTGTAATAATAAGTTTGTGGTCCTCTTCTCAATTTCAAAACATGTATATTGAATTGTGTTATAATTTTTTTTTTCTTTGAATTATGTTGTTTCTCAAATTAATCAAAACTTAAAATAAGAATAATATTACGGAATTTTTAGTATTAATAGTCGTTATACACTAACAAAATAGGAAGCATGAGTTCAATCTAGAATTATGCAATATTTTATATATCTATTTCTACATATTTTATGAACAATGAATTGAATTTTAAATATAAAATAGATGGAAGATAAGCGGACCTCATAACCGGCATCACACACCAAAAATTTACACAAACCGAATTGAATTGAATTTCTCTAATATATAAGGTTAGACGTGTGACCGTCAAATTTGAGTTATTTCGAAAATTATTATAATTCAACTCGGTTCAAACTACCCCTACTTTGTATGCATTAGAAAATAAAAGTTAAAATGAAAAAGAACAAAAAAACAAGGATAAAAATAAAAATTAAACTCTAACATTAGAACAACAATTCAATAAATTAAATCATTAATATTATTTATAAACAATGATAATAATCATTCAACCGACATGACCACACGGTCATGAATTCAAATATAAACTTAAAAACATCAATGTATAGAAAATTTGTTATACATAATAAATTATAGCATCCTCATTTTAAGTACTATACCAAAATTTTAAAAATATTTTATATAGTCAAATAATTATAATTTTATAGATTTTTTTAGTATAAATTGGGAGAAGGGGGCCATACGGTATTTGTAATAATCAATAGCGCCACTGACCTATTCAATTAACTTTTATAGTTTTCAATCGATCGAAAGTTATTAATTTCACCGCTTGTGGTCATGCATTTAACTTATTGAATTGGCTGTTTCCATATTTGAATTTTTATCCTAAAATTTTGATATACACAAAAAAATAATATTTTGTTATTCAAAAAAATTGTATCTATTTTTAAGTAGACAATACACGTCAAACTAATAAACTTTGTCAGCTTTCCCTCATTTATATTTGGCTAAATTATATAAAATGTCTCAAAATTATGGAGGTTGTCTCAAAAATACCCCTAGACTTTGAAAAGTTTTAAAATTACCCCCGAACTTTAATCAAAGTTCTAAAAATGCCCCTGCCGTTAAAGTTGGATGAAAATCATCAAAGTTTGGTTTAAAAAATACTCATAAACTTTTAAAATGTTTCAAAAATATCATTGGACTTAAAAAATGATTAAAAAAAAAAAAAATACTAAAGTTTTGTTTCAATAGGGTCAATGAGACTTTTAAACAAACGTGTAATATTTTTTATCCAAACGTTACGTCTACTAATTGTCAATTGATTTAGTTTTAAAATTACAAATAATTAACTCAATTATTTAAATAAATTAAAGTTAAAAGTCGATTTAAATAAAAATAAATTATTTTTTAAGTTTGAATATTTGAACAAATTTTTATCTCAAAATATTCATTTATATTTCAAAATTCATCCTAACAACAATTTAGGCCCGGTTTGATAATTATTATTATTTTTTTATTTTTGAAATTTAAGCCTACAACAACAAATTCATCTATTGAGTTTTCTATCTTCATCTTTTTTTTTTTTCAAAACCAGATCAAAATGTGACAACTAAAAAAATAGCTTCTAAAGCTTGTTATGGTTTTTATTGGTTAGGATTCGCCTACTTTACAAGGAAATATGAAACTCTTTATAGAAAATTAGAGTCAAATAAGTTTAAATTTAAAAAATGAAAAACAAAAAATCAAATAGTTATAA
>JBBMKA010000003.1:6341316-6374078 GCA_037833695.1 Sechiopsis laciniata | reverse complement strand
AATGAATTATTGCTCTTGTTGACCGGATATGAGAGATTAGAAATTAAAGGAACACAGCTTTCTTTCAGAGAATTCTTGAGAAAAAAAAAATCTTGAAAAGAAACTACTTAATTTTCATTTTCCAAAAAAAGTTGTAGAAATAAAAAGCCTAGGTTATTTTTTAAAAGTTATCTTTGCTCCCCCATATCTGGAAGTCTAATGCCACGTTTTCAAGGTAGGGACTCGGTATCCTTTAAGAATTTTCTAGTATATCCGCTTTTCAGCAATTTTGAATTAGGAACATCTAAAGAAGCATACCTCAAAGTCCATAGTTTTTAACCAACTAGGTTGTCTTTGGGAACGAAAGCCTAAGATTTTTTAGGAATAAAATAGATAGCTATTTTTTTTCACTAGCACGTCGTCTACGTACACCTCTTGGTTCCGAACTCACAATCAATCTGAATCCATTCTATCTTCTCCGCCTATGGATTAGTCGACATTTTTCACAAATTTTTCGAATGGAGGCCCTTATTTTCATAATTATTTTAGCGGTTTTCTTTTGTTTGGTCCTGGCTTTCATGATCAACCGAAAGGTAGCCTTGACGAAAGAGTTTACTGATTGCCGATCGAAGCAAACAGCAGGCACACTCTCTGCTGATGTTCTTGGAGCTGCTTTCGATGGAAAGGGATATTTTGACTTCTCACCCTATTAATATAATAACTTTGTGTCCTATCTTCCGAAGAGTAATTAATTTGATTCGTGGACGTTCCTATGGGGAGATCTACTTTCGACTTTACAAGTTATCAGTCTATCATGGTAAGAAGTTGCTATTCCGTCTGAACTCAATTTGAAGTCCGTTTTTCCCGTGTTTTTCGTTATCAAACATTTATGTCTCGTCTTTGGGGACGAAAGCCTAAGAATTTTTAGGAATATAATAGATAGCTTTTTTTTTGTTGCTTATATATGTGCCTTATTTTAGAAGTGAAGAATGTGAGTCAGGAAGGTCAATAACGCTAGCGCTACCTTGATCACACTCATGAATAATAATAATAATAAGATATAAATAAAAAGTAGAGAAGAAAAAGAAAATGTTCATGATTCATATTGAAGGGGACAGGGAGAGTTGAATTGCCTATAGGTTTCTTTGGCATCCAAATGTTATAGCGTCGGCAGTATGTCCTGTGAATTAGTCGAAGTGCGCGAAAGTTTGCCCGCACAGTCACAGATATCAAAAAAAAAAAAAAAAATATTGTTTTAAGAAGCATTTTTGTGAAGACATTTTTCTCTTACCATGGATTCGAATTTATAAATTAAGCTTGTGGTTGAATTTTGTGTGCCAGTTTATTTTCGAATATTCAAAAATTCAAAACACGTCTCTTGATTAGGGTGGGAAAGGATACTATCAATGTTCATATATTGACTTGGAAAGTTTGAGAGAGACTTATAAATTTCAAAAGTGGAAGCCGACCAAAAGAAGCAATTTTGTGGTTGAATTATAAATTTATTTGTTGAATTAATTTATGGACTCTTCCGATAAATTCAATCTACGGCTATGTAAAACTTAACTTTAATTTCGAAGTTCTTTGACTTCTTATTTGCCTTATCCTCATGAATATTACAAAGAAATGATTTAAAGTTACTTTCGAGCATCATTAAACCTTACTCATGCTGATTTGAAAATCCGAGAATAATATTTATAAATGTCTTTTCTTTCTTTGATTTGATGCCACGTCATCGAGAGCTTTGAACCATGAACTACCTTTTTCAAATCTTGAAAATAATTTATTTTTTATTTTTTATTTTTTTGGAAGTAAGAATTTTTTTTTTTTTTTTTCTTATTCTATAGATTTAGAGGGCTTCTTTTTGTCACTTATTCAAAATGTCAATTTTGAGAATATAATGCAATACAGTGGTCGGTTGGAAATCAATGGTTGAGTTTGATCCCATTCCATTCTTTTATACCGATTTCTTCGCCTATCATACTCTTTCACATATTACATTAATGTTCTATATGATTTTTTTTTCCTCGTCTGTAGTATGAATGACAAAATTGTAATTTTGTAAAATTATGAAAATAACAATCTTACCTAAAAACTAGTTGACGAAACATTTTGAAGGCCATGGAAAGGCGGCTATATGATTTTCAGTAGAGGAGAAATTACAACTACATAAGTCAACATCGATGAGTATGCTCGATTATGAAGTTGCAAGTTCAAATTTCCTAATCCACTTGATAAAAAAAATAATAAACTATAACAACACCTGCACCCGACTGGCTACTACTACTTCATGAATCGGTGTATGGTCATGTGAGTATGACACGTATGCTCAACCGATCCCAATTATTTAAAAATAATAATAAACTACAACACCCCTGCTACTACTACATGAACTGGTGTATGGCCATGTCAATAATGAACATGTATGCTCGAGTATGAGATTGCAGGTTCAAATTCCTCGATCCCAAATACTTAAAGAAAACTATATAAACTACAACTACACCCGCACCTAGTCAAATATAATTTACTTACAACTACTGCTTCTTCATGAGCTGGTTTATAGCCATATGAATGGAACTAACACGAGAAGTTTGATTCCGCGAAAGCAAAGAATGAGGTCCTCTCCACACGGATTTTGGATTGGCAGGAAAAACGAATCCACACAACTCTATAACCTTTGCATTTTTAATACTCAATTCCTCCCATGCCTTCAGTTTCTTCTTACGTTTTTCTTCTGCTTCCTGCATTATCAAACCAAACCATTCCACCACAAGTCAGTCCACAACAAGTGCACCATTTTTTATAGCTCAACATTTCAACAACTGATTGTGCTAGATGCAAACTTTTTATTCGACTTCTTGATCATGAACATATATTATGTGTAGTTATACTTTGCCAACAAGAGCATAGCACTTAATGACATTTTGTATAATATAGTAACCATGAAGTTGCAAGTTTGAATCACCTTTCAAAAATGTTGTTGAATAAAAAGAAGTTTGAGCTATACTCTTCTTGGTTGAATGCAAAGTTTTTAGGCCATAATTGATAACTAATTCATTCTTTTATTTCGGTTTTTAAAAGTTAACCCTATAAATACTACTTCCATTAATGAGTTTCCTTACTTTGTTTTCTAATTTTTACTTGTATTTTAAAAAATTCAACCAACTTTTGAAACCTAAAGAAACGTAGTTTTTTTTTTTAATTCGTAAGTGTCTGAGACAACTTATGTATGCACACCTTGACTCTTCTCATGGAATATAACACCTGACCCTACAACATTTGAATGTTAAGAAAATTTGTAATAAATTAATTTCTTGGTACTCGTCTGTCACAGATTGAATTCATTACCACTTATTTATTTCAGAGCCTTCTTGACCATCAGGTCACTCTATTATAGCACAAGAAAAGTAGTTTTTAAAAACTTGCTTTTGTGTTTGGAAAACTAGTGTAGATAAACAAACAAGATTTTTTAAAATAAAAGAACTCTTATACTATTTTTAAAATTAAAGCCACTTGGGGTTCAGAGAAACTTCATTTCCCTCTCCGTGTGTATTTGTCTATTGGTTCTTTTTTAATGGAGATATTATGTTTTCTTTCCTGGTAAATGGTTGCTTAATGGTCATTATGAAGCCAACAAAAAGAATGAAAAATAATACCTTATTACGTTCCGAATCAAGAAGATCTGGTCGTCTTCCTTCAGGCTGCAGTACATCCTCCATTTTCAAGTCAGCTGATTGCTCCATTGATGATTTTGATGGTCTACTGCGATCGTCCCTTGACCTTTCAACCTGCTCGGTTCCTTTAGAATCAGCCCCATTCTTCCCCTCCATTTCATTTCCTTCTTCATCTTCTTCTTCCTCCTCATCTTCATCTTGCTTCTTCTCTGGGGTGCTAAACTGTTGCTTTGAAACATCCATTTTCACTTCGTCTCCTGTTTCTTCCTCGATATCTAATTCATTGTCTTGAGAATCATCTGCATTTGACGATGAATCCGCACTGCCAGGACTTTCCCCACGTACTGATTCCTTTACCAAAAGACATACCAAGCATGAAAGATTCATTATTTATCTTAAAATAAGGAAAAAACAAAGGGACGAAAAATAAACAAAAAATAATGATATCAATTGTAACGACCATCATTAATCTCAATATCAAAATTTTGTTCGAAAGAGATGCCAATATAAACTAGGACATGTCTTTGCAATCCTTGTTGTGATCTCACAAAAAGGAGAACAAATCTTTCTTGGTCTCTGCAAAATAGGGCAACAATATAACCTAAAATCGAGAAACACATTATCTCAATTAGAGCCATCAGTAATGGTGTGCATAGACGGGAATCTGCCAAGGAGAGAGAACCAAACAGAATTATTATTTTAATGATGTTAAGGTAAAATAGTTGGTGTACTTTTTCCCTTGTATTTAAAAGATTTCACTGTTCCTGTTTTCCAGAGGTAGATTAAATTCCCAAGCGAGTTACCTCGACTTTAAACTCTTGCGCTAGGTTATTGCCAGCTCCAATTGGGTCATTAGCAATTCTAGCAATCTCTTCACGCTCCTTCCTACGACGCTTTAAAACACATATTGCACATAGACAGTCAGATTTATGGCGCCTTCTGCAAAAGAGAGGGAGACTTCAATCAGCATATCAATTCAGAAATTTTATGCCCGCGAAACATTATAAGAAAAAAAGGGTAACTTTGGTACATAAAAATACCAATGTAAGTACTTCACAACAAATACGCGGGTAAAAAATAAACTAGTTAAGCAGAGATTTTACAGCTTAGTTAAAAACTTTCATTTAACCACATTCAATTGGTTTTTTGTAGCTAAACCAGAAATTTCCTTTTTTTTTTATAAGAAACAATTACATAAATGATATGAAATTACAGGACCTCCAATTACTCATGTTTTGAGAATGTCATATATCATTGCAACGAAGTAACTTCAGTACTGGCACTATCATTTAAACATGAACATAAAGGTTAAATTTTGTTGAGCTGTGCAATTGAAGAGACTCATAAATGTAAGTTGCATCCAAGGGAAGTTTTTGCAGGTTGCAGAATCATACCCATGACGCTTCTTCGATTTCTGTTTTGTACCTTTCAGAGGTTTCACCTGACCGGTTGCTCCACCATTCTCTTGGGTTTCACCTGACCGAATCCACAACAGTTTTCAAACAGGATGAAATTTTAGACATGTATTCTTGTACAAACAAACCAATGCATTAACTGAACAGAAAAGAAAATTAGGGATTTGGAAATGTTTTCCGTGTGAATTGACAGCACAATTTGTATATGGATAGATATCACTGCAGGAAGTCACATCTCTGCTAGAAGAAGGGAATGTTTTTTTTTATATCCATGAGTGTCGAGGCTAGCTTATGTACACCTCGACTATTCTCAAAGGGTATACTGTCTGACACTACAACATTTGAATGTTAAGGAAAAGAAACTCATAGAAAATTAATTACTAGGTAGGTGGTCACCATAAATAGAACCGATTATCTTTTTTTAAGTGCACATACATAATAAAAAATAATAAATCCATTCAATTTCATTTCCACCTAGGCACCTACTCAGCAAGAGCTAACTAAGGAGTGCAATAATATTATTTCAACACCAATGAATGATATGACACCAATATGGTGATCAAATTCTCACCATTGGTTGCTGAAACTTGCCCATTGTACAATCCAGCAGCAGACCAATATTTTGAAAAGTTTTTCTTCACCCTCCTCATAAGATCCAAAATGTAGTCCCCTTTATTATTATACTTGTAGCAGTTCTCCCATACGTATTGCACATCCTTGAAAACATCCTTTGAATTCATATATTTAACACTGCTTTCAAGATTGCTGCATATCGTCCCAAAATCCATTGGGGTATCTATCACATCAAAATAATCCTAGAGCCAGAAAAAAATCTTTAAAAATAATAAAGGAGGGAAACAACACTCACTACATAATAATATGCATACTGCAGAGGAAATTTTAGTTTTTGACAAAACATATATATATAAATTATTTAGATGATGCCAGTATAAGTATAAGCAACCAGTCAAATGTAAATGCATAAAATTGCAATATTAACAGTCTCTCAAGTTATGAATGATGAAGAAAATAGCAGAGGAATGGCTAGGCCTTCCTAGCCATTCCAGGCCTAGCCATTCCTCTTACATAACTTGACTCTCTAAGTCTAAATATGAAACCTGAAAAACTAGAGACCTATAAAATTCCTTATCCCTACTATACTTTTCCACTGAAATCAAGTGTGCATTGAGAACTCATCAATTCTGAAGTTTCCGAGGAAGTCAAACTATTTGCCACAATAGTTTGGGGAGGAGAAACATTCAGAAAATTGCCACTATCAGCAAGCTACCTGCCTGACGTGCTCGTAATATAATCACAGCCATAAATCCAGTCCACTAGCCTACCCACGTAAAGACTTGACAAGAATATAAAAAGATCTGTAAAGCAGTTTGGCAGCAGTAGCACAACCATATGCAATTACAAAACTCATCCAATTAGCATTTAAAATAATAATTCATACTTACAGGTATCCCTAAAGCAACGGGATTCACAGGGACATTGAACGGCTCAGCTGCATCCATTTTCATTATTTTCTTTATGACCTGAATATGAGCTAAAATCATTATAAAATATGCATTAAGCAGGCTTCAAAAGACAAACATAAACCTTGAAACAACTAGTCATCATACAACGGGTTTTCTTTCATTTGCATTTTCATGGTGCCTTTTGTGCAGGTTTCTAGTAGGGGTGTACAAAAAACCAACAATCCAAACAACCTGGACTATCCAACCCAAATTGTAAGGGTTAGGTTGGGTTATAATTTAATAATTTTCTTTGGATTGGGTCAGTTCTCGGATTGACCAATTTTTTGCTGGTTCAACCCAAACTAAGATTAATTAGCGATATATATTTTTACCATGTTGGTAGGGAGCATAGCATATATTAACAATATGAACATCTTGGGTTTGAATCTAATGTTATGCAAATTTTCTTCATTTTTTTCTACTCAACCCAACCCGAAAATATATGGGTTGGGTTGCATTGCTCAACTACATATGATTGTACCGGTTGACGAATTGACCAACCTAAAATTTTGGGTTGGTCCAAAATAGCATCCTAACCCGCCCCGGAATATATACACCCCTAGTTTTAGGTGGATAACTAATAGAACCTATTGGTACCTCCTTTTTCTTGTTGTTGAATTCAAGTTTCTTAATTGAAAAGGGAAAAGAAAGCTTCGGAACTGAGCACGTACCATGAGAGCGGAATCCAACTCTTTCTTATTAGGCCGAGAATCTTGCTGAGCTATCTGACTACCACTCTGGGGCTTTACTGTAGTACTTGACGGGTTGATACCCAATCCTCCCAAGCTCTTGGAAGACTTTATCTTTATGCTCCCAGGTTTCTTGGATACAATCCCAGAAACGCCAATTTCCTTTTCAGGCAATGAGTTTGCACTATCTTCCATTTTCTCCGAAACTACACTCTGTTTCTCTAAGCCCATTTGAGGACTGCTCTTATCAGTATCACTTTGAGTAAGCACATCGGAAGAATTAAGCTGAGCGTCCATCATTTTTGAGGTCTTGAGCTTCACTTTAACACGTCCAACAGTTGATTTCTCTGCAGGCTTGTCCATCAAACTCTCCAGATTAACATTTGGAGCATTGAGATGGTCAGTTCCCGTCGACGAAGGCGTGTCGATTTCCATTGCAGAATCATTATTATCATTATCTAACTCCTCTAAACCCGAATTGTCTTCGATAACTACAGAATTCCCTTCCTTCCCAGGAACTTCAGTTCCCCCTTTACGCTTGCTTTTCTTGTTCCCTCGTTTCCGCTTCATCCTTCGGCCTCAACCTTAATTTTCCTTAGCTATCAACCGCTCAAACGTAATTTCAACCAAAATCCCCAAAAGGCAATGGGCAATTCACCAGACCATTGTAACAAAAAAAAGCGATTAGGGAATGTTATACCACAGCAGAAATTGCAACATCAAGCGATCTTCACTTCAAAACAACATGATAAAAACAAAATTCCTAGGGAAATCAAAGAAAAAAAAAACGAGGGAAGAGAGGAACAGAAACAACGGAAAAGCAGATTGCCGCCAAATCCAAATACAAACCCTAGAATGAAAAACTCAAAAAATTCAGAAAAGGTATAGAAAATTAGTACCCTGAAGATTCAACAGTCGGCAATTGAAACTGGAATTTTGCGGGAAAATTTATCAGAATCGGCAGCAAAATCTATCTACAACAAAAATCAACACCGCCAAATTAATGAAAAGATCGAACGAAAAAGAGATTGAATCAGAGGCAAGATATATCACTGGTTTTACAATGTTATTGGGCTTTTCTATTATGGACAAAGCCCAATCCATTTGTCAAGCCCAGGCCCAAAGTCAACCAGGAAAGAGAGAGATAAAAAAGTTTGTCTTTTTGTTTGAGCCATAAAAAAGCCTGCGCAGCGCAGCGACCTTTTTGGTGGCACGTGGGGTGCACCTTTACACGTGCTTTTCACGTCCTCAAAAGTCAAAAGATAAGGCATTAATAACGGGGGCTTTTTTTTAAAGTAATTTTAAAAAACTACATACATTTGTGTATCTAGCATTGAAATTTTTTATAAAATGTGTAAAATAGACTTAACTTAAGAATAATGAAGATGAGGAAAAATAATTATGAAAGAGGATGATTGCATGTGATTAGAGTGAAAATTATGATTGTGAAAAGAAACTTGTGTTTAGAATAAAGATAATTATTATGAATGTAACAAAGTAATGAGTATGAAAATAAATTATAAGGAAATAAAAAACAAGTTAGGTGAAAAATAAATTAAAATGGATAAGAAGAATTTTCTTCTCATGACCATATATATGCTTGGTAACTAAAATTGTTCTTTAGCGACGGTACAATGATTGAATGTTTGGATTTTGAGGATGTTCTTTTATAGATATCTTAGATTATACTTATGAGATTAATATTGTACGTGTCTCTTTCCACCTCTAATTTGATGATGTATTTGGGTACCATATCATAGGAAGCAAAACTAACTAAAGTAAAAAAACACGAACCATTTTATCTTAGATATGGTGAAATTTGTAAATTTTGCTCAAATTTAGGTGAGAATCTATGGAAAAATGTGTAGGAGCGAGAAAGTAAATGTGCGAATTAACCAGAAGTAAATCTAAAAGGTAGAGGCGACATTCCACATCAAATCCCGATAATGCCATCCACGTCAGCTCCGACCAGAAAAAGATCAAAAAGCTCAACGGAACAAAAAAGCAAATATCTATAAAAAAAAAAAAAAAAAAAAAAATCCCCAAATACGGAAAAAAAGCCGGGCCACACCAAAAACAGATTCCGTTGTTTTTGCGCCAAATCAAAAAATCTCCATCTCCGTCAATGGCGACCAACAACAATCACCACGATTCCACAGTTGCAGCAAATGCAAGCCCTAACAAACCTGAATCCCCGCCTCTTCTCAAGAGATCCAAAACCATCGCCGTCGATACTTCCCAGACGCCGCCGCACTTTCCCGGCCCTCTCTTCCCCGCCGTCCGCCGCCTTTCTTCCGATCTCCGGCAACGATCCATCGATCTCCGCCTCTCCATCGATAATGATCCCGACGCTCCTCCGCCGTCCTCCGACACCGCGCATTTCTTTAATCGGGATTATATTTTCCCTTCCTGTCTTGGTCCCTATGCTTCAAGGTCTGGACTCGCTCATAAGGCTCCCAAGCTCGCTAATCGGCGGATTGGTTCCGCTCGGGTGCAGGGTACGGTGGTGGCGCCGTTGCCTTCGGTTGCGCCGCCGTTGAAGGTGCAGGATTTGAAGAAGCAGGAGAAGCCGGTTAAGCTGATTGGTAGGCCCGATTCAGGTTCTCATTCCAGTATTAGGAGATTTTGGATACCTACGCATTATTTGGTTAGTGTTTCAATTTTCTTCTTCTTGTTTTGATTTTCATTTCACTTGGCTCTTAACCTCAATTCAGTTTTGTGGAAAGCGGAGAAATCTGATTTGCAGGTCTAAATTGTTATTTTTCACTCTTTTGAAAAAAAATATATATTCATATTGCTAGAATCCCACTATAGTAGCAAGTTGGAAAAATGGAGAGTTCTCAAAACATTTATGACCTACAATTTAGTTTTAGTTTGAAGTGAATGTCCACACTATCTAATATGGTATCATAGTCATTAAGTCCAAACGGGTATTCGATCTAATAAAGTGAAATTGAGATCCGATTCAAAATTGGTGAAACTCAAAAGAGACACTATCTTGAGGGGACATGTTAGAATCCACTATTCTCACATTAAAAAAGTAGAGTGCTCAAAACATTTATAAAGTAGGTATGTTACTCCCTCATATATATATATGGGTGACATTATTGCCACTCCCACGTGAAACAATTTTTCGCATTTCACAATTACAAATTAGAAGGACGATGTTTGGTTTTAAAATTATTGAAGTCAAGATTGATATGATTTTTGCAGCTCATTATCGCTTGTATGTTCATGGGATTCTATGCAGTTTATCTTCAGAAGAGAGTTACGAAACTAGAGGTTTGTTTCATGCTCAATTAATGCCATCTTTTCCCATTCAATATATGTATCCAGTTTTTGTAATTCATTACACATTCTTGCAGGAAGAGGAAACTCGCCTTCGTCAACTCTGTAGTGATAAAAACGCCACTTGGGGGATTTCAGAACCAGGAAACAACAATTCGATATTTAATTTTTTTACTACTGACAGTCGATCTGTAGCTCTGTATATTGTAGTGTGCACACTTGTTATGCCTTTTCTATTGTACAAGTATCTTGATTACCTTCCTCGAATTAAGAACTTTTCAGTTAGAACGCAAAATAACAAGGACGAGGTTCCTTTGAACAAGAGAATAGCATATGTGGTTGATGTGTGTTTCTCCATCTATCCATATGCAAAACTGCTTGCACTTCTCTTTGCCACTGTATTTCTTATAGGATTTGGTGGATTGGCATTGTATGCTGTTAGTGATGGTAACTTTGCTGAAGCTCTCTGGCTTTCATGGACATTTGTGGCCGACTCAGGAAATCATGCTGACAGGGTTGGCATTGGGCCCAGGATTGTTTCTGTCTCTATAAGTGCAGGAGGTATGCTGATTTTCGCAATGATGCTTGGGCTTGTTTCTGATGCTATTTCAGAGAAAGTGGACTCGCTAAGGAAAGGGAAGAGTGAAGTCATCGAAAGCAACCACATCCTCATTCTTGGGTGGAGTGAGAAATTGGTAAGTTACTTGTGTAATGAGAAGTCAATAGCTGCTTCACTAGTAGATATTCATTTAAGATTCAATTCTTCATTTTTGTTGTTTTGTTCTCTATTCTATTCTATACATGCTTTTCTAACAATTAGATGCAATCAATTGATATTTATTTTGAGTTTAGTTTGGAGTGTTAAATCATTATATGATTTTGGTTTAGTTAAGATGTACTGGTGTGAATAACGAATGTGTACTTACTACTCATAGAATATCAAGAAATCATGGGGCGGTTATTTTGTTTTAGGGTTCACTTCTGAAGCAATTAGCAATCGCAAATAAGAGTGTTGGTGGAGGGGTAGTTGTTGTTCTTGCAGAAAGAGACAAGGAGGAAATGGAGATGGAGATAGCAAAGCTAGAATTTGATTTCATGGGGACATCTGTCATTTGTAGGAGTGGCAGTCCCCTTATACTTGCCGACTTGAAGAAAGTAAGTAAACTCAAATCTGTTCATAGGCCTCAGAGTTATTTTGATTGTATTAACAGGAATTCATATGGTGATCATTATAACTTCACAGGTATCTGTGTCTAAGGCACGTGCTATCATTGTATTGGCAACCGATGAGAATGCAGATCAGGTTTTCTATTTCTTATGCTGTATGATGCTGGTTTTATCTTTTGTAAATCAGCAGATAAATCACATTTATCCCTCTTTCCAGAGTGATGCACGTGCTTTGAGGGTTGTGCTCAGCCTTACTGGAGTGAAGGAAGGTTTGAGGGGCCATGTAGTTGTAGAGATGAGTGACCTCGACAATGAACCTCTGGTAAAGCTTGTTGGAGGTGAAGTTATTGAAACAGTTGTTGCTCATGATGTAATTGGACGCTTAATGATACAGTGTGCTCTGCAACCGGGACTTGCACAGGTTTTACAATATGCACATTTTAGAATATGTTTTTGTATTGGTGTCTTATCAAGCATGTCCACCATTTAACAATGTTGGATCTGTGTTAAAATTTACAGGTTATATGACTTTTATCTTGTTTACGTACCCCAAGCCTCGTGTTTTAACGTGTTCCTTTTCTATCTGAGTTGTTCATTGATCTGCATCCTCTAACACCCCACCCCAATTGGATCATCCTTACAATCTAATGTGTGGAAATGTGGAAGTAAAGGCTGGTTTGTTTACTGTTGAAAGTAAGAAATACAAAGGATTGTAGACTTTTGAGACGACTATCTCTCTCTAATACTTCACCTAACAGTTCCCTACCAGTCTCCAACTCCCGGCCCAAACTCACTTATATTCATAAGTTCATAACCACCACTCCTCTATTAAACTCCCAATAATACAAATAAGCCCTTAGTAGCCAACCTCATCATATCTTAATTTACAATATCCTGCATTTTATTATTTTGTTGTCTCTCGAACTTTGCACATAACTAAACATTTTGGTGTTGAATCACACCCTTTCAGTTTCTATTATCCTTGATTAAATTAATAGGCGTGCTTATACTTTCTTCTTCTTTACTTGACCAGATATGGGAAGATATCTTGGGGTTTGAAAATTCAGAGTTCTACATCCGAAGATGGCCTCAGTTAGATGGACAACGATTTGGAGATGTACTGATTTCATTTCCTGATGCCATTCCTTGTGGAGTTAAGGTTGCCGCAGATGGTGGAAAGATATTCTTAAATCCAGATGATAACTACATTTTGAAGGAGGGGGATGAAGTCCTTGTCATAGCTGAGGATGATGACACCTATGCTCCCGGTCCCATTCCTGAGGTTATCCTTCTATTGTAACATCAAGTTATTAATGCTGTGCAGCCCCATTTTTAACCGTCAATAAGATAGTATGCAACCTAAATAATTATAGAGCTCATTAATGGTCCGACTCTCCCAATTCTGTGATTAATCCATCCAGAATTCATAGAAGGATTAACGTGGATCGGTGGATGGCTACTAGTCCTTGTGGAGAGTAACAACACCATTTTTTAACTCTTGACTTCCAAAAATTACTAGTTCATTACTTCTTAATTTTATGTAAAGAAGAGGCGCTTAAAGAGGAATTCTGATGATAATTGTTATACGTAGTTTTTTTATAAAAAAAAAACTGATAAATTATTGATTAACAACATTTCGGGGATTCAAACCTTTAACCTCTTGGTTATTAGGTTGTACAAGATCCTACCAGAGTTATGCTCTTGTTGGCATTGTTATACGGATTTATTCAACAAGAGATGGGCGAATTACTTTCATTGCAAATTATAAATTTAATCTCTACTTCTAGTAATTTAAACATTTGGTGGTCTTTGGGAGTCTGGCAATGGCTTACTTTGAGTGATAGTAAATCTATTGATTTTTTTTATTCTTTTAGAATATCACTTCAGGGTAGAAATTCAAACCCATGACTTCTTAGAGGAAATAAAGATGTCTTTCAAGTGTTGATTGGTAAATAATTTTTTAACTTGAATGTGTTCACTTGCTACTGAGCACACTGGAATTAAAAGAGCCTTGATACTACTCCAGCTTGAATCTAAACGAACATAATGCATCCATCTTAACTAGTTGAATAGTTTGCAACAAGTTTGTCATCTTAGGTTTCATGCTCAAACTCGTCACTTGCTCCTCAGGTGCGCAGGGGATTCTTCCAAAAGACTATCAACCCTCCAAAATATCCTGAAAAAATACTGTTTTGTGGTTGGCGCCGTGATATAGATGATATGATTATGGTATATTTCTTATGAACTTCCATCTTTGATTTGGTATTCTAAAGAATAGGTGTATTCAACTGTGAGTTTATGATAGAGAAATTACTTACTGAAGTCTCACCCTATGAAATTTGCTCTTCCCTTTCTTCAGGTTCTAGAGGCAATCCTCGCTCCTGGTTCAGAGTTGTGGATGTTCAATGAAGTTCCTGAAACAGAAAGAGAGAGAAAGCTTGTTGATGGTGGACTTGATATTTCTAGTCTAGTAAATATTACGCTTGTCCATCGTGAGGGAAATGCTGTCATTCGAAAACATTTAGAGTCACTTCCACTGGAGACTTTTGATTCTGTGAGTTCGTACAGCGTTTATCTGTAAATCTCTGATCCAATTACGACCAGTTCAGCCAACAACAGCATTAGCTCATGACTAATAGGTCATGAGTTTCAAAATCCAATCCCCACCCCCAATTATTGTTGAACTAAAAAAAAATTCAACCAGTTCATAGTTAGAGAGATTCCTCGACTTTAACGTACCGCTTCTAACAATATGTCAATATTTGAAACAGATACTAATTCTCGCGGATGAATCCTTAGAGGACTCTGTAGTGCATTCGGATTCACGTTCTCTTGCCACTCTTCTCCTTATTCGAGATATTCAGGTAATTATTATTGTTATTTCTTGATCTTTTTTCCGATGTACAACTATCATAGAGTGACTTGGTTGTCAAGAGTGTCCTAAGTATCTAAAAGATGATGATTTCAATCCATGGAGGCTACTTATCTAGAAAATAATTTTCTACATGTTTCTTTGACATTCAAATGTAGTAGTATCAGGTGGTACGTCCAAGGTAAGCGTTAGCTGGTTCACGGATATCAGAAATGCACACTATTAAATGATGAAATAATTCACTGTGGTGTATGGTTGGGAATTATATATTGGAATTGCTGGGATATGTAATCTAAAATGGCAACACTTTGTCATATTGCAGTCGAAAAGGCTTCCGAACAAAGACATGAAGTTAACTTCAACGTCTATGTGGCTTGGGTTTTCTCACAACTCATGGATTCGAGAAATGCAGCAAGCATCAGACAGATCAATAATAATTAGTGAAATACTAGATTCGAGGACCCGAAAACTGGTATCAGTTTCTAGGATCAGTGATTATGTGTTGTCTAATGAATTGGTAAGTATGGCACTGGCTATGGTAGCGGAAGACCAGCAAATTAATCGTGTTCTTGAGGAGCTATTTGCAGAGGAGGTATGTGTTCTATCTTATCTAATGCAAGCGTTTTTTCTTTCAAGAAAATTAACTAAAAATGATTACTTAGGCTCGGTTTGATAACCATTATATTTTTAGTTTTTGGTTTTTGAAATTTAAACCTACAACAATTACCTTATCATATGTTTTTTTTTACTTAGATATCTACATCCTAATTTTTAGAAACCAAATGAAAATTTGGAAACAAAAATATGTTGCTTCCAAAAGTTTGTTTTTATTTTTGAAATTTGGTTAGCATTCACATAATTTCTTAAGAAAAGATGGATACATTGTAAGAAATTTAAAAATATGCTTAAATTTCAAAAATCAAAAACAAAAAACAAAATGATTGTTAAATGGGGTCTTGGATATCGTTTTATAACCATTTTGTTTTTTGTTTTTGAAAATTAAATATACAACAACTACTCCAACTTATATTTTTCCTTACTTTGATATTTATCTTTTACCTATATTTTAAAAATCGAACTAACTTTTGAAAACTAAAAATAGTAACTTCCAAATATTTGTTTTAGACCAACTTTTGAATCAGTGATTTTTAGATTTTGGTTAGGATTCAAATACTTCCTTAAAGTAAGATAAAACCCCCCCTTTGTAGACAATTTAATTGAAAACATGCCTCTGTAGACAATTTAATTGAAAACATGCTTAAATCTCAAAACCCCAAAAAAAAGAAAAAAAAAAAAAAAGATTATCAAATGGGACCTAAACAATTGCAACTGGAACTTCAGTGAAATGTTCTGATGGCTTATTCGATTTTTATGATAGAATTTTTTTCTTCTTTTTGATGATTATGATGAAGATTTGGACGTGATTGCAGGGCAATGAAATGTGTATTAGACCGGCAGAATTTTATTTGGTTGACCAGGAAGAGCTCTGTTTTTATGACATAATGATTAGGGGGCGACAGAGACGAGAAATAGTGATAGGTTATAGGCTTACATCTTCCGAGCATGCCATTATCAATCCACCTCAGAAATCCGAGCAGCGGAAATGGTCTCTTGACGACGTTTTCGTCGTCATATCGTCAGGATGAAGAAGGTTGAGATACAATACAACAAAAGTGACAGATTCTACTGTTTCGAAAATCTCTCGATGCACTATCCTCGATGATAGGGACGGCCCGGGGGTTATTATCTCACGACTCGTCGAGACAGCTATGTTTCCGGGCAGTACCAAAGTTCTGGAATCTTGAGCTGATGATTCTTAAGCTATGGCGAAATTCTTAGTGCCTGCTTGATTGATTGGCAGAAGGAATTTTGAAGATAGTTTTTGTTGTGTATTAGTTAGTGTACAGAAAAGCTTAGATATCAACAAAGAAGGTGTATGGCTAACCAATTGACACTTGTAATTTTGATTGACATTGTAAAATCAATAGAACTTTCTCTATGAAACAGTGTTATATGAATAAAGCTTGAGTTTCTTTCATGAATTCAGTAGATTATGGCATATTACCTTTTTCTATTGCTTAAATTTTGAATATTCCATCTTCACTTAGTATGGGATTGAATTTTTATTTCCTTGTTTTTCTTTCTTTTTTGTTGGGTTGTGAAGTAATGTTGAAAGGAAAATATTTAGGTCATGTCTGAGTATGACTTAAATAATAATGCCCATCAATATAGATTACATTTTACTTTATTTTAAACCCAAAAAATTAAAAGAGAAAGAAAAGAAAAATAGTGCGTAGATATTAATATTTAGGTCATGTCCGGATATCGGCACTAAAAGGTATTGTCATTGTACATTGGTGATGGGCAGGCTTTTTTTTTTTTTTAATAGGCTGAGAAGTACAAAAAATAATACCAATCTTTTATATTACAGCAAATATCACATGGCTTGATGGTAGCCTATGACATTATGCCACGTGGTTGAACCGCAGAAATGGCTGCAGAACATTTGAATGCCGATTTTGTAGTTTATTGAAAATTGAAAATTATATAAATGATATGAGGATAATAAAGGTGCAGATGTGATTCATCTATATTGTAATTTCTTACATTAATAAATGCAGAGATGTGATTCATCTATATATTTCATACATTAATAAGTGTAGATGTGATTCATCTATATAATAATTCCATAGATTAATGAAATTGTTTCTTATAAATAAAATAAAATAAAATAATCATATAAAAATTAAACTTATTGTAAATTTAAGTTGAGAAAAGGAGTTTTTTAATGTGAAAATCATGTATATTTTTTTTATTCTCAACAATATTTGAGAAAAATATAGATTTGAACCGTGACCTCATCCTTAAGAGGATAATGCTTTGCTTTGGCTCGTGTAATTGATAATTGGGTATGCACGATTCATTATTTGTTTCAATTTTTATATTATTATTATTTTATAACTTAACTATAGATCTTATCTACCTATAACATTAGCTGGGATAGAAATTAAAAGTCAAAATGTTTGGTAATATTGAATAATAATTTAGAGGGAAAAATTAATTAAAGAAAAGAGGTCTTGAATGTATAATAAAAAATAATTATTATAAATAACAAATTTTTAGAAGAAAATTGTGTATAATAAAAAATTTAGGTGAATAATAAAAAGACGAAAAAATTCAAGTAGCCGATAACTAAAATCGATGCAACATATAATCTTCGTTGCATATAATTTTCAATTAATGCTATATACAATATTCAATCAATATCGTGATTAAGATATATTAAAGGATAAAATTTTGAATATGCAACAAAAATCTCCAAAATTGTGCAAGGAATGAATTATTTATATACGAAAAAGTGATAAATTTAAAGTAGATAAAAAAATAAAAAATAATGGAAGCGTAGAGCAAATTATCTTTTTAATTATTATTATTTTTTTGTTCTTAAGGTATGTTTGTTTTTTGGACATGCCACTCCTCAACAACCACTCGTTTATTTTTTTAGTAAACATCCACCATTAACCCCTCTTGAATAACTCTTCGAATTTCTATATATATATATTAAAAAAAAACTATTTTATCAAATCCCACATTAAATCTTATCAAACTTATATTTTAATCTCGGCTAATATCGATATTAAAATATTTATTACTATTTTTTGTAACTCTATTAAAAAAGTCAATAGCATGTTAACTTAGTTGTAATCCAATTTAACTTTACGTTTGAGAATTTGATTTTGAAATGAATTATTTCATAAAAAATTATCAATTAATAATAATTTTAATTCATAAAAAAAACTTCATTTTTTTTAATAAAAAATTTCATGTAAAAATATTTCTAAAATTATGAAAAATTAATAAGAACAAATTTACAAATGAAACATAGTAATAAATTGATAACAAATACTAAATTTTAGTTGTATTATTGTTATAAAGATTAAAATTTGATATTTAAAGTAAAAGAATTAAAATAAAACAAAATTAAAAGTACATGACTAAATTGACATTTTAGTTATTTTATTTTTCTAATAGTTAATATTTTAAAAAATAATAAAAATAAGAAATAAAATTTAATAAAATTAGGTAAGAAAAGAAAAAAAAAAAAAATATTTTGAAGTTAGAAATTTTTTTTCTTCTATTTTTGTGTTAGGAAACAAATATTTTAACTATTACATAATATACTTTGTTTACTTTTGCTTAATAAAACCATTATATTCTACTACTTTCTATTTTTTTATTTTCTAGAAGAGTATATTTTTACATTTTTCTGATAAATATATTTCTACTACTTTCTTCATATTTTACATTTTAACCGTCTATTCAATAGTAAATTTAGTCCAAACTTTTAAAATTTATTATTATTTATTTAATTTGTGTTACTAATATGTTTAGTAACATGATATAAAACTAAATGTTGATTGATAATCCAATAGAATAGTTTTAAATTATCTTAAAGGTGTATATGTGTCGATCAACTAAAATGTCACGAATTTAAATTATTATTAAATTAAAAAATATAAAAATGTTTTTTAAGACCAGTAAAAAACAATTAAGGTGAATAATTAAAATTCATAAATTTTTTATTATAAGTACATAATTGTTATTATTTGCTTCAACCACATTTTCAAAAAAAAATATATATATATATAAATTACTCTTAACCTCAATTATCAAACAACTAGTTGATTACTCCACTACTATTAACTTCAATCCTAAAGCGAGTAGTTAACCATCTCATACTACTATTAACCACTTCATTCTCTTTCACTTCACTCAACACCCTAAGTGAAGTTAATAAATATTATTATTATTATTTTGTCAAGAAATTAGCTGAGCTAAAACGAACGAAATACTCGTTTTGACCGTCTTCATCCACAAGAAACGCAGGAATCTGTGCATAATTTGTTTGTTTTGTGGATGTTCAACGAATCATCCATTTCTCTCTGCAAATCAAGCTCCCATGGATTCCTCAAGCTCCGACTCCTCCAATCCAGTTTCGCCCTATCAACTTCTCTTCACAGCGCTCTCTCTCATTCCCCTCCCTCACTTTCTCTATGCGTTCTTTATCGTCTTCCTCATCTTCCTCTACAATTTCTTCGAAATCCACTTCTTCCACGACTTCATCCGTGCATTCACCGGAGATCGCGTTTCCGTCGTTGCATCCGATCCTGAGTTCTACCAATCCGTTGTTTCCAAGTGTCGGATTCTTCATGGCAGGTTTTGTTTCTTCTGGTTTCTGATTCTGATGCGTTTTGCCGTTTTTTTGTTTCTTTTTCTTTACGTTTGTGTCGTCTGTGTTAATGCTGTTGGTTATGTTATGAATAGGTTTTCCTCGACTCCGTGGCTTTGTAGTCCGCATCTACAGACGATTTTTCTTAGCATTATTGGGAGGTCTCCTCCTGTTTCATACAAAAGGTTTGCTGTTACTGCTCGGTTTATCTTGTTCGCGTTTCTGATTTTGTTTCTTTATAAAAAATGAATAACTATGGTGGGAGAATGATTATGAGTGAATGAAAATGAATGGGAGAATGGTTATGTGTGTTCGGAGTGAAGTGGATGATTAGGAAGGTAACGGTTACCTCTTTGGTTGAGGCTTATTATGGGGAGTAAAATAGTAAGTAAGAGGGAATGAAAAGTGGTTATGGGAAAATGAGATTATGGCGAGAATAAGTGGTAATTATAAGGAGATGAATAGTGATTATGAGGGAAATCAATATTGATTATGGGAGAATGATTTTCGATGGTCCAAACGTAGAATTATTCTATGTAATCATTCTCATTCTCCTTGCTACAAACACCCCATAAAAAATATAAATAAAGGAAGAACTAATTCTCGAATCTTCACCGAGTCATGTGGGTGATTTCAAGGATTACCCGTAGCTATATGGGATAATCACTTTGCAGAATATAAATATTAAGCGTTCTCCGGCTGAATGTGACTCGAGTTTATGAGATGAACGCTGTTTGCTTTTAACATGTGTGCTGATTTTCCTGAAGAATTAATATAAATGGAGAAGAGACTTCATAAAAACTAAAAGCTATCCTACGAGGGGATTTTAAAATTTTCTGTTTTTTCAATACTGTAAATAAAATATTGTAGTCCCAAGGGGAAGACTCATTGGTAGAGGTTTGTAGTCTCCAAGGAATGAGTCAAAAGATGTCCTAGGTTCGAAATCCACGAGTGAGTTTAATTGTAAAATTTCTTATTGTTTCCTAAGTTTGGGTCTTGGAATGAATGCAGGTATACTCCAAATATCTAATGTCGTGGTGCGAAGCTTCAATTCCAAGTTTTATATATATAGTATCATAAACTTTTAACAATCCTAGAGGATCTTCTTGGCTTCTGCTTAGACGGCGTAATCGTAACCACCAATGTCTCATGGCCGTGAATGTGTGTTTTTAGTTTTTTTTTTTTTGAGTTCAACAAAAAATGAGAGTGGGAGATTTGAACCGTGACCTCTAAGTCATGAGTATACATGCACTTATGCCACAGTTTAGTTATTGCTCTTGATGGGCATGTGTGTTTTTAATTTGATTATCTATTAAAACTTTTCTTCCATTTCTATATAATTAGTCCCATGCTTTTTTTCCCAGACAGTTATTCCGCGTACCAGATGGTGGAACGATTGCCTTGGATTGGCTAAGGAGTTATGATGGTAGGTTTCATTTATTCCCTCATTAGTTAAGTACGTTTTTTTTTAACCGAGTTAAGTACGTTCTTACTTTCTTTGTTTTGTCTTTGGTCTCTGATCTCAGTAATGAATGCATGATGAAGGTGTTAAATGTTTCTGAATGATAAAAAATGAGATTTGCTTGTCGCTACAATCTCGGTTATGGATACTTCCCTAATTTTTACCCTCTCATGCAGTTAAATGTGATGGCTATGGCGTGAATGTTAGCACTCCTCCTGACAATGAGAAAACACCAACTGTTATAATCATTCCTGGACTAACCAGTGATTCTACGGAAGCTGTAAGTCATTTTTCCAACTTGTGTATTGCCAATTTTGTTTATTCTTATTGCCTGAATTTTCCAATGGATTTTCATTTCTTATTTCTTCTTTCCCCGGATGTATATGTTTGCACTGTGAAGAACTTTTATTTGAGAAGCCATTTTATTATTATCATTAATGGCTATTTTCTACAGACCATGCCAATTACACTCTCAACAGATAGCATATTTTCCAGCATGAAGAATAAAAGGATTATCAAACTATCACGACTTTTCCGTTCAAAATATCACGTGCATATTAGAGTTCTAGAGACAGGAAAATTCGTCATCATTTAAAAGGATACTATTAGTTCAACAACATGTTAGGAGGGGTGTAAGGACTGAAACCTTTAGCCTCATAGTTGAGAGTATCTACCTAAACCAATTGAGCTATGCTCAAGTTGACTTAAAAGACTACTGGTAGTAGTTATATATAAAAGGGTAGTTTCAATCAAATGAAATGTTTGATATAACACATTTATGATCAAGAGACAAATTCTTCCGCATGAAAAATGTTTCATTAAATAGATAAAGTTACTTCAACCAAAAACCTAAATAGATTAATTACAAGAATAGTTATGACTATGGTGATGCCAACTTCAAACTAGATTCATCTATTCTAATTATTAGATATCTTGATTTAGAATTTTATATTTAGCAGAATATGAAAAGGAGTTATTGAAACTATGATAATGATGCATAACAATTCCTTTTCTTGTTACAACTACAATACTAACTCAAATTTTGAGTGAGAGAATAAATGATGATTTGTTTAAGCTATATATAGACTTGTTTCTGGTTGTTTTGTTGGGCTCATGAAAGTATACTATTTCCACAGTACATCAAGCATTTGGCATTCAGGATAGCAAAACGTGGATGGAATGTTGTAGTGAGCAATCATCGTGGTCTTGGAGGCATATCACTAACTGTAAGATTGCTATTAATTTACACTGTAGGAATGGCTTTAACCTTTAAATAGAGACAACCACCATGGGTAGCCAATAAGAAACCAAAAAGTTGTGGGTTCAATTCATGGTGATCACCTACTTAGGAATTAATTTCCTACGGGTTTCCTTGACATCCAAATGTTGTAGGATAAAACAGTGTGTCCAGTGAAAATAGTTGAAGTGCACACAAGCAGGTTTGGACACTCACGAATATCAAAAAAATGATAACCCTCAAATAGAGACGCTTGACATTATACCCAATGCAACGACGCCCATTTCACTCATTCTCAACTTATTTGATTTAATAGATAATTACAAATTATACCTCTGTGATTTGTGTTTTTAAAATGATTTTGCACTTGTGAAGTGTAAATAGTTCATGAACTTTCAAATAAAATGTGTTTTTGAAATCGTTATTAAAAATGCGAGTATGATTTGCAAAAAACACCCACTGCACTCACACGGGCGAGATTTGAAAATTTACCTTTATTCAATGGCTTTTTTAGGTAGTGTGTGTCCATTTGACATCTATTGAAAATTTTTCCAAACCTTAACATTTTAGGTTGCATCTTGAACTCCAAAGCATGTTTATATATATTTTAACGTATATGGATTAAGAATTCTCCACGGATTTTTCTATATTTAGGTTGCATCTTGAATTGTGCACCAATTTTTATGTTTATATATATTTTAACGTATATGGATTAAGAATTCTTGAAGCATAGATACCCTTTCTTATATATCCAAAGCATGCATGAACTTATCATGTTTGCTGCATGGATGCTTATTACGAACTGCAGGCCTAATTAGCTAGTAATAAGTGTTTTTCTTATTGCTTCACATTTAGTTTTAAATTTTCAAAAAAATAAACGCTCTGTACTGGACGCCAAAGAATTTTACAAAATGAATGACATGGAGGTATCCTATTATTTCTAATAGGTGAGTGTGAACAAGCTAAAAGACGTGGCGTAAAAAGTTTGTATTGTATGCAATATAACGTAGACTTGGGATAAAGAGAATCTACATGGTACCCATTCATTTGCTGTAATGTACAATTTGCTTAATTTAGTTGCATATGGTGTGATTAAATACGCATTACTGAAAAAGCACCTTAGACCTAAAGGAAGAACAGGACATCCTCAGGGAATCGGTAGCATGTTTTTTTTTTTTTTTTTTATTATTTTGGAGAAAGGTAGCATGAGGTTATAATGATATGATGTTCATACTTTATATATATTTATATTATGGATTCCTATATATTTGTTATATCTTACTTCTCTGAAATCTTGGTACCCTTTGGTCTTTGGTCAGTCTGAACGTGTCTATAATGCTGCATGGACAGAGGATATAAGGAGAGTGGTTGGCCATATTCATAGTCAACATCCAGAAGCCCCTCTGTTTATTGTTGGAACTAGTATTGGCGCAAACGTTCTGGTATAAATATTTACCTCTGTAAGCACTTAATATTCATGTTTTCTTGACTGCATCGGATTTTATCCTGAAGCCAGGAGACGTAGAAAAGTAGGATAGAGGCTCAGATTTGCTCATAAATTCTTTTGGATTGCCAATTAGTTGAAGAATATTACAGGTTAGAAGCTGGAAAATTGTTTTGGGATCAATAGGAAAAGTTTGAATATGGAGTGTAAAAATCTTTATTCCACCTTCTTATATAACTTTCAGATTATTTCATAATCATGGTTATTAAGGCTTCATTTAGTGACGTTCTTGCATATATTATTTCTAGTTTCCAATGTTTGAGAAAGATAAGTGTCTACCGTCAACTATGACAAATCAGCGTCAAAGAATTTATTGATGGGATCAACCAATGCTTAGTGATTTGGTCTTTGCTCGTTTGTGGGGAGGACATCTTTTTGTTTTTGTTTTGAGATCTCATTGTTCCTTTAGGTGTTTTTGTTTTCTTGTTTTTGCTTCTCTTCTCCTTCTGAAGTCTCTTTCTGTATTCACCTTTAGGTACTCATAGTTTTCTCCTTTTTCGTTTATCAATGAAATGTTTCTTATTTAAAAAATCAAATAAAAATCCCAAATTATTTATAAATTTGGAAATAACAAAAAGTTATAGAAAATGTGTTCTAGTTTCTTGGTTTTTGCTCATGTATAACAAAAAGGTAACGTTGAAATATTCATTGTACATAGTTGGGAATTGATTCCTTAACAGACGATGGACACACTAGATTGCCTTTTTCTTTCTTTAGGTAAAATACCTTGGAGAGGATGGCGCTAATGTTCCTATTTGCGGCGCTGCTGCTATTTGCTCGCCTTGGGATCTTTTGGTTAGTATGCCAATTGTGTTCTGAATAACCATGTATGACTGGATTGATGTTTTAATGCATTATAGTTCTCTTTTTTTGGATAAGACATTATAGTTCTCTATGGAGTGAAGATTCTTCAACTTACAGCATGCGTTAAAGGTCATTTTCTTTTCCAATATAACCATCATGGAGTAAGCCTAATGATCAAAAGAGTTTTTGGAAACTAAGAAATGACGAGTTCAATCGATGACCACCTACCTAAGAATTAATTTTCTATGAGTTTCCTTGATATCTAATTATTGTTGGGTTAGGTGGTATGTCCTGTGAGAATAGTCAAAGTGCACGTAAGCTGGCCTAAACACTCATGAATATCAAAATAAAAAATCTCAATATTCTTTTTTTTTTTGAAACAAGGGTAACCACACCCATTCTTAAGCCAGGTACCAGAGACATCAAATGAGTAATGTCACAGATGAGTCTCGAACTTAGGACCTTGAGGGGAGCATACCCTCAAAGCCCAAGTCTTCAACCACTGCGCCATCCCTTGGGGACAAAAATCTCAATATTCTTAAAGCAATCGAGTTATTTTGGTGGCATACTAGAAGTAGAACCCATCTTGTTTATTCTTCTAGTCATTTTCTGGGCTTTAATTACCTAAAAGCCCTTATTTTCCTGAATTATTTACTTTCTTGCCTTTTGCGAACTTCAAATTAGATCCATGTCTGTTTCCTCTAGTGGTGCTCGTTCATATTAGCATGTGTAGTGTGGCTGTTGAATGGATCTCAAGATCTGTTGATGGATATCCATTACAACTCTTTTCTGTAACTGACATGCGTCTCTTTTTAGCAAAATTGAGACGCCCTCTGGAAACTTGTAACTCAATGCTAACACTCTTTTGGAGATTACAGTTTTTCCTTTTTAATCCCCAATGGGGGAAATTTTATAACTCACCATTAGGTGTTCAGAGTTTTTACTCCTTTATTTCAATGAAGTTTGTTTCTCCACTCAAAAAAAGAAAAACTAACCATCTGGAAACTCGATGGGCTGATATTAATTTAATTGTTTCAATTGTTCAATTTATTTTATAGTCATGACTCAGTGTTTGTGTGAAACTCGTCACAATGTCAGTGTCATGGTAAGACCCTAGCTTCTAGTCTGTAATTAATGGTCTAACACAATTTACATGCCGTTCCCTTCTGTAGATATGTGACAGGTTCATTAATCGCAGGCTTGTTCAGAGTTTTTATAATAAAGCTTTGGCTTACGGATTACAAGGTTTTGCATTATTGTACGTCTAAAAATATTTATGACTTTATGATTTTTTTGTATCCATTGACATAGTGATGATGACTAAATTATATTTCCTGCAGGCATCAATCCAACTTGTCTCGACTTACGGAGTGGGAGTCCATTAAGAAGGTCCTTGACTCTTTACATGTTCTTTAGCATAGAAATATTTTTAAGTTGAGCATTTGAAACTTTTCGAGCTCTGATATGATCACCTTCTGATGGATACCCTCGTTGATGCTCAACATATTTACAGTTCAATTTATTTAGAATTATGCACCACCAAGTTTTCTATCTATCCTACTTCGATTTTTTTAAATATTCAACATTAACTAACTACGTATTTTATTGGTTGTCCCTTATAAGAGAAAAAAAAAACTTTTTCAATTTTGTTATCTATTATGCAAGGGGTAAATTTTCTTTTATCAATTTTTCTTCTTGTTTCATGGCAGTCACGTTCGGTTCGTGATTTTGACAACTATGCCACACGTGTCCTTGGAAATTTTGAGGTAGAACACGCCTTCTTACTATGAATACTTATTTTGACAGGATAATTTTAAATAACAATTTTAGAAGAAAAAAAAACAGGAAACAGGTTTGAAGATATTTTTTTAACAGCTTTCAAGGCATAAAACAGAAAATAGGAATAATATTCAGTGTTTTTTTAATAACGGTACTATTTAGGTATAAGTTGACCCTAGTGTTTTTTTTTTTGAGTTCATCAAAACTTTGGGGTTCGGAATTTGAACTTACAATCTCTTGGTCAAGAATATATGTGTCATTAGTGCGCATCTCACTTTGGCAATAAACCCCTTGTGTTTTCATATGTTTGCAAATGCTAAAACATGTTTCCTTTCCCAGACCGTGGATGCATATTACAGGCACGCTACTAGTTCTGCCTACGTGGGAAATGTAGCAGTGCCACTTCTATGTATCAGTGCTTTGGATGATCCGTTGTGCACAAAAGAAGCCATTCCGTTGGACGAGTGTAGGTAGGACTTATTCTACACTTTTTTTTTTTATACATTAATGCTATTCTATTTCACCCTCTTTTTCTCTTGCCCGTATCTGACGTTAGATTTTTTTGTTATCATTTTCCAAACTTCCCATGTCCCCACTTGTTCTTTGCCAAATAGCTCGTATGAACAGTATCTTCTTTATTTTCTGTTACCTACTTAATTGACTATTAATATATTGCGCCATCCGATGGTTTAGTGAAGAAAATGGTCATAAATTTTGTTTTTGCTAAAATAAATGCAAAATTTTATACAGTACTCAACAGCTATAACGGTTGTTCTGGTAGAATAATTCCTTATTTCATTTAATCTTATATCAATACTTACACTTATTTCATTTGTGGGTTTGGTTAAATTTTTTTTACAAAGTTCTACAAGTGGTTACCAATATTAATGGGAAGGAAATGACTTCTATGCATGACCTCTTACTCTAACGCCAAATTGTCACGGGATCCAAAAATTTAGTCTAAATAGGTTATGAAATTTTGTATCTTATATCAATCTTTTAACCACTTAAACTATAGTATTTTTAAAACAATTTCTTATTCCAAGTTTTGTTATTCAGAACGTTTAAAATATGTGATTTCTTTTACTAGTCATTCACCAAAAGATAATTATTTTGGAATTATTCACCAAGCTTGGATTTGGTCTTTTGAATGGATATCGTCATATCGATTTCATTTTTTTTCTTCTGAAAATATATCATTTGTCAGAAATTGAGAATACACTAAAAACAGAAACAAAAAAGAGAATACCACAAAATATTTTAAATAGTGTTCGTCAAAGCAATTTTACCGTTTTTTTTTTTATAAGGACTAAATTTTTCTTCTATAAAAGAAAATAGTTTCCAATTCTATAAATTCATTGTTTCCTCACCTTTATAGCAGCCCAGGTAAAGTTCATTGCTGTGACTTGCCTAATCCTATCTCTTTTGAAGTTTGGTTAACCCTGATTGTTTCATTATTTACAGGGCAAATAGAAAAGTTGTTCTTGCAACGACACCACATGGAGGACACCTAGCTTTCTATGAAGGAATGACTGCCAGCAGCCTGTGGTAATATATATGTGCTCCCATCTGTAAACAGCTCTTGGAAATAGGAATTTTGTGCAGTTCTCCAAATATAATGATAGTAGTACTGTAGTAGTAAAGAGAGAATCAGGTTAATTTAATATGTGATACCAGGTATTTTTTTGCAGATTTAGAAGTCTTGATATTTTGCTTTTATTGTGGGTCAAGGCACTTGTTTGAGTATAAAATTGTAAAAAAATAGTGAATTACTGATATCTAGATGTCTGATTAGATCTTATCTTGAAGCTCAACTTTCTAGCAGATTTGGAATTAGGGTCATCTAATTGTGATTGATCATATCAAATAATATTCTGTAGGTGGGCAAGAGCTGTTGATGAATTTCTTGGCGTCCTGCATTCCAGCCCATACATTAGCGTAATAAATCAGGTACAGTAACATGACCATTAAAAATGGTAACATTTAGCTGTTAGGCACATTGAAAGATAATTCACGAATCGTGAATGACTCAGATTATTATCCTATCTATAATAAGGTGAGCCCTAACATTGGAAAGGATGTTGGGTCTTTGTAAATTAACCTTATGAGATACTTGGATCAAATTATTTTGCTGACCAAACAGAGGGAAAAATGATCATTTTACCCCTACTCTGTTCTTAATCCTCGAAACACCCCCATCGATAGAAATGACGAGATCCAAGCTGCCTTGCTGCCATATCCCGTAAGAAAAATTATAGATTCCCAAACTTTCGATTTGGATTTCACTTTTCAATGACACTTACCTCTTTCCGCCTGTTCCCAAGGGGTGGCGCGGTAGTCAAAGACTTGAGTTTTGAAGGCACGTTCTTCTCAAGATCTCAGATTCGAGACTCACCTATGACATTAATTTGTAGACACCTCCCATATTTTCATTCTTTCGATGCTACCGGTGCCTGACCTAGGGATGGACGAGGTTACTCTAGATATAGTGGAGCGAGCTCCGATTTTCTGGTTTATAAAAAAAAAACTAACCTCTTTCCGTCTGCACTAATCTACTAATAAGACCCACACTGCCAGATTTTTCAATACTTTCTGCACTGTTCTAAACATTAGCCAAGCGTATTGGATGGCTAGGAATTCATTTCAAAGCACCTGGTCTATAATTTTTTAAAACAAGAATTATAGTGAAAAAGGAAGAAAAGAGATTACAAACTCCAAAAGGAATGAAGTAAGAAAAAAGAAAATTACAATCAATCAAAGAAAATGAAGAAGATACTAAGAAGCTAAGCCAGCGGCTGAAGGAAAAACCACCTGGTCTATGTATAATGCCAATTTTCTAAGGAAGGCACCAAAAGATGTGTTGTAGTAAACAATGGAGATCTGGTCAACCAACATTAATCGCTGGGGGTATTGGTAGTGATTTCAATGTTATTAAATCCATCAATTGAAAATCCTTAGGTGGTTGCATCACTACAAGTGTGCAAGCTCATCTGAAATCTCTCTTTTAATGATGTTTCTGTTTCAAATAGCTATTATATTTGGTCAAACATAACAGAATCTCCCATTTTCAATCTTGTTGACCTATTTTGCCCCTCAAACAAGTGGAATGCTAGATTCATCCACTTTAGATACTCTCTAGAAGAAAGGTTCACATTTCAACATTTTCCTTTTGTCTTAAAGATAGGAGTTTTCTCTTGGTTGCAGTCGCTTTCATATTTGAAATTTTTGGCTCTCCTATCCTTCCATCAATGTTATCATGATAAACCGTTGGAATTTTTGGCATCTATTTCTATGTAATCTGGCCTCATACGACGTGTATTTTCTTGCAGATGCAAAAGACAAATCCTCCTACTCCGAGCTTTTCCATCAATCAGGGTCCTTACGTGAGTGTTTTGGAAGATGGAATGGTGACTGCTGTAGGTGACGAGCAAATAGACGATACTGTGCAAGACATGCCAAACCAGGAAACGACCGATGTTCGCACGAATGCCGAAGTCATTTTGGACGAAGAAGAGGCCAACCATGTTAGGAAGGATGACTTCATCAAAGAAGAGGCTGACCAAGTTAGGAAGAATGACCAACCAGAGCGCCATGAAGAGAAGGATACAACACTGGCCACAACTCCTGTAAGGAAATGCTTAGATTCTCTTGCACGCCGGAGTCGGAAATCAATTTGGCTACTCGCTTACATTGCCATTGTCACAACGTGGCCAATGGTGCGCCCAGCTCTCTCGTTACTATTTAAGAAGAGATTTAAAAGTCTCGCACCTGGAGGATCACGTAAAAGATAGAATTTTTTGTTAGCAAGTAATATTAATATTAAGTTACCATTCAATGGCAATAAAATTGGAGAAAACGATAGAATTCCATTTACTGTAGTTTATTAGGGAGGAAAATATCTGAAATTGGTAATGTAAGTGTAACTTATTGTTTGTCCAACTGCTCATGTACTGTGTTCTGGTATTAAAGAAATAACATTGATCTCTGGTTACTCTATTTTGTTTCTTTCATTTTATTTTCACTGAAGCTCGATCCGTGTAACTTATTGTTCAACAGTTTCATTCTAGCCAGCTTTAATGTTGTGGCTCTGCGAGTTTCATTCTGTTGAGATGCCTTTGAACTATGTTACTCTATGACTACTTAGTCGAGATCCAGGCGCAGAGCGTTCGGTGGAAGCTCAGGGACAACATCTCCGAAACCTAGTTGAAATATGTTATTAAATTTATATTTTCATATTAGGCTTTTATGTATTGAGTTATATGTTGTAGTAAGATTTTATAAGCGTGCACTAAATAAACTCTCTTAAAATCCTAGTCACATTTCACCAACGTTTGTACTTTCATCAACTTAATAAAATAGTTTTCTCCTCTGCCCTTGAACGTAGCTGACACACTGTTGGTGAACTACGCAAATCGTTGTGTTTTGTCTCACATTTTTATTGTTTTCTTTATTGTTATTTCCAATTTTCGTAGCACTTTCGATTTAACCATTTGTGTTTCAGTTCAGTCGAAGTTTGTTGTATCCAAAGTTTTTGCTTCTTTTCATTTTTTTAATGAAAAGCTTGTTTCTTGTTTATTCAGTCGAAATTTGTAGATGGAGTTTCCATATCGAGATGGATCGTAAAGTGATGTGGAAGCCAAGTAATGATATGCATTTAAGCTACACTGGACATCTGACCTGCTTTACGAGAATATCAAATATTTTGCCAGACTCAACTACAACTTATTCCACGTTCTACATCACCAAAAGCGGCTGCTTAGTGAAAGAATCATAAGTTGCAAAATTGATATTGCAGCCATGGAGAGATGAATATGTACCGGTACGCTTTCGGCCACTCGAACATGTTGATTATTTTTAGATGAAACTGCAAATGCTTCATTAGTTTGCTACGTCGAGAGACTTATATCATGTTAAGTTGACTATCTTCCAAGAAGATTGGAGGTCATTTACTTAGAAATTAATTTCTTACAAATTTCTTGGACAGCTAAATATTGAATGGTCAAATGATTGTCTCGTGAGAATAGTCGAGGTATGCCTATAGGCATCGAAAAAGAAATTATGTTTAAGTATAACCTCAATCTTTGTTGTGGTTGGATGGTCATTTTCTACCACCATCTTTCCCACACAATATGATGAGAGGATTTTTTTTGTCTTAACCTTGAAACAACAGTCATCCATTTCTCTCTCTTTACTTTTAAAGCTAAAGCAAAGAGCTCAATTCTCCCACCAAACCAATCATCAAATATACAAATATCCCCCACACATCCTCAATGCACTTCAACTTCCAAGCATGGAAGACCTTGAAATGCCTAATCCAAATCTTGGCTCCACCATCGACACCTCCCGCCCCTTTAGCTCTGTCAAAGAAGCGGTTGCAGTGTTCGGCGAGCGACTTCTAGTTGGAGAAACTTACTCGTCATCGCCGAAACCGTGTGCTCATGTCACATTTTCCGAATCAAGAGGATCACAGGATCAGTCTATTCCAAGCTTTACAACTGGAGTAAAAGACGAAAAAGAAGTTTTGGATAGCCTGAAGAAACTTGAGGCAGAGCTGGAGGAGACCAAGCAAGAGTTGAGGTTGCTGAAGGAAAGGGAAGAAGATACAGAAGTGGCATTGGCATCATTGAATGCAGAGCTGCACAAGAACATGTCGAAGTTGGCCGAGGCCGAGGCCGTGGAAGCAGCAGCAGCAAAAGCCGTGGCGGCGAGAAGAATTACAATGGGATTCGAGAGCGGAAGAATAGGGGAAGAAATGAAGAAATCAATGTCAAATAAGACAGAGTCACCTTCATTAGCTCAAATATTGAGCTTTGGAGACAATATAGGATATTTTGGAGGGAAAAAGGAAAAGAAAAAGATAAAGAAAAAACCAATAATTCCATTGGTTGGAGATTTGTTGTTCAGGAAAAAAGGGTCTCTACTTTCATCTTTCAACTCCTTCAAATAAAAATCTTTGATTTGCCTTCTATTTCTAATGTGTGTCTATGTTGTGGGTTGTATATGCAATTTAGTATCATTTGTTTTCCTTCTTTTCTTTTCTATTTTCTTGTATGAAATATGTTTTTCTTCTAAAAAGAAAATCGAATGAATTAGATTTTGAAATATGGATGGTTAGGATTTTAGCTCTAGCAATTATGAT
>JBBMKA010000003.1:6325494-6337280 GCA_037833695.1 Sechiopsis laciniata | reverse complement strand
TAAGCATTGATTCGCCACAACGAACTATTGCTTCCAAATCACCATTCCACGTCATTCTTATTTCCTTAATAATTTGTGGTGGATAATTTAGCGAATAATTACATACAAAATTCCCTTTAAAATATCTGTATTTTTTTTTTTTTTTTTTTTTTAGTGTAGATAAGAAATAATTGAGAGAAAATTGCAAAAGACTTCTGTAAGAAGTGAAGTGTTTATCATAAGATACGAATACATTGATAATTATTTCATAACAATAGTTGTACTTGAAAATTTTATCTAGTTCTTCTAAAGCATTCTAGTCAGATTCTGCTCAAATTAATGGGCTCAATTACCACTAAAGTATAATCTTTTTTGTTAATTTTCCATAATTTGTAAAATATCACACAGTTTAATTTTAAAATTTTGGGCTCTTTTTTTTTAATTTTCCATAATTCTGGTCCTTATGACACCTGCATTTTTATTGGAAACTTCAACAAATGCAGTTATGTTATAAAACCTTAAGAGATAAATTATTAAGTAAAAATTTATTTTCATATAAAGGTTGCCATTTAAGTTCATTTGTAAAGTTATTTCTGTTATTTCAATCGTTACTTCTTCTAAACTCGTTTACAATTCTCTTGAACTGAACTCTAAATTATAAACAGTTGTTGATTTTATATTAAGAAAATTATGTTAGTATGGAAGGTTATAAAGCTATGTCTAGTAAAATAATTAATTGTTTATTGTTCAAGTGAGAAATTTTTCTTTGTTAAATTTGTATTTTAATCACACGTGCATGCATGGAATGAATTAAAAAAAAAAAAAAATCAATTTATATTCTAACTTGTCACTTTAAACTAAGAAATTAACATTCACTTTAAACTTTGGACTTTCTTAACAACGATAAATACGAATTATGCATTGGATAATAGAATATGAGGTAAATTTTATGAGAAACACTTGAAATTTATGTGCAAATTTCGTTAAACTTTTCATTATTAAATTTTATTTGAAGTTAATTTTCGCTGTCCAAAGGGTTGTCGGGCATTTTACATTTCTATGAATCCCAAAGGAGGTGTTTTTGATGAATAATTATATCAAAAGTTATTTTGAGTAATTAGAAATTAATATTATAATAATAACTCATTTGAAAATAGATTTTTGTAGAAAAATTATAGAAATAAAAATACCTCATTTGAAAATAGATTTTTGTAGAAAAATTATAGAAATAAAGAGTTTTACAAGTTGTAAATGTCCTCTCCAAACAAAGTATTGGGCAACAACTTCAACTTGGCCTTTCAAAAAAAGAAACAACTTCAACTTGTCTTCATAATTTTAAAGCTTAAACGGCCCAAGAAACTGTTTGGATAATTATTATTAGATAATATAGGACTTCACCTCAAAACTAATTAGTAATAGGGAGTAGCTTATTTCTCTTATAAAAATATTGAAAATTACTCATCTTTTTCATGTGAGACAAGATGAATATCTCCAACAATGACTTGTTTTTGCACGTTTAAATGAGATTTGGCTCTTGATCCCCCCTCTCGTCAATCACTCTCACTCTCATTTTTTTTCTACCTATTGTCATATTTTTCTTCTCTCTAGAATTGAGAGTTAGAGCGAAAATACATTCGATCTTCAACCTTAGAACCAGTGCGCGGAGCGCTATGCAGACTAGGGGACTACAGTCCCCCCAAAATTTTAACAATAACTATAATATACAAGTAATCTCCAATTCTTGCAATGGATTAGAGGATGTTGGCCCCCCAAGATTTTAAGGTGCTCAGTTTGATTCCTTCTGGGTACATATTTTTGTTATTTAATGTATTATCTTTCTTTATTTTCTTTATTCATATTTTATAACATTTTCAAATGATTTTAAGGGCCTACTTGACTCCTTTTTGTTAAAGGTTCTGGCCTTTTCTTTATTTATATATATTATTTATATAGTTAAAATACGTTATGTTTTTGTTATTATTTTCATTTTTTCGGTTTTTTTTACTCTTTCCAATATAAAACTTATTTATATACTTTATTTTCTATTTTCTATATTTTATTTTCTTTATTTAATGGATGTATATAGTTTTTAGTTAATTGATATAATTCTTCATTTGTTTAAAAAAAAAAAAATTATTCAATTATATTTACATATATTATTTATAATTTTTTATTTTTTTCTGAAATATATTTTTCACTCATTTTTTTAATTCAACAATAATTAGGGTATAATCGCTAGATTATACATGATGTTAATAAATCTCTGCTCATTTTCACTTTGAACGCATTCTTCATTATTTTCCTTTATCTTTTATAATCATATATTTGTAAAAATAATATTTAAAAATATATTACACTTATTTTGTTTTTGTATAAATATTTCAAATATTTCTTAATCATCATAGATTGTGGGTCTCGGGAAACGAAAATGTTAATAAATTCAATTCGTGGTCATCACCTACCTAGCAATCAATTTCTTATAAATTTCATTAACAAATAAATGTTTTAGGAAAATGAAATTTATATGCTAAAAATAGTTGGAGAGCGAGTACTCATACACTCATGAAGATCAAAAGAAAAAAAAAACAAAACAAAATCGAACCCCCAAACTAAAAACTCTGGATCCACCCCTACTTAGAATCGATAATTGTGATAGAAAGATTGGAAGTTCGAGAGCAAGAGAGAAACAGAGAGCAAGAGCACTGCCCTCATGAATAACTAGAACAAGTTTTGGAGTATGAAAAAGATCATATGCCTTTAATTTTATAAATTTGGTAAAATCTCATTTTGGCTCAATATAAAAGATCATTCGTATAAATTCCCCTACTTGTAGTAATATTAACTTTATGTATGTTGCTTAACAATCTCTTCCACACATCATTTAAGAATTTATAAACAAAAACGGATGAATTAATAGAGAGGATATCCTTTTACTATTTCCAAAATATTTATTTGCGACACAAAGTTCAACTATACGATTGTAAAGTATGTTTTTTTTTTTTTTTCATTTAGGGTGTGTTTGGGGCAAAGAGAATGATAATGATTAAGGAAAGAATGGTTATGAGGTGGAGAATAGGGAGGAGAATGATTATGGAGTAATAATTATTTGTATTTGCAGTGAAGATAATGATTATGAGAATAATGATTATTTGTGTTTGAGATAAAAATAATGATTATGAAAAAAATAAAATAATGAATATGATGAGAGTTAAAAATAATGATGTGACGTATAAAAAGTTGTTGGAGAGAGAATAAAAAGTAATTAAGGAGAGAATGAAAAAAGTAATTTTTGGAAAACGTGATTATGGAAGAATTATCTCCATTCTCATTCTCCCTATTCTTAGTAGCCCAAACACCCCCTTAAGCATTACTAAATATCTAGGTAGGAAGACAAATTTCAATGCAATCAAATTTTAGTATGGTACGAAGACAAATTAAAAATAATTTTTTAAAACTCAACTTGAAAACAATATCCAAACTTATAATCTCTTCGTTTTATACACAGTTTTAAATTATAGTTTTTATGACTACATTGGAGAATTAAGGATTGAAATAAATGATTTATTATTTTAAGCATAAAACATATGACTTTTGGTGATAAATCTATACTTAAAAGCAATTATGTTGTCCCAAATTAAAAATGATGAAATTAAAATATAGCAATTATGTTGTCCCAAATTAAAAATGATGAAATTAAAATATAGTAATAATCAAACCTTAAACTTAAGAATATGTTTACTTAGTTTCTATATAGAACAAAAATCTAATTATAAAAAATTACCTTAAAAAAATCTAATAAAACCTCTATTCAAAAGAAATTTCTAATAATTCTTGATATAGAAATTTTAATCAGGAGACCGTACTAATTTTTTCTTATATTTAAGTTTCATTGTGCATTTTAGTAAGACTCAAAACCTCTACCTTTTTTTTTTTTTTAATAAAAGCCTCTACATTTTCAAATATATATCTTCAATCAATTAATTATAAATAGATCAACTAAGCATTCTCAAAAAAAAAAAAAAAAAAAAAGAAGAAGAAAGATCAACCAAGCACAACCATGCAATAGTCTATAATTATGCAACTAAAATTATCTAAACCGAAATCAACCAACAATCTATAGTCATTAAAAATGACTAAACCACATAATTAGAATTACTAAATATGTAGGTTTCTCATTGTAAAAAAAAATATATATATATATATATATCAACCAATGAGTAAATATGAGCACAAATGTGTGACCATTTAATTATTGAACCCTCATTTTCGAAGTACAAATGGTTCCCAATGAAACTCTTTTGGCAAGTACCACAACTCTTATCGCTCAGATGAATTTCGACAATTTTTTTTTGTTGATGCCGACACATAAATCAATTTCATAACTTCCTCACAAAGCAACCAAAAGCATCTTATCATATAGATTTGCATCATTTAAGCAAAATGCTTTTTTACTTTTATTTCTTGATATCTATGTGTTCATACATATTTTGACTATTCTCAAGAAATAACTGTCCGACCCTATAATATATGATTATCAAAATACATACCCTAAACAACTTTATTAGAACTTTTCCTCCACTTCATGAAAAAAAAATAAAAAACTCCTTGAAGCATCCTCCAAATCCTATCCTTAGAGCTTGAAAGTCAACCCCTTGCAGAGTGATTGGATTAGTTTTTGGAGTTATGAGATGAGAAAGTGGCGTGATTTTGGGGTTTGATATGGCTTTCCATAGAATTAGATAAGAGACTTAATGAGATGCTGAAGGAAGAGTTGAATAATTGAAAAAAAGTTGTGATGTACTAAAAACAAACAAGTTAAACTCAACTTCTTCCCCTTCCTCTCACGTCGTCAACTCCAAAATCCAATCGCCCCTTGATCCAAGAAAAAAAAAGTCTATATACCTTCTTAAAGAAAGAACCCTAACCTTAAGAATTAGTGATTATAAAAAGTTAAAAACAGTAACTTCATTCAAATTGAGAGAAAACTAAAGAGCTAATTTCTCAAAAATCACTGTCTAGAAGCACACTCATTGTAAGATTTGTTTCTCCACCACAAATTCTAAACACTAACCTAGCCGCCTTCACAAACATCAAACCAATTTCAACAATCAAGTTCATGGATCAAAGTCAATTTCAACAATCAAGTTCATGGGCCATATATTAACTATGGTCAAGGAAAAAAAAAACACAATCTATGAAGTAAAATCACATGAGTTTGCGAAGATAAACGATGAACAGTACAATACATTTAGGAAGTTTATTTCAAGAACCAAATCTCCCTCCCACACTTGAGAAAGAAAACAAAATGCAAAACAAATAACAGAAACAACACAGTTCTAGATGTACAGTACAAAACATACTTGTGACGACAAAGGATGAGTGGGCAAAACGTCTACAAGAAGACAAATGACACAAAAACTGATTAGAACATCGTATTCAGAATTTACAAATAAATAATTCAAGTTTCGTGGATCTGTGGGAGGGACAGGAAAAGGAAGGTAGTATTCTTTCTAGGGTCACCAAAAACAGGATAGGGGATACCTTCTACAACCTCGGCTCATTACCTGACTCAGTCATAATGACTACAGCCCGAGTTCTTTGAGAAGTTTATTCCACCTTGGAGTTTCTTCATCAAAAATGTACGTCAGTGGCGATATTAGAACCCCACTTCCTCCAATCTGCATCAATTGGTTCTAACGTGAGAAAATATAAATGGTTTCGTGTGTGGCGAGCAAGTTGATAATGGCATTGAATGAGAGAAAGAGATGTAGTTAAGAATATAGTTTTTCAAGACAAAAGCTAACGGCTTACTGCTCTCAGTTGCTGAACCGACTTATAAAGAGAGTTTTTGGGGACGCATATGACGATGGCAAAGTAATCAGCTGCTACCTTCCCTTCCCGTTTAGAGAAAACAGGACTCACAGTAGGGCCCTGTATGACCAAAATATAAATAAGAAAAATTATTCTTTTTCCCTCTTTTTCTATTGGGGTATTATGAAAGAATTGTTTCCACCTGCAACCCACACAATAATGGTTGGCTTAAAACACGCTCGGCGACTACTTGTGCACTAGTTCCTCTTACATTTGCAGTCACCTGCCAGTTAGAGCATAACAATGTCAAGCTCAGAGGGAAAAAGAAAATTGATCACAAGTCACACAACAACTCACCGTGAACTGACCAACGGCCTTTAGATGTGCCTCTAGTCTTTCAAGAATTTCATGGGTTGTGTCTAAAGCACCTTTCCTTCCAATCAAGGCCTTTCGGCTGGCAAGAAGAACAGCCTAAAAAAACATTATCTTTGTGGTAAGAAAACATCTGATATAAAGAAACTCAGTTTTACGAAGCTAAATGAAGTTGACCTGGCTTTCCAAAACCACTCCACCTTCAATTTCTTTCAAATTGTTTTCTTTCAGAGTAATCCCGCTACTTACAAGGTCCAAAATAGCATCGGCTATCCCCATCTGCATTTCAAAGGGGAAAACATGGTTTCTATAAGTATAAAGGAATACTACTGGCAGTGATGGTTTCCAGTTTACTATGCCTTCTTCAACCATGGATCTGAATTCAGGGAATCAGAATTATCTATCTTAGTATCAGATATCTTAATTCTTACATTAGTAGCAGGAATTATTGACAATTAATCTTTCCAAGCTGAAAACAAGGGAATGCATAGTGTGACAATGCATTTTCATCCCTTCTCGAAATTCTTTTCAGAAGTTATATTTTAGTCTTAATTTTGTTTCCAGACAGCTGAAAGTTTGGCCAAAATAAAAATATTTAAACAAGGCAAACTTATTAAAGGAAAATGTGAGTCACCCATGATACATATTCTTGGAACAAGAACGTCTAAAACAATTACTATCTTACCTTGCTTATTTTAAAGCATTTTGTTAGACCCTAACAAGGGTAGTTTTTGGGATATTAATATAATATATGCAAGTCTTTGCCAAGACAATACCAAAATATTCACCACTTCACAAAGAACCCCAACTCCTCTATTTATCTAAGACCCTTAAGTACTAATAAGTTAATAACTATCATGCCGTTACATATATTATATTAATATCCCCAAAACTACCCTCTCCTTAGGGGTCTAACACATTTTTATGTAGTTGTTTTCACTCAAGGTATGTATGTAAATGGCCTACAATGATAACATGCTTCTTCAAGTAAATAATTATAGTGAACAATTGAACATGCTTCTTCAAGAAAAGAACTAGTAATAAACCTTAACTAAAAGCTGCAACCAATTCAAGGTTTACCAATTGGCAATAGCATTAGGCAATGCAATAAATCAGACACTAGAAGAATACAAGCACAGTGTGGAGATCAGTAACCAATACAAGACAAAAAATCTATGGAAATCAGCAACCAATAGAAGACAAAAACTCTACATTTCAGCATGAACTATTACCGCAGGGGCAGCTTCTAATGCTCCATCAGCCGTAGACAAACTGAAATGTTCCAACCCATTTTCTTTCAGAAATTTGGGGCCAAGCTGTGAAAAGTGGCATCATTAAACTTATCCAATTAGTTTTTTTTTAATAAGTAAAAAATTCATTACTTGGATGAAATTAAAAGGATACAGAGGAAGAATTCAAAATAAAGGATCTCCAACTATTTAAAAGGGCATTACAACATGGCAATAATTATGAAAAAGAGGCAATAACTTGCACCAAGAAATCGCCAGCAAGGTGACTTTGTTCATTAAAACTGCAAAACAATTCTTTACTTTCAAGAAAAAGCAGCAATGAGATGGATAATGAAGAAACGCAACATACATAAGTAAAGCCAGTAGCAACTCGAAGAGGCTTCTTCTCAGTCCATTGGGGCATCAGAGCTAGATCCTGAATTGAATTTATATTCTCGAAAATGCCGTATTTAGGTACCTAGTTTGAAAGGATAAGTTGGCAGTGTTAGAATAGAATTATTGACAAATTCAAAACATAAGAAAACAATGCTGATGATACCAAGGGAGAAAACACTTACAGCAAGCGATAATCGACAATCCCCATAATCAAGGGCCTCATGAACGATAATAAGATCCTCACTACCCTAAGGAGAGAAAATAGCAATAAGAAGCAATAGAATTTTGGCTTGTTTTTCTTCATAATGATTGCAACATTGCAAGTACATTAAAGCAAAATTCCACAAAAACTAAGAATGTTATACACTAAGACTCTCACTTGTCCATATTCAATCGCTGTATCCAGACCCACGATACCGAGGTCCAGATCCCCAGATAACAATTTCCGAACAATGTCCTTAGGCCTTTGGAACCAGACTTCCAAGGACGATAACTGTTAAAAAGCAGAATAAATGTACAAATAAGAACACACAATAACATAAGCAGAATTCTTCACAATGAACTGATTACTAAAAGTACCTGCGGAATATTTGCAACATACTGGCGAGGATTGACATGTTTTACAGACAATTGACAGTCCTGCGTTTAAAAAAAAAAGTTTCAAAAATCTGAACAATAGGGAAAAGCAAAGAAACTGGTAATGAAGAAGAAGAAGAATGTACCTTGAGAAGGTCTAGGGTGTCGGTTGCCATGCGACCTTTACTGGGAAGCCCAAATCGAATCTCGGTTCTGTCGGAGATCTGAATATCGGTGGTTCCATTGAGAGTCTCAACCTGAGACTGTAAGGAAGAGCAAATCAGAGTCAGGTTGGGAGAAACGCGAGAATACAAAGAAGGCGAGGTTATGGAAATGAAAGGAATGGGGGAGGTCGGACATGGCTGAAAAGTGGCTGTGAACCTCCACATTTCTCACAATTCCAGGTGAAGATCGAATAAACTTACTGAGATTGAAAGAAATGGAGTGGGAAATCGGTGCAAAACCCGCCGGAGAGAGGAGGTTGCAGCGGCGGCGACACCGACCTGCTGAGAGGAGAAGAAGCGAAGTGGGAGCAGTTAGGTTTACAGAATTGTTTTTTTCATTTTTATTTAATTTTAATTTTAATTTACATGGTGGCGGCATGTTTCATTTTTTTTAAGGGAAAAATGAATAGCAATGATCTCACCACATAGAGTGTTTACTAATAAATTAATAATTAAGACTTCTTGTCTTTCATTCTCACGTGATTTAGTCAGCCTTTTGAATATTTTAGAAAAAAATTTCGATATTTGGTTCTCTTAAATTCGTCCATTTCAATCCTAAGTTGCGGTTCAAAATTATAATAGTTATTGAATATTGTTTTTGCCCCCTCATTTGTTGAGAATGGTTTGCATGCTTTTTAATTATTATTATTTTTCATGAATGGTTAAAAAATTGCATATGAAAAATATAATAATTAATGAAATGTTAAAGAATGTTAGGTCTAATGTAAGCTCATGATTCAGAATATGTCCTCATTAAACAAGTTGCCTTTTGATGTGGTTAGTTTTGTTTCCTAGATTGAAAATGGTTGGTTGAGCCACTTTTTTTTTTTCTTTCTTTCTTCTTCCTCTTCCTTTGGCTTGGTTATCGATAAAATTTTGGACAATAAATATTTTATCTTAAAGCAATGAATGGACCCAAGTTTAACCTGAATGAATGGACCCAGAGGGATCGATCAATTCCAATCCCACGAGCGATCGGCCAACTTCAATCCTTCGGGGGATCTATCATCTGCGAACTCTAATCCTTCAAGGATCGCCCATCTCCAAACTCCAATTCTTCGAGAGATTGGTCAATTTCGATCCATCTGAGGATCATCCACTTGCAAACTCCCCGATCCTTTGAGGAATTGGCCAACTCCCATCCTTTGAGGGATCGACCTTCTCCATACTTTGATCCTTCGAGAGATCGACCATCTTCGAATTGTGATTCATCGAAGGATCAACCTTCCCTTCAACGTTCAATAGTTGAGATCGTGAGTGTAACTTCTCCCCATTAAATGTGTAACGAAAATGTTACACATTAAATGCACATATTAAATCAACAGTAGTTACATTATAGTCACACTATATATACTCCGACTATATTAAAGCTAAGGATAAGCAATTTTTGAGCTAAAAACTCAACTTCTCTCTAAACTCTCTTCATCTTCTCTGAAATACTGACTTGAGCGTTAGAGTGTTGATACTCAACCCCAACCCCCCTTACTCGTCTTCTTTCTTGCAAGTCTAACTTAGAGCAACCTTAATATAAATTTATTGTGGACACCGACAAGACCAAAATTGGTATCAACATACATATAAGGAGATTTTTCATATATAATTAAAAAAAAATCTACGAATAGCAACTTTTTATAAGATAGAAAATTGGAGCGGGCCTAATAAAAAGACTAAAAAACTCATGTGGATGGCTTCAATCAGTGTAATAGATTATCTTTAATTTGTACACAAATAGTTTTCAATCAGTGTGTCATAGATAATCTTCAATCAAGAGACGATGAAAAGCAAAATATGTAAATAACCCACAAATTTCTTCTATGGATGAATTGTTTTTTTTCAAAATAAAGTATTATAATTACTCAGCAGCGAGTTGACCTTGTTACATACGAGAATGGAAAATCTCAATATAAAAGACGAACTCAATAACTTCAACACTACAATGGTTAATTTTTTATAGACTTTAGTAGTTAAACCAATTGATTGAAACATACTGCTGTACTTATAACCACCAAGGGAAAAGAAGCGATCTCCAAAATTGTAGAGGAGTGAACACACCTTCCAATGTTACATCTGTTTGTTCCTATTATAGTATATCCTTTAGCAATCAGTTGTACTTCACAAAGGACTTTGACAAGAACAAAACTAAACTTTACTACTTGCACTTGCGTACCACCATACTTGAAATCAAATAAAATCCATAAAAGTATAGAAAGTATAACCACTTTCATGATTAAATGGAATGCTTAAGAATTGTCTATTCCTTGAACATTCCAATTTAAAATATTTATGATGAATGGCGACTTGAATTTCAGGGTACGCCAATAAAGAACAAGAGATATATTTTATCTCACCCAAAAATCTTTTTTCGATTTTAATTTTTTCACAACCATCATTGAACTCAAGGTATAGTCCACATACTTAAACAAATTGCTTATCACCTTTCTTTTCTTTTTTTTCTTTTTCTTTTTTTTTTTTTTTAGAGGACAGAAGTTCCCCCTCCACATTTGGTAATGCAAGGTATTTTTTGGTTGAATGCTCAAAGCCCAAAAGTGAAATTATTGTTTTTGGTTGTTATGCATTATATTTTGTAGAAATTCAATTTAAATCATACTTAATTTAAAATGTCTTTGATTAACTGTTCATATATTCTTCCTAAAATCTTCTTATCCACAACCCAGTCCAATCTGGATCAGAACATTATTTATACAAATTTTAGACCTCCATCCCCCCATTCAAGTCTTAAGCCAAATTCTCTAATATGGTGTAATTTTATTAGACAGTGCTCTTTTTATAACCTTTTTCTCAATTATAACATATTCTCCATAGAAGGTAAGGTGTTTGGATATCAAAGCGTGGAATGATTATTTTAAATTATTATAAATGAAATATTATTTTGAGTGATTAAAAATTTAAATTTTAATAATATTTCTTATAGATGTGGTTATTTATAGAGGGACTCGCGAAGCCCCCAAAATTTTCAATTTTAGTTATATTAACTATATAATTTACAAAAGTTCTGAAATTACGAAGATGCCACAATCGAATTGGAATTGGCCCCACCTATTTCTCTCGAGTAGAGATGTCCATTTTCTCCGACCGGCCCCGGCCCCGCGGGGACCCGCCCTGAACGGGGCCGGGGACGGGGGAAAAAAATTCCCCGTGGGCTAATCGGGGCCGGGGCCGGGGAATGTATTCCCCGTCC
>JBBMKA010000003.1:6314846-6325394 GCA_037833695.1 Sechiopsis laciniata | reverse complement strand
AGCTCTCGATGCTTTCTTAGTGTATAGGTTCTTGTAAAACTCCAGAAATTCAGTCTCTATCTCACTGTCAGTAACAAGGCTTCTACCATCTTGAGTAAGGATTTCAACGATGGTATTCCTACTACGATTTGCCGATACACATCTATGGAAGAAGGATGAGTTTAAATCTCCCAATGAAAGCCATTGAGCTTTGCATCTTTGTAGGGTCAAGCAATATGTCTTGTGACATTAGTCGAGGTGCGCGCAAGTTCACCTCGACAGTCACGGATATAAAAAAAAAACTATCTACATCTTCTCCACAAACTTCTCTCTAACTTCTCTCCATAAACTTTTCTCGATTTACTTTTTCCCTTTAACTTATCTCTATGCACATTTTTATCTCACCAATAATCTCTTTCCACGCCCAATTTCTACACATAGATTACTATCATATACTCAGTTACAGAGATTACTATCATATACTCAGTTATCACATACTGCAAAAGAATCACCAAAACCCCAAGTACTTGGAAAATCATGCAGAGTGCAAGGTAAATGTACTATAGTGGTTATTTCCTCCCATCCAACTACTCAAACCAACCACATGGAAGTAAAAAAAAAACAAACTTACTTGCTAAGAGATCATCAGTATAGTCGGTCTCAATTTTCCCATGAGCCATTGCACCCACCTAGAACATTACAGTAAAGGGAAGTTGGTCGTATGCTATACACAGAGAAATGATGCATGGAAAAGTGAAAGTTTCAGCTCTGAGTTATAAAAATACCACAAAAACAAGGTCTACATCATCTTTGACAGCATCCAGGTATTTCCGCACCTTGATCAGTTTATCCGAGCTTTTCGAGAAGCCTGATATGCAAGAAAACAATATGAAAAGTTCCAACCGAAACAAAAAAAAACTTGCAATAAGGAAAAAAACATAAGAGCTTACCCATCTTACGGCAATTAGGAGGTAAATACTGAGTTACAGGGTTCTTAATCACCCGGAAAAGTTTCTCACGCTTACCAGCAGCTGTGATGCTCAACTTTTGTAGCAATTGCACTGCAGAGTATTTGGAAACAGGTCAATGAAAATGATAACAAAACAGATATCTCCATTAAAACACACCCCAACAACTGCATAGATTTTCATCCCGAAACAGAACAAGCAAATCCACTTACACATAACTCCATAAAACCGTTTCTGAGTCCTTGGAAGACGAACATGTGGTTTAATTTCGATTAATAAACCTTTCTCAGTTTTCACATACACAACTTTCAACCTCCCTGCCTTGGCAATGCGGCTATCGAAAATCGCCAAAAGAGCCTGAACCATTTAATATCACTCTTGAATCCCTGATACTCAAATATCAATATACAAAGTTCCCTTTCTCTCTCTTTTAAAAAAAAATAATAATTCCCTATCAAATTGGAAAATCAACAAGCTACAACTACTCACTTGATGCAGGATGTCGGGTCTGTAATCCCCCGGATTTCTGTTATTTCTCCGCAAAAAATTGGAGTGGTCGTCAGAATTCAACAGCTGGTAGCTCTACGTGCACAAAACATTGAAAATTAGTATTGAAATCCGTGACTGGAAAAGTAAAAGCTCACATTTTATTTCCTTGGGAATGTATATTTATACAAGAAATCTAAAACTAAAAACCTAACTAACCTAAAAATTATAACCAAGTTGCGCCCACGCAACTAGGCGCATGCTGGCGCCTTGCTTGTCCCAGGCAAGGAGCACGCTTTTTGGCAACTTACGTGAAGTTCTGGGCCCCAAAAGGCGAGCGCCTTGTGGGATTTTTTATTTCCTTTGTATTTTTAGTGTTCTAGCCCTCTGTTGTCCTAGTTATTCGAAGCGTGTGAAGGTTGATAGTTGAATATTACATATGTTTTTATATATTATTGTAGGTTAAAATTTCATTTATGTTCATGAAAAGTGTTTTTATTGTGTGTAACAAATATATATATATGTTTTTTTTTTTGTTTTTTTTTATATAGTGCGCCCTGAATAAAAAAGACCGCACATTTTGGTGTGCCTTGCGCCTCAGGCTCAAGAGGGTCATTGCACCTTAGTGTGCCTTCGGCTTTTTAAAAGCCTCGTTATAGCAACCAAATCTAACTAAACCTGAATCCAATAATTGAATATCTAATACTCAGCAACAAAAATAGAGAATGTAACATGAATAATAGTCAGCTTCAACTTCACAAAAAACATACAAAACTGAGATAAACGGCTGAATTGAATGAAACCCTAAAACTCGAAAGCATCAAACCTAAAAGAAACTTACCTTCCCAACTTTAGCGACCTCGAGAGAAGCTCTTTCGAGGATGAAGATGACACCAGCATTGTTACCAGTTTTGGGGTCTGTTGGGACAATTGGAATACCTTCAAGCTCGTGGAAGTCTTCTTTTGCAGCTTCATTCACTGGTTGTTCGTCATCCACCATAGGCTTCTTCGCCGGTGAGGTTGATTCGCCGTCGCCGTCGTCGTCGTCCCTGTCGTATTTTTCAGCTTTCTTTCTCTTCTTCCCCTTCGCTGCAAATGGTCGAACCATTGTATTGTATTGTTTGGCAGGGGATATTGCTATTGATAGTTGTTGAAAGATTGAAGATGGGTTTATGGGATGGCTTGGGCTGCAAAGTCAGCTTAGTGAGTATTGCATCCAAAATTGTACAAAAAGTTACACTTTTGACACCCAAAGGTCCAAAATTTAGGGCATAATACTTCCTTTCTTCATACTCTCATTTTACTCGAGTAAACTGTTCGGTTCAGCTCGGTTACTCTCATTTTATTAAATATATATTTGGAAGAGGACTTTGCATACATAATATACCAAAAACTTAAACTATTTTAAAAAATGGAAGAAAAATATCGATTTGAACAAAATGACTAAAAAGTATTTAGTTGTTCAAGTTTTTTTTTTAATTTTTTATTTATTAATTAAATTGGTTTAAAAAAAGATGTCAAGCTCATTTCGTGCTTTATACAAGAGCACGAGTAATATCGTGCTAGTTAGGATACAGCATAGGAAATTAATTCTTAGGTAGGTGACTACCATGGATTAAACTCATCACTTTAAGCACCTCAAAGTCACCTTTGACCACTAGAGCAGTCCATGATGATTGTTATGTCATCATATTGTGTTCTTACTTCCATGATTTCTAGGAAATTTCTCAAGAGATTATCCAACTTAGAATTGCTCCAACAAGCACGTATAATTTTGGAGTTCTAGAAATATGCACATTGTCGATATATGTAGTAACTATCAATTCTCTTAATTTTTTTAAAAAACCAAAACTTACATATCTTTATGATTCCTCTCATTTTGGATGCGGTGCAATTCATTCATATACTCTTACTTATTCCGAATGTTACACCCTCATATTAAAATATTTTCAAATACCTAATTTATTATTATTTTTTTTATATTCTTCGAGTAAGTTTTCGCGCACCTCGATTTTGAAATGTCTCACTTAGATACTTTTAGAAAAAACTTAAAAATACTCTTTATAATAGACTTTTTGTTAGATATTTTACAAATTATTAACATTAACTTTTCAATTATAAATTTGAGAAACATATTCCCACTTTATCTTCTCCTGAATTAAAAAATAATTAATCTTTTGAACAAATTTCAAATTCATTTAGCAACGAATTTAAGTTTGTTTTTTTAACCGCGCATACATTAGAATTAGACGTTTGAAATTTAATAGATTGAAATGATACAAAAAGAAAAGTATACGAATGAAATTTGAGTTTTTAACCAGAAAAAGTCAATAATTTTACGGTGATTGGAGGATCATGTGTAGACCCAAATGGATAACGAGACAATCTGTTGATTCAAAGTAGGATTTGATTTGATTTGATTTTAAATAACAATACTAGACTTTAATCTTCTGTATCTAGACTCTAGTCTGGTGCTAGTCTAGAGACCGGCATCGCATCGTTAATCTTGGTTACCTGATCATAATAGAGCGAAGTTTCAATTTCTCGATTTTTAAAATTGGGTGCTAATCTCTCTCATTTCGGGCCTTCGGATCCAATCCAATCTAATTCAATCCGAAGCAGCTGTATCCAGTTTGAGTTTCCCCCACCGGGGCGGGACCTTTGTTTTAAGAGCCGACATTGCTTTAACATCCTCCATCATGTTTCGCTCCATTCATTTTCAAATCTTCCCTTCCATTTCCCCCGTGAACTAACTCCTCAATCGCTCTGCCATGGCCGCCGACCCTCCCAGTTGGCACGAAGGCATGTCCTCCGACAACATCAAAGGCCTTATTCTTGCTCTCTCTTCCAGCTTCTTCATTGGTAGCAGCTTCATTGTTAAGAAGAAGGGCTTGAAGAAAGCCGGCGCCTCTGGACTCAGAGCAGGTATCACCACCATGCCTTTCCACTTCATTCAATCTATCTTCCTTTTTATCCGATTGGGAAACATGGGGTTCATTTAAAATCTGGGTTGCCCTTCAATTGTACTCTTAGAAGGTGTTTGGAGGTGAAATTTTGAGTGATTACTTTGTGTGATTATTAATGAGGAATTATTTTGAGTGATTAGAAATTTAAGTTTTGGTAATAGCTCGTTTGGATGTAGATATTTGTAGAGAGGTTGCCGTTATCGCTTGGATGATGGTTTTTGTAAAGGGGTTACATACAATAAATTGTTTGGATGCGGCTAAAAATGAGTGATTATTTTGAGGAGTTAGAAATGAGTGATTATAAATAAATGATTAGATATGCATGATTAAAAATCAGTGGTTAGAGATGAGTGATTAAAAATGAATAATTAGATATGAATAATAATTTTTTAGTGATTACAATAACTCGTTTGGATGTGATTGTTTAAAGAGGAGTTGTAAAAACTCATTCCTAAAAGCTCGTTAATTCCTTCAAACAAACACTCCCTTAGGGAATTTCTTTTAGTTTTGTTATAAGACTTGGGCTTTGGGGGTATGCTCCCATCAAGGTCCCAGGTTCAAGACTCACCTGTGACATTATTCCTTCGATATCTCTGGTGCCTGGCCAGATCCCAGGTTCGAAACTCACCTGTGACATTACTCTTTCGATGTCTCCGGTGTCTGGCCTATTGACGGGCGTGGTTACCCTTGTTTCAAAATTTTGTTTTGCTGATTTATTTCTTGCAGGAGCTGGTGGATTTTCTTACTTATACGAACCATTATGGTGGTTGGGCATGATAACAAGTGAGTTTTAAGTCACAAGTAACTCATCTGTACTCTGAAACTGGCTGTGAAAGTTCCTTTAATTCCATGGTCTTCATATGTTATAAGATAGGAATTGGATATAGATCTGATGGATCATTATCATTTCAACAGTGATTGTTGGAGAAATTGCTAATTTTGTGGCGTACGCGTTTGCCCCAGCCTTACTTGTCACCCCTCTCGGAGCTCTCAGCATAATATTCAGGCATGATTCAAAGATTGCTCAATGTAAAAGTTTAGTTTTGTTCATATCAATGCTAATTCTTAATCTTTTTGTACAGTGCTGTTCTTGCGCATATCATTTTAGGGGAGAAGCTACATATTTTTGGAGTTCTTGGTTGTATTCTGTGTGTGGTGGGTTCCACGACCATTGTTCTTCATGCTCCGCACGAGCGCGAAATAGAATCCGTGACAGAAGTTTGGAAAATGGCAATGGAGCCAGGTACAAAGCACGCTGCCTGGAGTCAGTTGTTTCATTTCAGTATATTTGTTTTCCTTAACTGAGTCTCATGTTAATTTTACGACAGTCAACTGTTTTTCATGGCAGCTTTTCTTTTGTATGCTACTCTGGTCATAACCTCAGCAATTATACTTATATTTCACTTTATACCTCAATATGGCCACACACACATGATGGTTTATATTGGAGTTTGTTCCTTATTAGGTTCTTTATCGGTATGTATTCAATGTTTTTTTATAAACTGTTGATTATGTTTTCTTTCCTTTAAATCCTTTGGACATAAATACACTGAAATGTTGGGGAAAAATAATTAATGTTCCATTTTCATGCAGGTTATGGGCGTTAGAGCTCTTGGAATTGCCATGAAGTTGACTTTATCTGGAGTAAATCAGCTAGTTTATCCACAAACTTGGATTTTTGCAATAATTGTAACCACATTTTTGCTTACTCAGTTGAATTATCTGAACAAGGTAACCACACATTTTATTTCTAGTTTCTCTGTCCTGTTTTCTGCTGCTTTCTTTGAGAGATCTATTCTTTTTCATTCCAATAGTTTTTTCTTCTGCTGTCTTGTTTTCTACTGTTATATAATAAGAAATACAGTAGTTTGACTGATAATCCATAAATATACTGCCCCTTTTTCGTGCAATTTTGGTCCATTCAACCTTGAAAATTAGTGTGTCTATTTCGATGTGATAATTTAACATGAAAAAGAAATGATTTATCAAGATTTCTACATATTTGTTTAACTTTTACTTCACATTGCAGGCCCTTGATACTTTTAACACTGCTGTTGTATCACCCATATACTACGTGATGTTCACATCACTGACCATCTTGGCAAGTGTTATCATGTTTAAGGTAATTTCATTTTTTTGATGAAAATGTTTAAGATAAACTCATAATATGATCCGACTGTTTTTTCGCAATCAATTGGTAATTAATACACTCATTAGGATGCGTTTCTCAAAGAGAATGCGTGAAAAACAAGCTGAAAATATTTATTTATGTTGAATCGTGTTAAATCATTAATCAATCCAAAAGTGTAGGGGCAAATTTAATTACATCAATCAAGATTCTCCCTTGTGGACTTGGAAATTTGAAATGTCCAACAATTAAAAATCAATATTAATTGGAGATGAAATGACTTGGCAAGAATTTGAACCAAGGACCTCTTGCTCTTAGACCATGTTTGTTTGTTTTCTTAGCATAACATTAATATTTTGGGGCTAGGGGATTCAAAGCTATGATCTGCGGGTTGATGATACATGTAAATTACCGCTAGGCTAAGGCTGCTTTGATACATATTCAATCATACTATACATTAATCAACCCAAAAAAATCAAGCTAATAAGTTGCGGTAAATTTAATTATATCAACCAATAGTTTAATATCTCTTTATAAAAAAAACCAACAGTTTAATATCAATTTTAACTTTATTTAAATGAATATCAAATCTTTATTATTCATCATGATTTTTTTTAGTTCTATAACAATTGGGGTAGGAGATTCAAACCTATGATCTTTTGGTCATTGGATATATATTGATGTTGCTGGGCTACTGCGCTGCTCTTATTGGCTATTATTCATCATGGGTTGGGTTGGCTTAATGGTCAAATAAAGGCCTCGTAAATAATAAAGTGTTTAAAGGTTATAAGTTAAATTCATGGTAGCCGCTTACATAAGAATTAATATTTTATGAGTTATTTTGACAATCAAATGTTGTAGGATCGAAACATTCTTAAGAATAGTCGAGGCGTGAGTAAGCTGGCCCAGACACTCGCACATTAAAAAAAAAAATCACAATCTTTATTTCTTACCAAAAAAGAATATCTCAATCTTTATCTTTGGTGGATTTGCATTATATAATTATCTGCATATCAACATATTTATATGGACTGTCTTTAGGTTCAGACACCAACTGCTTTCTGTTTTTAGGCTCATAATTATATTGTTCATTGCTTATTCCCTTACAGGATTGGAATAGGCAGAGCCCAACACAAGTTGTCACAGAATTGTGTGGATTTTTGACTATTCTTTCAGGAACCTTTCTTCTTCACAAAACAAAGGATATGGTTGATGGTATGCTCCTCTTTATATTATTCTTGTACAAACATGACCTTTACCCACTGAGTTTTAGTTGTGAGGGTTAACTGTTTTACCTACCTCATCTTACTTTAGAATTCTGTATTTTGTTTTCAAATGTTATAGGTTTATCGACGTCATCGCCCGTAGCCGTACGACTTCCCAAGCAGGTAGAAGAGGATGAATATAATGGTTTGGAAGGGATACCTCTAAGACGGCAAGAATCCATGAGGTTGCCATGAATTAGTACAATGCTCTCTTTGAGTCTTCTTAATTTGATCATATTCTTTGAAAAAAATGAAATGTTAAAGAAGTGGGAAATGTTTTCGTTTGATTTTCTTTCCCTCTTCTATTGTACTAGTAATTTTATTTTTTGGTAATTGCAGTTTCAGCAGTGGCATTGTGCATACACAAATTCACTCCCCCTATATGAACAAGATTGTAATTTTGCAGCCATTATTTTACAAATAGACTAATTTCAGAGATATCAAACTCATATATGATAGGCCCAATGGGGATGAAATGAAAACATTTTTAGTTGGATTAGATTGAGTTAAAATAATTCAATTTGAAGCAGTGATGTCATTTCTATACAAAAAAAAAAAAAAAAAAAAAAAAAAAAAAAAAAAAAAGAAGCAGTGATGTCATTTGCAAGAGCTGGCTGTGACATGGAGTCTTATTAATTAAAAAGAAAGGGAGCATTTGAACCTCCGTCTAAAGTTGGATTAGATTGAGTTAAAATAATTCCACTTGTGTTTAAGCTATCAGTTTATTTTTTTTAGAAAGTGTTTAAGCTATCATTTATAATAAAGGAAGTTAAAAAAAAAAAAAAAAAAAAATCGGTTATATTAATTAATGGGATAGTCCATACCTCTTCATTCCAACGACAATAGTTCCTCTGTTAAAACAACTCATGTTATAATAAAGTTCTCTTTTATAATAGTCTATTATAGTCTTGAAAGGGCAATCTACCGGTTGAGACTAAGGACTCCGAGACATACTTTTTTTAGAAATCTTTAGTTTGAGGCCGTTGACAAGCGCTTAAACTAAAATATCCTTTTAAATATTTTAGTGCCACTGCCTGGAGACGAATCAATGATGCCCTGGATAATATCTTGTACCTCAAACTAAAGTTGTTATAATTCTTATTATAATAACAACTCGAAAGGTAGATTATAATTATAACTTTACATGTTATAATAATTCAATCGTTATCTCAAATACATTAAAAAAGATTATAAATTGGTCATTGCAGTTTAAAGTTTTTTTTTTTTTTTTTAGTTTAATCGATGAACTTTCAAATGACAAACTTTAGTTTATGTACTTTTTAAAAGAGCTTAAAATTGGTTTCTATGACAAGATTTTTTTTTTCTTCCAAATTTTACTATATTTTATATTAATAATATAAAATAGAGTAAAATTTTGAAGAGATAAAATAAAAAATTCTTGTCACAAAAACCAATTTTAAGCTCTTTTAAAAAGTACATTAATATTCATGACATTGTAGACAATTGATGGCGGACACAAAAGGTGGCGGGCATTGCCCACCACAAATACTCTATAATGGCGGGCGCTTAATGCCCTTCACCAATACTCTTTTATGACGGGCATCTTTGCCCACCACAAATACCACCAATCCTAATCTTCTCAAATCTCCAATGGCTCCGTCGCTTCCCTCTCCAAATTGAAGGACCTCATCGTGTACTGCCCCATCCTTACCTTCCACATTTTCAATCGCCCGACTGTCTTCATCGCCATCTCTCTGCCACCCACGCTGCCCCCTTCCTCAACGACGCTCTCTTCGTCGACCGTTCGTCGCTGACCCCTATCCGATGAATCATCACAAGTAACCATACACAACATCAGCTCCACCGCCTACGATCTACTTTGGCGCTTCCTCTGCTGCAATCTTACTTCCCAAATACTGAAATATGGATAGATTACAACATAAATGACCCAAAATAGTTGTGAAGAAATTTCCAAAGTTGAAGAAGAAATGTAACTTGAAATTTGCAAACTTCAAATTTGTGAGCTTCAAATTTGTGAGCTTCGAAGTTTAGCGAGAAATGAAACCCAAAGTTGTGAGCTTCAAATTAGCGAAAAATGCCGAACATGAGCAAGAGATGCCGAAGAAATGAGCCGAACTTGTGAGAAGAAATGAAACCCAAGGTTTGAGGAGAGAAGAGGAAAAGAGAAGGAGGAGCGTGTTTCTGTCGAAGGAGGAAAAAGGGAAAAAATGAGTGTTTCTTGCGGCTTATAATAGATGGCGAACAGTGCCCACTACCAAAAGTAATTAATGGGGGCATATTTGCCGGCCATCGTTAACAATTAAAGATGGGCATTTTTGGCCCGCCATCTTTTCTTCCGTATTTTTTTTTATAATCTTTTTAACCGGTCATCTATTCTTGTAATTGTAGTAGTGAATACTATTGATTTTTTTGTTTGTTAATATTAACTTCAAATTTATAATAGATACCGTACAAATTAAAATGAGACATTTGAAAGTTTAAAAATCAAAATGATATCTCTTAACCAATGAAAAATTACACTAGTCATCCTTAAACTGATACTTTACTATCTCATTTGATCAATCCATTGTTCTTTGTGAAGTGTTGAAAGACCTTTATTACATTGTTAAGTCAACGGAACAAAGGTACTAGAAAATTGGTGTGATTGTAGCAAATTGATCTTATAATTGAGCTTTTTTTCAAGGGAATTTGCTCCATGTAGCAGATTTTGGCTTTGGTATTACATTTATAGCAAATTTTCTAAAATAATTCGTTTGTAGCAGATTTTTGGGCGT
>JBBMKA010000003.1:6293251-6304897 GCA_037833695.1 Sechiopsis laciniata | reverse complement strand
GGGGGGGGGGGGGGGGGGGGGGGGAGGGGGCTGGGGAACCCTTCCCCTGTCCCCGCCCCGCCCCGTGGACATCTCTAGCAAAGAGTAAATTGCAATTCATATCTATCATATTAATAGGCTCCATCAATAGGGGTCCCAAGATAGAGTTGATAACATAGAGTTACTTTCTAAGATCCAAAGAGATGTTCTAAAAGCAGAGAATTAAAACAAAGCTTGATGCTTGAGAAAGAGGAAAGAAACCCTTATAACACAAGAATGAGACTCGATAATCTCAATTCAGTAGGTGTTGCAAGGAGAAAGGAAGGGAGAATGCAACACATGTTGATGAGAAAATGACAGTATTTTGTGGTGCTATGAAAAGAAGACCGAAGAAGTACACATTCGACAGGCATTGCAGTAGAAAAAAACAATACACCTATCAAGGAATGTTAACCGGAGCTCAAGAGGCAGTAGAGTAGAGAGATATAGATCTAACAACCAAGCACAATGCGAAAAAACCATAAATAACTTGTAAAAAAATGAACAGATACAATGGGATGAGGATTCTGGCAATTAGACACCAAACACAACGTTGGTCTACCAACGATCGAGCTCTATTAGGTGCAATAATGGATAGAGATAGGGCCCGACTGATGAAGATGAACCCAGAAGAATGATCATGCCCGATAAGGAATATAACATGAGATATGATAAAATAAAAGCAAAAAAAAATATATATATATATATATATATATAAGCCAAAAAATCTAAAAATGAAGAAGAAAGGTTAACGAAAATGGGTTGGTGAAGAAGAACCAAGCATGGGTAAAATATGTATGGTTGAACCATGGATCGAACAAATCTAAGAGATGGACCAGATCAGTCAAGTAAAATAGGGGGTGGTCTGATGTTGGGCGACACGAAGGGTGCACACACAAGCAATACAAATCGTTGTTAGAGCCTAGAGGCTAGGTGATATCATCTCCTGTCAACAAAGAACCAAGGGAGCTTCAACATCTTCAACTCTTACTTCGTCTATGCGCTACCGATTGAGCACAAGGTCGCCGATAATGGCAAGGCAAAGCAGCGTGTCGCCAACGAACGCAAGGCAACTGCAACCGTGCCTTGATAGCCTAGAAAATTGAGACCCCTCTTTCAACATCAATCTTTCTGCAACAAATCAATGAAGCTCAAAAAAGGAAGAAGAAAATGCATAAATTGTGTCAGGAAGAAACGATCCTTACAATGCCTAATGACAGTGAACCAAAAAAGTGAAAATGGAGAAGAAATGAAGAAAAGAAATCCCTTCCTCCTCGCGCTGGAGGAGGTAGAGCAGTGGTACTCAATCAAAGTTTTTGTAGTTGAGAGAGTTTTAAAGAGAGGTAGATTTAGAGAGAAAACGATGTTGAATCCTAATTTTTTTTTTCTTTTATTAAATAACATATTATTAGACAAAGATGAAGAGGTCTATTTTTCTCATGGATCCCATATTGAGATAGGAACATAATTAGAGTGCAATGATCACATTTTCAATGAGAGGCAGCAATCCGTTGGCTCTTTCATAGCCTCTACTTATCTTGCATTATTTTGTTGTCACAAACTTCAACCCTTTTTTGATTATATAGTTTATCTACTTTCATTAACACATTAGAGATGCTTTATGTAATTATTACAATAGCACCTTTTGAAACTATTTTTTAAATCAATGAAAAGTTTATGTTTCATATATTTTTTATAAAAAAAAAAACAATTAAAATATTTATTTAATGTCTGAAGTTCACACACCAGCTTCAATACATCAAGAGCAGAAGCAGAAACAGTGTGAGGGCTCAACTTCCTAGTTAAGGTTGAATCACCATGACATCGCAAATCTACCAAAAGAAACTGCAAAATAACAACAAATGAATGAATGTTAACTTTGTTAAAAACTGAAACCAAGAGGCCCTTCTTTTAAACTTCAGCCAATAACATTTAGATATTAGAATTTATGAACGAAAGAGTGAGACAACTAAACCCTATAAGATCAAATTAGGTGTTACCACGTAGGTTCTAGTGCTAATGCAAGTATCGAACAACTTTGTCTTGTGAGAAAAAGAAAAAATAATAATTAAAACATGCTCAAGGTTGTGAGTTTCAGAGAAATGATCAACCTTTTTTACTCCAGGAAAAGTTATATTTTTTATAACAAAAAACGATACTAGAATCCCCATCCTCAAGCCACACACACTATTAAAAAATGATACCTGCCATGCTGGAAATTCTTTTGCCAATCTTCTAGCAAAGGTTCCTGTAGCATAAGGTACAGTTACAGAATGCCAAATATTTAATTATGATCTTCAGATTCACATCTAATTTCATATCTAGTCTTCACACGCGCACACATCTCTTTTTTATTTAATCATTCATTCAAACCTAAAATTCAGAGACATCAATTTTTATTTAATCTTCCAAATTCATAACATCATTGATGAGAAAAAGAAAGAAGAAAGTTCATCAGTGCTCTCGTAATGATAGTTATCTTTTAAGGTTTGAAACTCATATTATGTTTGATTTGTTTGATCATTAATCGATTGTGATAACATCAACCCAGCCCATCAAGCAATGACAAAAGATCAAAATATACTCAATCACTATGTTTTGTGAGCAGCTTAACAAAACTATTCAACACAACCCAAGAAATTTATATGCATACCCCAGTTCTTTCTGCTTCCAAGAATTCCATGCAGAAAGACTGCGGTTGGTGGATCAGGCATTCTGTCCATTAAATTACTCCACTTTACCTGCTCGAGCATACAAAAACACAATTTAACAGAAACATGTGACAACAATACATAAACTTGATCAGACTGCACCATAACCTTTGCACAATCTCTGTTTCTAAAAAATATAGAAGAAAACTCGCTAAAGGTTAAAACACATTTTTTTAAAGATTACTGAAAAGAGAAGAAGTTCCACAAGATTACAATTTGAAAAGGAAATATTTGCAATTTTCCAAACTCATATTTGCCATGTGTAGACCGAATGACAAAGAATCCCACATGTGAGGTAGAAAACCAAATAAGTTTAACAAAGTTATGTATTTAGGTTGTTTCTCTATGGAAAATAAGTTTAACAAAGGTATGTGATGGCTCAGAACAACTTGAATGTGAGAAATAAATTTTACCGTCAGTCCTGCCCCTAAATTATCATACTTAAATAGACAGAGTCTAAATACATGAAGAATGAAGACAATATCTGCATACAAGGCCCGTGAATAGTAAAAGGTATGCATAGACTTACAAGTGTTCCTTGAACTAGATCAAAAGCCTGTGAAAATGGATCATAGCAAAACAAAAAGGTAAAAGTTTAAGTAGGCTGATATTAAAGACATCAAATTATTCAACAGAAAGTTTAACATGATAGCCTTTTAAGCTTTAGAGAATAGATACCAAAATTTCAGAGGCCTTTTTTTTTAGGTTTTGATGTGCAATTGTCTCGTCTAACAATGCAGCATGGATAGACGAACGTTTAACTACAATGCTTGAATGACCGTAAGCAAATTGGGGTACGCGCACGCCATTCTGCAGAAAACACATAATATGTATTTTAATGAAAAGAAAACAAATAATAATCATTTTCCATCCCAAAACCACAGTTTCTTATTTCTATCACTATGGCATGGTTTCTACTCTTGCCCAATGGAAGAATTCTGTTTAAGTCACAATTCAGTAGAAAATAGAAATTAAGATAACATTTTAACACTATTTGGTAATAATAAAAACTTAATTGTACTGGTCCGAGTGATTAAGCGTACAGCCAAGAAGTTTCAAGGAGATATGAACATATGAGCCTAAACCCTTAACAAAAATTAAAAGGTCTTAATTTCTTTTTTATATAGGAAACGAAAACACTTTCATTGATTTGTGAAAATGTTACAAAGATCTATCGAAATCAGCGAAGAAAGGAAAATGGAGAGTAATGGTATGGATGCCGATATACATGGCAAAACATAGGGTAACGAACTAATGATAAACATATAAATGTGACATGACAAGTAAAAAAAGATGAAGTTGATGCTATAGGGCGTGCATTGTTTGATGAAGATAAACCGATTGACCAAACTTTTTCGACAGTAGATCACCCCTTTTTGGAATACTAAAGTCGACATCCATTCTCTCATTGGTGTAAATCTCCTTTTCCATGCACGACAAAGATAAAGCAAATCAGAACCACCAATGCTCGAAGGCGAATGCATTGTGAAAGGCCAACATAGAATTTGTGTTGGTCGAGGTTAAACGCTTGCGGCACCAGAGTGTTTTAGATCTCAGGGCAGCCTATATGAAGAATATAAGGAGATGATACCAGAATAAACACGAGTTCAGGGAGAAAACTGAGATGATACACTCTAGACAGTGTAGATCGACGACGGCCAGATTGGTGGAGATGGAGAGGAGATTGTCAAAGTTAATTGTATATATGTGTAGTTTGTAATTTATTGTATTTCTAGTATTAGGCCTGTTAGCCCATTATAACTAGGTTTGTTGTTGTATTTCCTTTATAAAGACATTGCCTCTATAAATAAAATCACAATGCCTCTTTAGTTTCAATATAATGACAGAGATAAGATCGTTGGAAACAAAAAGGATTAGTGGATCGCATGAAGAAGGTTGTGTAGGGGGGATTACGATCGCGTTTTAAAAGACAATTTGGTTGATGGTGAGGAAAAGTGTGATGAAACTACGAGAAAGTCGCGCTAGAATTTTTTTTTATAAGAAACAAAAATCTTTTCATTGATTAAATGAAAGAGTTTCAAGGGAGAGTAGAGGGTCATAATGAGTCAAAATACATAAGATAAAAGGAAAATATGCATTATCCCGTGTGCAGCAACAACATTATCCAGGAGACACGACTCGTATGCCAAGAAGATCTTCGACGGTTAAGGTCGTTTAGAAGAAATCGAAGGAGAATAAAGATGAGCAGCCAAACATACCGAGAAAAACAAGGAGGAGGCCAGAGGGATATTTTCCTAATGAATCAAACCAGTCGGTTTAACCCGATCTGGTTCACAAAGTTGATCCGATCCAAATTTGTAATTCAAATCGATTCTGTCCAATTCGGTTCGAACCGCTCGAAGTCGAACAGGATTGGACAAAAAGGTCCAAACTTAAGGTTTCCCTTCATAAAAAAATCGTCATTGGTTTTTTAGTATCCGTGATGTGAATCACCCAGCCATCTCAGTGCTTTTCAGAGAGGAGGCCTCTAATGACTAATCGGAGCTCGCCAAAGAGAGAAAGACGATGGGTGGGAGAGCTATGGCTTATTAATGACCACTGGAGAATAGGGAGAATGATGGAGGATGGATGGTATGTTGCTTAGTTGAAGTCGATCGCTAAATTTGTTCTACAAGTGATGGAGAAAAAAGAAAGTCGCTACGCTGAGGCCCCAAACTTCCAAGGGAGGGAGAAGGCGTCGCTACACTGTAGTCGGCGAACGCCCATGGGTTGGTGTGAGGTAATGGAGAAAAGTTGCACCATAGAGATTAGCACCATAGGAGAAGGTCTTCCCTCCCCCATGGCCAGAGATGCCACAATCAATGGAGGAGGAAAGGTTGGTGTTGGGTATTAAGGTTTTTAGGTGTGAGCTATTTTTTAGAGAGAAAGTTGGGGGGTATATGTATATTGGTGAGTTAAAAGGTTTTAATTTCTCAAAGGTTGAATTAGTCTTTCAGGTCTTAACTTCTTGAAGGTTGATTTAATGGTCAAATAAAAAGTTCAAAATATCGGGTTTAAGGGTTCAATCCATGGCGGCCACCCACCTAAAATTAATTTCGTATGGATTTCTTTGACAACCAAAAGTAATAGGTCAGGCAGTTACCTAGGAATAACAATCAAAGTACATAAATTGATCCGAACACACACGGATATGTTTTTTTTTAAGTACCACCGATAAGTTTTCCTCAAACGATAAAGTAAGTCGTAATTGACATGCATGCCCAAGAAGAAGAAAATAAGCAATAGACGCGAAGGCAGTGTGAAAGTAAAACGACCATTCTTCACCGCTAAAAACAAATTACTAAGGCGTCGTTTGATAACCAATTCGTTTTTCGTTTCCTGTTTTTTATTTTAATTTTTTTAAAACAAGTTTGTTTGATAACCAATTTTGTTTTTTGTTTTTAAAATTTTAAAAATGTTTTTAAAATATTAAAGGAATTCTAAAAACTAAAAATAGTAGTTTTTAAAAACCAGTTTTTGTTTTTTATCTGGAAAAATGCTAAAAATGTGATAAACACGCCACATATAAAGCTTGAACCCGCAAATCTGAGGTTTATTAGATCAATAATATTCTAAAATAGTTTTATTTTATTTGATTAAATATTAAAAACAATAAATTTTGATTTTTTTTTTTAAAAAACCCATTATCAAACGTTTTTTTTATAGGAAAAAGAAAACTTTCATTGATAAAATGAAGAGTTACAAAAAAGTTAGGAAAAACCGTTGATAAATTACAGAAAAGCATGCCAATGATGCAACAAAGTATTAAAACTATAATCTTTGAAAGGCATGGATTTATGGGCCCATGACATAGCTGAAAAGATGATAGATTCAACTAAGTTCTCGTTATGTTGTGTATTGTAAGAGAAAATGCAGTCATATTATCAAACGTAATTTTAGTTTTTAGTTTTTAAAAAACAAAAACAATTACCAAACAAATATGATTTTTATATTTTAAAATCTAAAACTAAAAAACAAAAACAAAAATAAAATGTTTATAATACCGGGCCAAAGGGCCCCACTCATAAGCAAGGTTGTCAAATTGTAAAATGGAACGCGTATCAAAATTCAATTTTAGTGTATCTTGTATCATAACGTATAGTATATCTTAAGTTTCAATTTTATAAATATTTATTAGTTTATATTTATATATTAAATTGTTATTGCAAGTTTCCATAAAAAAAATGGAATCAGTTGTGATTAAATTATAGAAAATGGGTTACCTGGAAAGGACAGTTGAAAGGGGCCGGAATAGGAGGAGGATGGAATCGAACCCTGGAGCTTCTCTCAGCCAAATGAACAGCGTATCCGGAAAAAGTGGCCCCAAAATTCGCAACTATAGGCATTGCAGGTTGTAAAAAGACAAGAATGAAAAGTCATAAGCCGGGAGGGAGCTTCCTTTTGAGAGGGAGGATCCGGCTGGGCAAAGTTTAGGTGTCTTTGTTTAGGGAGAGAGGAAAGAAAAATGAGAGGCGGAAAAAACGAGGAAGAATGTGCCTGCAGCACTGTTCGCCTGATTTAATAATTACTACTTTAAATGAAATAAATTTAAGGGTGAAAAAAAACCAATTAAAAAGCAAACCGAACCGGCCGTATAAATTACAAGCCCTAATTTCATTTGTCCCTGAAAATCCTATCGCCTAAAAACCCTGTTCGACTTCTACGATTCTCATGGGCGTCTTCGCCGCCTGTTCGTTCTCTGCATTCCATCTTCTCGCCCGTCTCTGAACTCCATCTTCTCGCCTTCCTCTTCGATCTAAAAAGCTAAAAGCCAAATTTTTACGACTTTTAACCTATTTTACAATTTACAATTTTTATTGTACGACTTTTACAAGCCCATGTTGCTTGGCGAGTGGACAAAAGAAAACTCGTAAGTTCATCTTCTCTGGTACATTCCATTCATTTTTTTTTTTCAATTTTTTTTTTTTAAAAAATTTCTTGTGTATCTATTTCCTATTTTTTCTCTCAAATTTAAGTTTCTTCATACTTCCATTTTCTTTAGTTGAAACGTGAAGATTTCTCCATTCTGCTGGCTGTTGTACGTCAAATATATTTCTATTGTACTTTATATAATTTCCCCTCTTAGCTAGTGTTAGAGGTTGCTTCTTGCTTTGCCCTCATTTATGAGTTATGTTTGTATTTTGTACCTTTGGTGTGTTCTCTAATTCTTCTCCCTCTATAAAAGAAGCCTTAGTGCATCCTCTGTAATTATCGGAAAATATCAAGCAATATTAGTAAAAGAGTTTACTCAATCTTCTCTACTTGCTTTCTGTTCAGAATTTTAGTTCTTTGAAAAAATAATTAGTGAATATTTCATGAATTTAGAATAAAACAGGATTTTAAGATCAGATATTTAGAAACATAAATTCATAAGAAAATTGTTTAAGGTTCACACTCTTTTATTTCAAGAATAAATTTTAACTTCTCAATTTGGATTTCTATATGTATTATATGTAAATTGGGATTTTAAATACATATTTGAAGAGTAAATTGTGTACATATATTTTATAATTCCCTGCTGATAGGGTTTAAGGCGCGTGGCTTTGAAAATCCCTATCATAGTTGAGGTGAGGTATTTGAGTTGCAGCTTACTATATTAAAAGATTAATTCCTTCAATCTTTTCTCTGTGTTTTTTTGTGTGTTTTCTTTCTCTGTTGGGTTTTTGTCTCTGTGTTTCTTTGTGTGTTTTCTTTTTCTGTTGGGTTTTTGTGTTTTCTATCTTTCTATTTGGATGTGGACATATTAAATATCCTAAAAAATGAATTTTATTGTCATTGAATACAAAACCAAAAATCGATCCAAAACTGAACTGATCCAATTGAAAATTGATCCAATGGTTCTATACTTTATTGGAATTGGTCGGATCCAATTTTTAAAAAACCGAACATATTGGATCGGTTGTCGGTTTGGTACAAAACCAACAAAACCCAAACCGTGATCACCCTTAAAAATAATATGAAATAGAAAGTTTTTTTTTTTTTTGGAATCAAATTCAAATCCCACCTGCTTCCGAACATAAAGCAGGCTTTATGCTAGAGATTCTACTCCTCCCAATCCCAATATTCAACCGGTTAGAGACTTGAAACTCCATCTTCTTCTTCTTCTTCAGATTCCAAATCAAAATTTAAACCCTAAGCCCTAAACCTTCCCAGCAGCAGCTTTCTCTCTCTCTCTACCTTTTAAGATTAGATTTCAACACTTGTATCCATATACCATACTCACCAACTCTGGATAATCTAGATCCTTCTACAACATGCAACCCTCTGAGTTCATGCTGGGCCATCGAGTCCACTTTGTTGGCGATCCCCGGCGCACTGGATTTGTGGCTTTCATAGGAACCCTCGAAGGACATTTGGGAACCTGGATTGGAGTCGACTGGGACGATGCCAATGGCAGGCATGATGGCTCTATCAATGGCCTTCGATATTTCCAGGCTAACTCACAACGATCTGCTTCTTTTGTTCGCCCCCAGAATCTCACTTTTGGCATATCTTTGCTTCAAGCACTGGACCTCAGATACAGAGGTGACTCTACCAAAGAAGAAGAGGGTACGTATCTGGACCTCAGAGGTGGAATTTTATTGCTTAAACGCAAATTTTATTTTATCGTGTCTTGTTGTTCCGAATTGACATGCATCCCTCAATTATTTTACTACTAATTCATCTGTTGTTCAAGCTTCCTTGGTATTGACTTGTCCGTCAATGCTATTTACTCTCTTGCAGATGAAATGTATGTACTCTCGGCCAGTGACAAGCGTGTATCTGTTCAATTTGTGGGTAAGGATCTCATTAAAGACAAACTTAGTCGTTTTGAGGAGTTAACTAGCGTGTCCTTGTCTTATATGGGTGTTAGCTCTCTTGGTAACCCACGTCAGATTGGCTCTGTCTTGCAAAGTAAGTTTGTTTCCCTCTATGAAAATTTCATTTATCTTCCTAACTGATTCAAATGTCTTGTTCATTTCCAAGATGCTGTTTATGTGCAGATATGCACCATGTACTTTTTTTTTTTTTTTGGTCATTCTTTTTATAAGAAATATGATTTTAAACCAGAGCAACAAAAAATATACTGAAATTTAGAGCTGAAGCATTTGATCATTGATGATCATCTTCCAAAGTTGAGGCCATGCTTCTTTTAATGATTTTTACTAGACCTTTCCTTATTTTTGTTGTTGTTGTTGTTAATTAATTATTTACTTATTTATAAAAATAAAAAATATAATCTTTCAAAAAGAAGAGTGACAGGACAACAGTTTTATTCTCCTGTCCTGCCGCTTTTTATATTCTAATTGCGATTATATATTTTTCATGTGTAACGTCTCTATTTCAGACCTAAAGCAGCTCGATTTAACTGGAAATTTGCTATCAGATTGGAAGGTGGGTTTTGAAGAAAACCATTCATGCTTACTCTGAAAATTTTTGGTTATTACTTGCAAGTAACTGTCGTTTTTAATGTTATTACAGTTGCCAGTCTTAGAATCCACCATAGAGTTGTTTGTTGTTTTTTCAGTAAATACTTGGGTTTATACTATGTTGAGTAGTTGCTTACTGCTCTAGGGTGAAGATTTAGTAGGACTCATCTGTTTTGTATGTTTCACTTGAAAGGTGAGGGTTGTCCCTTGTCTGTTAGTTTTTATATGTACTTTCGTAAATTCAATTAGTTCAATGTATGCCCTTGCCTGGGTCAAAGAGACTTGGGGAACTAAGAGGTGATGAGTTTAATCCACGGTGATCACTTGCCAATGAATTAATTTCTTACGGATTTCTTAGACATCCAAATGTTGTAGGGTCAGAAAGTATGTCTCGTGACATTAGTTGAGGTGTGCGCACGCCGGCCCAAGCAATCACGGATATATAATAAAAAAAAGTATGCCCTTGTCCAATGGCCGAAGGGTGAATTGTTAACTTATGACTTTGAGATTTGGTCAGTATCGTGAACTTCAGGAAGTTTGGATACCATGCTAGAAAATTGTTTAAATCTACTTCCATCCAAGAAATAAAAAAGTAGAAAAAAAAGAAAAAAGAATGAGCATATTTATGTTGTTTTCCAAATTGTAATTGCTTTGATTGTTGACAGTTTGGTGGTTATGAATATCATCGTCTTATTGTCAACCGCATCTGTTCTTGCAGGATATTAGTATCATTTGTGACCAGCTACAAGCTCTTACAGCCCTCATTTTATCGAACAACTTAATGTCACATGATATCTCAGAGCCCCTTAATTTGAAACACATTCGTATTTTAGTTCTAAACAACACTGGCATAATTTGGATGCAGGTTAGTCGGTAGCATATTGGAGAGAGGGAGATGTTTTTTTTCTCTAACCTTGCTATGTATATTCATACTATATCTGGATTTTAATTTTGTATGATAGGTTGAAATACTTAAACATTCACTGCCAGCAATCGAAGAACTACATCTGATGGGAAATAATATAAGCACGATAACGGTATTGATTTGAGATCCTTAAATATTTTTAGTTGGATGAATAGATAATAATTTAGTCCCATGCTGTAGTTGTCTTGCATTGGTTATTGATTTCAATTGTTGTTTAAAAAGTTGTTGCAATTGCTGAGTTAGTCTCTTTGTGAAGAATTGTTATGGAGGTTACATAAATATAGTTGTTCTTTTGTGTTACTCTCGCATTGATGCATCCTTCGTCGGCATCAGTTTGAGGATTTGCATTACCTTTTGTGGAGTTAACCGGTTGTTTAGCACCTTTGGGCCTGTTGGTTAGATTCGTTTAACTTATGTTTGGTTTGGAATGTGATTTGCCCTGGTATGATAATGAGGTTCTCCCGGGTTCGCCTTTTCATGATGAATGCAAAGTTTTATGGCATACTCAGTGTTTTCAAAGCGCAAGGCGCAACGCAAGGCAATACTCTCCTTGATCGCCTTAAAGCGAGAGGCGATAAAAAGG
>JBBMKA010000003.1:6278166-6292561 GCA_037833695.1 Sechiopsis laciniata | reverse complement strand
ATTTTAGAGGCGCAATACCCGCCTATGTGCAAGGCGATGGCCATAGGCGAGGAAAGGCGATGGCCTTGAAAACAGTGGGCATACTAGCTTGCGATTTTGCGGGAGGTTTGACTTGAGAGTAATAATAGAATCTTTAGGGAGATTGGGAGATCTTGTGGCGGGGTTTGGGAGTTGGTGAGGTATAATGCCTCTTTGTGGGTGTAGATCACTAGTTTTTTAGCTCGTTTGACTTGAGATCCTTAAGGAGATTAGGAGATCTTGTGGCGGAGTTTGGGAGTTGGTGCGGTATAATGCCTCTTTGTGGGTGTAGGTCACTAGGTTTTTTTTTGGTATTTTAAGCATGATTTGATTTTATCGCATGGAGTCTCTTTGTGTAGTTTTTAGGACTTTTATTATTATTATTATTATTATTAGGGGATTTTGCATGTATGATAAAAAGGGAAAAATATTTCCACCTATAATACAAAATCAAAACTAATTTATTTGTAGCACAAAATCCAAATTGAGTTCTATCACCCATAGAATTCAATCAGTGATAGAGTTTTATTGCTTGTTGAGTTCTATCACACTCATTCTATCACTAGTCACTGATCGAAAATCATGTGCTAAAGATGAATTATTTTAGAAATTGTGCTATAAATATAATACAAGAGGTAAAATATGTTGTTGAGAGTAAATTCTCTTATTATTATTATTTTATTTTTAATATATCCGTGATTGTTTGGGACAGTTTGCGCATACCTCGATTATTGTCACGGGACATACTGCTGGACCCTACAACATTTGGAATGTCAAGGAAACCCATAGAAAATTAATTATTGTGTAGGTGCTTAACATGGATTGAACTCATCCTCTCTTAGTTCTCTAAAGCTCTCTTGACCTTCCTTTTTTATGGACTTATTTTATGACCCGTTTTTCTTTCATCGATTTCTTACCCAAAAAAAGGAAAGAAAGAAAGTATGAATAAATAAAGAGAATTGAGGATTCAATTAGTACATTATTTATTTTTAAAAAGAATGCAATGTTGATTTTACAACCTTATTGTCCCCAAGGAGCGGCTTTGTTGGTAGAGACTTGGGATCTTCAAGATATGCTCACTTAGAGGTCTCAGGTTCAAACTCGCATTTTATTGTAAAATTTCTTGTTGACTCTCGGGTCTAGGCCTCAAGACGGATGGGTGCCCTCAGGTATGTATTGGGGCCAACCCTTAAGTCAAAGGGACTGTCTATAGGTGGACGGCCTAGATTTCCCGATTATAAAAATAAAAGATTTTACGACCTTGCTAGAACAAATCTATTTTTAGGTTGTACAAGATTTTACAGCCTTAATCCGTTTTTCTAGCTTAGTACAATTGTGTTTTGAGTTCTAAAAATACAATATTGATTTTGTAAGATGACAAAGTCAGAGAGAAGATACCACTGTACTTCTCATCTACATTGAGTCCCCATCTAAGTAATTAGACCAAAAAATGGATGCTTTTATGAGATAAACTCTCTGCAAACTCGTTGAAAATGTAAAGCAACTAGAAGTGGCCTTTTGACCATATTTGTGTGGTAAAGGCCTGGTTTCATTATGAATAAAAGATACTTTTTAAGATTGGAATGTAGAAGTAGTAGTCTTTCAATGCTTGAGAATTACATAAAGAAATCGAATAAGATAAGGATTTACAAAGTCAACTAATTAGTTTATAGTCGTTGTCACTCTTAAATCGTAAACCTGTGTTGTGGTTGTGATCTCGTTTTCAGCCTGAGTCATCTCCTATGGTCCAAGGATTTAATCTTCTGCGACTTTTAAATCTGGAAAATAACTGTATAGCTGAGTGGAACGAAATCCTGAAACTTGGTCAATTAAGAAGGTATTGTTTTTATTACTTTGTTCTTCTATTGGGACAACTGGTTGTTGATGAACCCTGGCTTATTTCACCATATTTACGTGGGACCTTTGACTATGCTATTAGTTTGGAGCAGCTTCAGTTGAATAACAACAATTTGAGCTGTATATTTTATCCTAGCTTGGATGAATTGCATGAGTTATTTGGAGATGTTGAATCAGAAGGAGACTGTTTTCCATTCCAAAATTTGCGATACCTTCTTCTTGGTAGATTATCAAGGTTTTTCAACAGTTCATATCTCTTTATAGCTAGTTATAGTTAGCTCTCTGACTTGTTATGTTTCTCTATGTACTTCAGGAGGCAACTTCATTGAGGATTTGGCCTCTATTGACTGTCTAAACTCATTCCCTCAGTTGATTGTAAGATTTCAATATATTATACGCCATCTCTTATTACTTGTTAAATCGAAGTTGGTGTGGATTTCAATTCTTTATCGAATTTCACTTATTAAAGATGATTTAACTTGAGGATACTTCATAGATTATTACAATACAAATGATAGTTGTTATAGTTGAATTTAAAAACAATACCATTGGTAGACACATCATATATCTAGATATTAGGTTTTTTTATGGCGCAAGGTGCACTCTCTGGAGCTTGAGGCGTTAGGCCCACAAAAGACACTGAGTATAATAATATACATGTATATACACACAAAACATACATATATATACATACATATATATACATATGTCTGTCTATACATGCATATATATACATATGTATGTCTACACATGCATATATATACATATGTATGTCTACACATGCATATACATATACATATGTATGTCTACACACACATATATATACACATACACATACATTTATATATATACATATATTAATGTCTTTCAATATAGTTTTTTTCAGTCATCCCATAAAAAACATGAAACATTAAAATATTAATCCCAAATAAAAATCTGAAGTTCTATAGATCAAACTTATGGTCGCTAACTACATATTCATTCCCATCTACTCCTTCGCTGACAATTAGATCAAACTTGTTTTTCTTTATTTTTTTTTTTTTTTAAATTTCAAATCCAATCAAGGCATCACTATTTTACTTAGATCTTCATTCTTTTTTTTTTTTTAATATAAAGAAAGCTCTCAAGGCACTCGACTTCCATGCCCGAGGGCTTTATGAAATGCACATGCTTTTCGCGGGCCTTTCTATCCATGCCTTGCCTTTTCCAAGGCGAGGATCAACATTGAGCCTAAGCCTTTTTTAGCTGAGGTGCACCTTTCGAGGTTTTTTAAAACACTGTTGGATGGTACTTTACGATTGTCACTTTTCACTTCCCTCCCTCCATAATGTATTTATTAATTTTCCTTTTCCTTCAAGGACATCAGGCTTTCAGAGAATCCAATAGCTGATCCTGGAAGGGGTGGTGTTCCCCGATATATTTTAATTGCACGATTGTCTAAAGTTCAAATGATAAATGGGAGTGAGGTGTTATACATTTAATGACCTTTTCTTTTCCTTATCATTTCATTCTTGTCAACCTAAGAACTTTTACCTCAAATATTTTATAGGTAACTCCTCGTGAAAGAAGAGACTCTGAAATTCGGTACATAAATCAACATTTTGAGCGTTTGTGTATTTCTTTATGTTATATGCATTATTAGTTTCCTCATTTTCTTATGTCATCTTGAAACTCTTTCTTATCATTATCAGAAAGTAAGCACTAGTAGTTCACGACCCATTCTATCCTTAATGACCATTTATTAGTGGTCTTCGAGTAAAGGGAGTCATCTCATAATCGGAAGACCTTTTGTTTTATGACAGATTTGGCTTTCTTACCATTTGTAACATGGTGAAGGAGAGATGAAAAACTCTCTTTTTTCAATTAATGGACTTAGGCTAAGCTTTCAAGCTTAGAAATGGAGAAAAAAAAAATCATATTTTGGGAAGAAAAAAATGGAAAAAAAAAAATCATGTGTTCTAATCCCTACCCCTATCGTTGTTGAACTAAAAAAGTTAAAGAAAATTCATATCCTTTTAAGAACTATATCGTCCATTTGAAGTTATAAATTTCAGGGTAAATAGCTGTTCTTTTTTTAATAATTTATTAGCAGACTTAATCCTTTTCTTACTTATCATTTATTAATTAGCAATAGCTCAATCGGCATAGGTGATGGGGCATATGTGTTGGTGTGTATTTGGAGAGGCCAGATGGAAGTAGTAGTTTCGTCTCTTAAACCTATTTTCTTTCAGAAAGCTTTAGAACAAAATTTATTATCATCTTTTCTGCAGCTACGTACGCACAGTTATATCAAAGTTGGATAGCGATCCTGAAGAAACATTGAGGCTACATCCTAGGTAATTGCATTTGAGTAACATGAGAATTACCAATAGCTTGTTGATTCTTATGAGATATGTCGTATCTTTTCATATTTTGAATAATAAAAGATTAGCAAGCGCAGGAACTTACCTCTGCTGTGTCCCAGATAACAATTTCTGTTTGTTGATGTTGCTGATATACCTATAGGTTTGAAGAACTGAAGAGTTTTTATGGGATTGAAGAAAATAGTGCATCGGTTGGACCTGTTGGACCTCAGAAACTGGCTTCAGGCCTCGTATGTAAGAGTGAATCTTGTTATTTGACATTTTAGAATCTTTCCTTATCCTGGCGGGATAAATTTAGAATAAATTGTCTGATAAATTTATCCAGCAATCACTCTAAAGTGCGTGGGAGCATCAATTGGTGAGAAGCCACCAATGACAAAGAAATTACCACCCACTACCACAGTTAATGTCCTTGCCTTATCACATTGTGTTTGCTTCTTCATGTTGTTAGTTTTCACCTCTAAGTAACTCTTGTGATTAATAGGTCGGCAAGTTAAAGATGCTTTGTGAAAGCTTTTTCAAACTGAAATCTATCAAGCTAAAGTTGTATCTTCAAAATGAGGTTTGGTCTCATAATTACTTGCGTAAACCAGTAATTAATAGACATGCCTATTGTCATTAACCTGCAACCAAACTTGCTTACTTTCTCAGGATTTGCCCGTGCCGGCACTGCTTGAGGATGATATGTCATCTCTCATGGATCTTGGCGTTGGCAGTGAATCTAACATCCTTGTGGATGAAGAGCGTTGAGGCAAATATAGCACAAGTTTCTTCGAATATTGTTGCCTTTTTTTTCTTCAGTTCTAAATTTTGTGCTGCCATGATTCATTCTTCGTTCTCCTCATTTAAACCAGTCTAATCATGGGTTCTCTACCAGATATTATCACGAACATTTCAAGTTTGGACATATTCTTTATTAATAATATGATATTTTATTTTATAAATCTTGCAAAAATATTTTATTAATAAAAAAGAGGAGAACAAGCCTTTAAACTCATGAAGGCTCCAATGTTATGACTGATCAGAAACCTATTTCTAATTCTATGAATGATGTATCTAATGTTATGAATTTGTGTCGTAATTATTATCGGTTCAAATTTGAGGAAGCTTGATGGTGCTGAGATTATAGAAAATTGGTGAAGTGGAAAACAGATTGTGGCGCCAGTTTCAATAGGAAGGCTCGAATTAGGGCGTTTTCGTTTCGACAGAGGGATTAATGGCGCCAGGGAGGTAGGAGTCTGTGGGGAAGGGGAAGACGAAATTACATTGGTAAGGTTTTTTTTTCTTTTTCTTTTCCTTTTGACGTGTTATATGTTAATCTTTATAACAATTTAGTTTATGAAAATTAAGTTTATTTTTTTCATAATTTCTCATTTTTCTTGAGTAAAAATATAATTCTTTGTCATATTTAAAAAAAAAGAGAGAGAGAGAGAGAGAGAGAGAGAGTTAAAAACTACTCCTTTCAATTGAAAACTTCGAATAACAAAATTATATTATAGATCAAATTAGTATTTATAAGTTTGATTTTCAAACTCGAACACCTGTCTAACTGCTATAAAGCTTTTAATTAATGAACTTCTAATTCATTATGAATAATAAGTGGGTCTTCTTACATGTATCATGTAATGTCACACATTAATTGTTATTCTTAGCTTTTATGCTTGAAACAAGTGGAAAAGTCAACAAAAAAAAATTGGAGAAAGATTTGGGTGGAGCATGCTATCGTTGATGTAGTGCTTTAAAAGTCACAAATTTCTTTTTTTTTTTAATCTCTTTTTGTTTATAAGAAATTTTTTTGTTTTTTTGTGGTTCTTAAAATAGTTACATGTATGGGGATGCAGCTTATGCTTCACCCAATGTAGCTGAAAAAAATATATATCTATAAAATTGAGGTTATTGGTTCAAATTTCCCACTCTTATTGTTATTGAACTGAAAAATAAAACCTTGAATACTTATATGTAGTAGGGAGGGAGCTACATTGGCAAGTTGGTTGTTCCACGTTCTAATTGTTCAGTTTTTGGCATGTAGAAACTGCTCTTTTCATTTTGAAACACTTATATCAAGATACACTTGAAGATTGTGATACAATTCCATAATATACCTTCTTTTTTATATATATATCCATGATTGTCCGAACCAGCTTGTACGCACCTCAACTAATGTCACGAGACATACCGTTAACTCCATAACATTTGGATGCCAAGGAAATTCGTAAGAAATTAATTCCTATGTACGTGACTACCATAAATTGAATTCATCACTTAAGTACCTCAAGACTCTCTTTGACCAATTGAGCCACTTCATGAGGGTTACAATTCCATAATATACTAATCCTCGTACAATTGAAGAAATTAATGTAGAGTAGCTATCCTTTGGTACAAAAGTTTACAGGAAAGTAAAGAAAATGTAAATTGAAATGTGTAAACTTTTTTTTTTTTTTTTTGAAGCCGAAACGTGTAAACTTTTAAGTTGAAAGGGTTAGCTATGAGATGGTAAGATATGAAGTACTTGTAGAAAAGATTTAACCAAAACAATGTGGAGAGTTAGGAGTTGATTGGAGGTGACATTTGCTACTACTTATACAATAAAGTTAGTAAGCTTCAACTTCCAACAGAACAGTTTACATTTCAAAACAAATGATAATGAACCTACTCTGTAGAATGCTTAATTGCAAAATTGCAAATTGTGGACTGAGAAGTGACCTCAATAGTTGCCTGAACTAGAAAAGAAAATGAGCAAATTAGAAGCAGGCCATTCGATCACGCCTGCAATCTGATCCATTGCCCTTATTGTCACTACTTCTCCAATACACTTACCGCCACCTCCCATCGCAGAGAACATATATGTTGTCATGAGTTTTGAAAATTAACTCCACATCCATATGCAGAGTGAAATAGATATGGATAAGCAAAGTTTAATTTGTCTATGCTCTTTGACGTGTGTCTGTTTTGGGTAAACGATTCACTAAACTTCCCAACCATCTTTTTCCAATTTTTCTGCCTTGCTCAATACGCTTTTCTTGTTGTCTTCTTGAAATTGGCTCATCCTGCACATTCACGATATATCATGTCACCAATTGCGGACAAGACATATATCATAAGAATAAGAGCAACCGGAACAAATAAAGATGCAGGGCAACACCTTGAGAGTAGGTCCACATCTGCCACTCCGAGCATCCTTACTGCAAGCAAACCAGCGTTGGTTGCGTTATTGATAGCAACAGTAGCAACCGGAACTCCCCTCGGCATCTGCATGAATAAACCAATAATTTGTTCAGACAATTTCCAAAAAGCAAATAATGGCACTGTTACACATTGGAACCAAAATGAATACCAAAGGTCATGCAGTGCGATGTAAAAAACATGAATAATAGGTCATTAGGAAGAAATTTCTCCCAGAAGGAAGAGATTGTTAGAAACTATTCCAGGCCTGTACAATCCCATTTTCTATCCAACAAATGTAAGTTAAGATGTCTGATATCTACTGCCATAACTTAAAAATACGAATCCTACAAACTCATTATACTAGCGCCATTCATTTAAAAGCTAGAACTTTAGATAGAGGTTAGGTTTCATCGAAGAACGAGGTTAGAAAATAGGACAAATCAAGAAGTGTTAAAATTATTAAAATCACATATCACATCAAGTGATCCGGAAAAATGCACCAAAGTTTATGTTTTATACGTTACATCATTAAAGAATTTTAATCAAATCAATTGCAAAATAAATTATTTTGAGACCAATACAAAGTACCTGCACAATTGACAGAAGTGAGTCGAGTCCTTCCAACGTCGAAGCACGCACAGGGACACCAATAACAGGCAACGGAGTAAGAGAGGCAACCATACCTGAAAATCAAGCTAACCAGATTACACACAAAGAACTATCCCAAGTAATTTTGAGCTGAAAGACAGCATAATCAGAGCATATATTGTCCATTTTACCAGCCCTTTAGGATTAATGTAATGTAATCGTTTGTTCTATCCAAATACAATATACTATAGATGAGGCATTTAAACGACTAGCCTGGTAAGTGGGCTGCTCCCCCAGCACCAGCAATGATAATCTGGATCCCTCTCTCTTGAGCAGATGACGCATAAGAAAACATCCAATCAGGGGTACGATGTGCAGAAACTATCTTTATCTGCATATTTTTAGATGAAAAGAAAACAGATTATATATCATGGACTATACAACAAAAATTATAAAAATAAAAATTAACCTCATAAGGCACACCAAATGTGTCGAGGATCTTTGCAGCATCTCTCATAACAGGAAAATCAGAATCAGAGCCCATTATGATTCCAACACGATGCTCAACTGTGTTTAGTATGATTTTAATAAGAAATAAAAATTATCAAATAGAGAAAAGATCAAATTGGTAATATACATGTAAGCAACTTCAATAATACCTAACCAATATTTAAACAAAACAATTTCCTTTAAGAATAGGAAAGAAGCTTTCAATAGAAACTAAGAAATATTCCAACAAGAGACATCGGTATACTCCCAATGTCCAAGAGGCCTTGGGTTCGAGTCCCCCCACCCCCAATTGTTGCAATCTCAAAAAAAAAAAAAAAGAAACTAAGAAATACAAAAGCTAAATTAAATGAAAGACAGATTAGATGTTATGAAAACGGCAATCGACAGTCAATCGACGATAAAGTAAACGAGAGAGAAGAAGAAACACCCAGAAATTTACGTGGTTCACTAATATAGTGTTAGCTAGTCCACGGGAAGAAAGGGGGCGGAGTTTTATTAAGGAAAACGAATTACAGAGTTACAGAATTACAGAATGAATGTCATTATACGGCTAGGGTTTAATTCGAGTTTATATATGCACTCTCATTAAACCTATTATAGAATGTGTAAGCATTAAAAACAGAATACTGATGCGGAACGCATTGCAGCAATGCGCTGCAATGCGAGATGCGTTTGCGCGCGGGATGCGCTAGATGCATTCACGCAGGCGGAATACGTTTTCGCAACGAAGGCGTTGCCCCCGCACCCCCACTCGTTGACCGGGCAGTGAAACCCCCGACTACTAATCGCAGGGCATTAATGCGTTCAAGGCATATCTCAACATTAGAAGGCCAAGCTTCTGCCATTCGTAGATCTAGTGATAATAATACTTAGCATGCGGCACAAATTAGATTACCTTCATTTTATGTCAAACTGTTGATCATTTCAAATGCTTAGGCAGTTTATATGGAACATGCCAAGAAAGAGAAAGCAAACAGAGATGGGAAAAAAACCAGGGTGTTTATCATATATGTGTTGTTAGCGCCTTTAAAAATTCTGTACTTGAAATACTAATTAAAACATTGTCAGATAGGTTATATATGACTCAGCATCAGAGGTTGACCTGCAGACTTTTCAGAAGCTTCATCGAGCGTTGACGATAACAAATTTTCAACCGCACTCATAGAACGACCAACAATCGTGATGTGACCCATCTTTCTTTGCTTTCTCATTTCTGGTTCATTGTAAAGGGAGTCAATTAAATGTTTCCAAGAAGAGGAAAAAATCTAAGAGGAAGAAAATTTTAAAGCCTAACCCGGTTTATTATACCAATGAACAAAAGCTCCCGATATCCTCAATGCCCTTTGCATTAGTTGATGCGCTAAATAAAAACCAGGTTCTCCCTAAAAGAAAACTATCAGAAGTGTTGGTGTTACAACTACCAAATGCATATTCAAAATTCAAAATCGATTCTACTATGCATTATTATCTGATGCTATTCCGTTAATGTAGGTAAAGCTTTGTTCTCCTTTTTTTTTCTTAGCCTTGTTTGGCCTCTGTCGGTTGTTTGTTTTCAGTCTTTTATTTTAAGCTTCGAGTTTTTTTTTTTCGTTTAGTATTCTTGCCTTGCTTCAAGTTATCTTTCCCTCTTTTAGAGTTTTGTCATGTTCATCCCCGCCAGGTATCTCAAACTTTGCCTCTTTTCATTTACTTAATGAAAATTTTGTTTCTTGTTTCCATTTTTTTATATTCATGGGTGTCTGAGTCAGTTTACGCATAACTCAACTATTCTCACAGGACAATTCTTATTCTACTATATCTAGTTGTGAAGGAAATTCATAGAAAATGAATTCTTAAATAGGTGGTCACAATGAATTAAATTCATCACTTCTTAGTTTCCCAAAGTTCTTTTGAATCTTGACCACTAGGTCAACCTATGGTTGATTAATATTAATGTCCTTGAAAGTAGAAAATAGTTTTATATGATATAGGGCGAAGGCCTCTAGGTCAACATTCATAAGTCATTGATGACCCCGAAAGTAGAAAATAGTTTTATATGATACACGACCTCTACGTATCTCCGCCTCATCCTAGGATAAGTTCATTGGTCTTGAAACTTAAAGTAAGGTACCTCCTTACTAGTATCGATAAATGTTGGTTTATGTTAATTTTAGTAAAATGGTATTTTTATTTTTTTCTTAATTATTTATTCCTTTTAGGATTAAATATTATTTTCTATCTTTTCCTTTTATAACTAGGTAGAATATTTTCCTTTTATGATTAGGTCATCTTTTCCTTTTTATGATTAGATATTATATTTTCCTTTTATAATTAGGCCATCTTTTTTTTAGTACATAATTAGGTCAACTTTTGTACTCTATTTAAACCTATTGTTGGGTTCATTATTGAATGAAGAATTAGAGAATTTGAATTTCCATCTTTCAACATGGTATCAGAGCCTCAAATTTTTCCTTTTGATCCAGGTAAACTTTTTCCTAGTCCTCCTTTACTTTCTTTTCCATCACCTTCTTCCTCTTTTTCTAAAAACTTTTTCCTACTTATCATCTTCTTTCTCCTTAAAAAAAAAAAAAAAAAAAAAGTTTCTCCTCAAACCTCTATTTCCTTTTTCTCACCTCAAAACCTAGAAAATACAAACCATCATATTTATTCTTCCTCACTCCTTTTTTCTGATTCATTAAAAAAAACAACTAAATTTTCTCTCTTCAAAGGCGCCAATGAATAGCCCACAACCGAAAAAATTATCAATATTTCCAAATTGGTCCTGGCAGCATTCATCATCATCACAATTGGCGCATCATCATCCAAGGACCAACTCTGATTAATTTAAGTCCAAGCTTGGCTTGTATTCCATTTACAATTCAGCTTGAGGAGGAGTGTTGGTTTATGTTAATTTTAGTAAAATAGTATTTTTATTTTTTCTTAATTATTTATGCCTTTTAGGATTAGATTAAATATTATTTTCTATTCTTTCATTTTATAACTAGGTAGAATATTTTCTTTTTATGATTAGGTCATCTTTTCCTTTTTATGATTAGATATTATATTTTCCTTTTATAATAAGGTCATCTTTTTTTTTAGTACATAATTAGGTCATCTTTTGTACTCTATTTAAACCTATTGTTGGGTTCATTATTGAATGAAGAATTAGATAATTTGAATTTCCATCTTTCAACATGGTATCAGAGCCTCAAATTTTTCCTTTTGATCCAGGTAAACTTTTTCCTAGTCCTCCTTTACTTTCTTTTCCATCACCTTCTTCCTCTTTTTCTAAAAACTTTTTCCTACTTATCATCTTCTTTCTCCTTAAAAAAAAAAAAAAAAAAAAAGTTTCTCCTCAAACCTCTATTTCCTTTTTCTCACCTCAAAACCTAGAAAATACAAACCATCATATTTATTCTTCCTCACTCCTTTTTTCTGATTCATTCAAAAAAACAACTAAATTTTCTCTCTTCAAATGCGTCAATGATCAGCCCACAACCGAAAAAATTATCAATATTTCCAAATTGGTCCTGGCAGCATTCATCATCATCACAATTGGCGCATCATCATCCAAGGACCAACTCTGATTCCATATACAATCCAACTTGAGGAGGAGTGTTGGTTTATGTTAATTTTAGTAAAATAGTATTTTTATTTTTTCTTAATTATTTATTCCTTTTAGGATTAGATTAAATATTATTTTCTATTATTTCCTTTTATAACTAGGTAGAATATTTTATTTTTATGATTAGGTCATCTTTTCCTTTTTATGATTGGATATTATATTTTCCTTTTGATCATCTTTTTTTTTAGTACATAATTAGGTCATCTTTTGTACTCTATTTAAACCTATTGTTGGGTTCATTATTGAATGAAGAAATAGAGAATTTGAATTTCCATCTTTCAACAATAAATAAAGAAAAGAAGAAAAAGGGGATAAGATTTTCTTTATTTACCTCATCTTCACCTAAAATATTATACATAATCGCAGCTGGAGTTATCATTGATGGATCGCCAAGGGGAAGACCAAGAACTGCACGCAAATGCTGCTCAAATTGAGAGGTCTTGCAAGATTCAATTGTGTGATGACCACTATTATGAGGTCTAGGAGCCACTTCATTCAGTAAAATCTATTGTAGGTAAAAAGTAGTACATTAGTCTCAGAATCCAAAAGAAGAAAAATGCAAATAACATGATTAGCATTGATGATATAACCTGATCATCTTCTGTCAGAAACAACTCTACAGCAAAAATGCCAGCACCTTCCAGAGAGCTAACAGCTTTGTATGCAACATCGGTTGCAAGGTTCTTGATCTCCCATGACACGCTAGCTGGAGCTTTGACAATGTGACATATGTTTTCCCTACAAGAATAAGTTTTATAATGTGATGTCTAAATGCACAGGAGAAATGTAAGATCAGTGCAATTACATCTCAGAATTTATTTTTATAAAAAGTAGTTTCTTACATAAAAGAAACGAGCCTGCAAAATCAGAAGAGTTCCAAATAATTGCTCCAATTGGTTAAAAAATCAAAGAAAGCTAATACTTACATCAATATTGTCCTACACAACCCGAGAAGAGAAGACAAAAAAACACACACACAAAACCCGAGAAGAGGATACAAAACCATATGGTCCAAAAAGTTAAGACCTGCCTTTCAAAATTTCTATTCCTTTCCAGCCAAATTTCCCACACAACAACACAGGTCGCCACAAAATAACAAGCTTTAGCTTTGGAATTAAGCAAGCGGCTAGTAAGCATAATCGTATAGAAACTATTCATGGAGGTAGAACCGATATTATTTGGATCAAAGACACCCAAGAGATTCTACTACAACTCGAAATATGGCCCACCATTTCTTCATTAACCCTGCTGATTAAGTATATCAGTAGGCCTAGAAATCAGATTTGCACCTTGTCTTAGGTATTGAAGCCAACTAATGCTTAACTCCTAAAGAAAATCTTCACCCTTTTGTCGTACTAATTATTCCAAATGACTTCACAAGGAATACTACCAAAGATGAGAGTTCCATCACTGACAATACAAGTGAAAAGAAGCTTAGTAGACTACAAGCATGATTGTTCGTTGACCAAACAAGATCTATAAAGTTTAATTATCCTAGGAGAAATTTCCAAGAAAAAGCACCCAACGATCAGCCCCCAAAATCTTTGTCTAGGCACAAGCTCAAACAACCTAGGATAAGCAAGCACGTATGAGTTAAAATAACTTTCCAATCCACCACCTTATTCAAGGCACCAGAGGACTTCTCCCTCTGGCTCAACATGTAAAATCTCTCCTCATTATCCATGGACCCAAACAAGAATGAAAACTCTTGACCTCAGATCAAAAGGAAGATATAACTTGATGTGGGGAAGGATCATAGACCCCTGCTATTCAAATGAAAGAAGAGTTCTCAATAGTAATTTTCAGTGCGAGTAAGAGATAACCTGACACCACTATCAAGAAATGATAAGAATAATCAATTCATAAAAGGATGCTCACATGAGAGCAAGTTGCATTCTAGGAAGACAAAGCAAGTTCCACAAAGATTTGACTAAAAACCTATCAATCTTGACCCAGTTAGGTTTTTGTAAATGATAATTAAGATTTTCCTTAGATAAGACCTTTGGCAATAGCAAATTTTTTCTTTTTTAAACAAGGGTAACCACTCTCGTCCCTAGGTCAAGCACCAGGAGACATCAAAGGAATGGAGACACGGGAGTGTCTACAAATTAATGTTACAAGTGAGTCTCGAACTTAGAACCTCGAGGGGAGCACACCTTCAAAGCTCAAGTTTTCAACTACTGCGCCACCCCTTGGGGATAATAGCAAATTTATTTTGTAACCGAGAGAATGTGACTAAAGAGTCGTTCTATTATTCATTGAGTGGCAATGCCATTATATAAGTGTTACA
>JBBMKA010000003.1:6213334-6271751 GCA_037833695.1 Sechiopsis laciniata | reverse complement strand
ATCTATATATATATTTAAATCCAATTATATATCAATTATTAAAACAACAAAAATTATTATAAATAAGTTATATACCAATTATTAGAACAACCAAAATTACGATATAGTGTTTGGTCAATGCATTATGCAAAATATGATTTTTTCTTTTTTAGAATACAAAATATGAACATTTTAATGTTAGTTGTCTTCATTTTTTTTTTTTAAATTACAAGAATTGAGGATAATAGATTTAAATACATGACCTATTAGTCATTAGGTGTGAACAACTGCTCTTTGATTATTGTTCATTCTTTAGGAAAGAAAATAACTAGTTTTGTTAACCAAATTAATATAATTGACATATTTTTCTTAAAGTAGATTTAAATTCCCAAAAATATAGTTTGTTCTTTTTTCCTTTTTTTGAAGGCAAAAAGGTATATTTGTTTGATAAAAGATAATACATAGAGAAAATAAAGGCATGGAAACCAGGCATTAAAATATTTTTAATTAGGGTAAAAATACATGTTTAGCTGCTTAATTTTAGTGATGGTGTCTTTTAAATGTTTTCTTAAAATATATATATATTTTTTGAAACATTAAAATAAAATTATTTTACATCAAAACTAAAATAAACAATTTATTAATCTATTAAAATTTAAGATTAGTCTTTCTCAAAAAAAAAAAAAAGATTAATTTAATTATCATTTTAATCTAATCATGTAGCTAATGATTTTGTTAGTGATAAAAGTATTTAAATTTGAAACATAGAAACTAAACCCTAAATGTAGAGAATAAAAATATATTTTGAAAATTTTATCAGATTAATCATTCATAATTATAAACATGAGCGGACAAGCCTCCATAACCTTTTGAATTTGGATAATTTGGAATAGAGGACCAATAAACCCTACATAAATGACATTACTGCTCTCATTTGAGAATCAAATACCAATTTTTAGGTTTGAATGTGTGACCTTCGAATTCTAATGGATTTTCACCAAACAAGATAGCCAACACGCCATCAACCCATTGAGTAAATTTAATTATTGATAATTAATGGGTCACATATGTGGAGTTGAAATAAATTTCCACCAAACAAGATAACCAACCAGTCATCAATCCATTCACTAAATTTTATTATTGATAATTAATGAGTCACATACGTGGAGTTGAAATAAATTTCCACCAAACAAGTTAATATATTTTTTTATAATATTAGTATTATTGAGTATTTATAATATAATATTAAAATATATTAAGAATTAAAACTAGCATTAATACAATATTATAGATGATTTTTTTAAAAAAACAATATTATAAATGCATAAAAAAGAAAAAATCTCGTATATTTTTCTATCACTATGCCAAATTGCCAACTTTTAGAAGAAAAGAAACCGGACGCGAATCAGCCGACAGAGCGGGTCGAGATAACGAAACGGTTCTTTACATTCAAAGTCCGGTCCAGAAATACCGAGCAGCAGACTAAACCAGTAAACCGGCATGAACACGAAACCTGAAAGCTTTCGTCTCTCTCCCATTGCTTCTTCATCCCGTGCTCTTCTTTGCCATCGATTAAACTTAGAATTTCGAAGTTCTTAGCGATTGGATTGATTTTGTGTTCAATTTCTTGAAGAAGAAAGGGAACAGAGACAAAAACAGAGATATGGAGACTCACTTCAATCACAATCTGTTCGACAGGCGATCCATTGTGAAGAACAAGACTCCTGCCGTCAAATGGATTAAGGAATGGTAATTTTGTTCTTCAATTTCTATTTTCCCGCCAGATAATTGTAATTTCGAGCAATTTTTTCCGATTAGGGCATGATTCTGGAACTGTAAATGTATGATTGCAGCACCTATTTTCGATTAGAGAAGCACAATTTTTTTTCCTTCACTGCGTTGGCTGAAATTAAGGGATTGAATTAGGCTTCTCTCAGTTTATATTTAGCGTTGGACAAATGAGAAAGACAATCAATTAGAGTTTCTTTTAGAAGAAACGATTGAAACTCACTCAATTAGGATAGAAGTCAAATTTTATACTGTATTTTACTTTGTCCCCAAGGGATGATATGGTGGTTGAAGATTTGAGCTTTGAAGCTCTGCTCCCCTCAAAGTCAAGTTTGAGACTCACCTATGACATTCATTTGTAGACACCTTCTATGTCTCCATTCCTTTGATGTCTCCGAGTGCGAGTGTCTGCTCTAGGAACGGGCGTGGTTACTACCAATATTATGGAGCAAAACTCCGATTTCTAAATTTCCAAAAAAAAAAATATTCAAATGGTAAAGAATTGTAAAATTAGTAATGTATAGATATCTTGCGTTTAGGTTGCAACTTTCTTTTTTTTTTGAGTTCAACAGCATAGAGGTGGGGAGATTCAAACACACGATCTCTTAGTCATTTGTTTACACATTATGCCGGCTGAGCTATGCTTCTGTTGGCGTTTGGGTTGTAACTTGTAAGTTTCTTATTAATAATGCTAGTTGCTATTATTTTTTAGGGTCCCCCAAGATGTTGTTGCAACTGGAGGAAAGTGCTCTCTTTTGAAATGGGTTACAGGTACTATTTATTTCATTACTGCACTGTTATTTTCTTTTGTTGAATTCATGTTGTCTGGAACTTGTGCTAAAAATTATTCCCCTTAATGGTTTAAGACTTTCTGCATTGTAACTTCTGGAACTCCATACTCGAATTATTACTTATTAGATTCAAAACTCTCTGACCTCTCATTGTCCAGAGGAAGGGATTTTGTGTTATGTGGGTATCTTTCTAAAAATGACCTATGATATAGAATGTTTAGTATCTGCTTGTAGATTTTGAAGCCTTAAGACCTTTCTTAAACAAATTGGAAGGTATTGAGTTTTATTGTTGTTTGGACTGGATGTCTTACCTAATAAATCCTGGACATGCATCTGGTACTTTTGATTGGATTGCTGATTTTTTGTTATTATTATTTAATGATGCTGGAAAGGTGTTTTCCCCCTTCCTCCTTTCACCAACGTACCTGTACTTTAATCATGCAGTAAATTCTGATAACTTACTTGAATTTTTCTATTTTTATTTATTTATATTTTCTCACACATTTTTTTTCTCTTGTTGTTTACTTAGAGGATACATTGAAGGCGTTAAAGGAGAAGGTAAAACAGTCAGAGGCACCAGAACCCGAACCGGAACCCACCACTGAAGTGCTTTTCCTTTGTAGCTATGAGGGGTGTGGAAAAACGTTTATTGATGCAGGTGCTTTGAGGAAGCATTCGCACATTCATGGGGAGAGGCAATATGTTTGCCACTATGAGGGCTGTGGAAAGGTATTGTCCTCTTTTCAGATTTCTTAAAATTGAATTACGTCACTACTGTAAAATTTCACTGTCAAAGTATGGTATTGGCATGGTATTCAACTTGGTCTGTTATTATTTAGTAACCAACTATTTATCAAAAGAACGTAAAATTTTACTCATTATTCTCTTTTAATGTTTGGAAATTTTTTGTTTTTCATGTTAGAGAATCATTATTCAATAAGGTGGTATTATTATTCGGTTAACTCCATATTGATTTGAATAGGGTATACCCTATTTCTAGTTGTCGCCTGCCATCAATAAGGTGGTATTATTATTCATCAAAAAGTGTCTCGCAGGAATTATTTCTCATATTCTTATTTAATTATTCTCCTTGTTTCTTAACTTGTATGTTCACACTGAAAAATATACCTTTTTTGCAGAAATTTTTGGATAGTTCGAAGTTGAAAAGACACTTTCTTATTCATACTGGTGAAAGAGATTTTGTCTGTCCTCATGAAGGCTGTGGTAAGGTAAGATCAATCGATCCACTCTGAAAAGATCTTTTCTAATTTTGTTTGTTTAATCATTTGAGTCGAAAAAAAAACAAAACATGATAAGAATGTTTTCTGTTTGGGAAGGAGATTAATCCGCACGTTGTTAAGTCGATCGTGGTTTGAAACGTGTCTCCGATTTGGATTGTGTCAATGCCATAACTTCGTCTAGAATTCTATGAAGTCAACCATGTTCTTCAATTCAACAAACCTCTAGAATGTGATGTGAGATGTGCTGAAACAGAAGTAGACTTGGTTGCTTACTGGAAACTGTATCACATCAGGTTTCTTGTTGTCTATATGAACATATTTAATCCCACCCACCCATAAGAAATTGATCACGTGCGTATCATGTGAGGGGGGATTGTTTGTATTATTTCTAATCCCACCCACCCATATTTCTGGGCCCATCTAAATATCAAAATAACTGATTAAATATAATTGTCCATTGTCTAAAAAAAAACTCAAATAGTATTTAACTGATTTTTTTTTCTTTCAAAAGCAATAATTTGTTTAAAAAACAACAATAACTGATTCAATACTATTTTTGTAATTTTAGTTATACACTCTAACGAACTAAATTTAAATTCTAGTTATTATGTTTAAATTTGATTCTCAAGTTGAAGTCAATTTTGATTGAAGCTGATTTGATAATATAAAAAAATTCAAACACACAAAAGAAAATGAAAATATGTTTATATCCATAAAAAAGTGTATTAAAAAAATTAAATTTTAAAATATTTAATATATACCTTGATTAAAATCTATCAATTTCACTTATTCCTTGTATGCAGCATTTGTTTGGTTACTAGTATGTGCTTTGTGCACACTAGTTCGGGCATTACGAGAAAATTGGTTTAGCCTGCAAGATAATTCCGTGCTTTGTGTGCTTATAGCTTACTTCTTTTCTCATGAAATGCGAACCCCTTAACACTTAGATTTTATATGTTTCTCTGCAGGCATTTTCCCTGGATTTCAACTTGAGATCGCATATGAAAACGCATTCTCAAGAAAACTATCATATCTGTCCTTACTCTGATTGTGGAAAGAGATTTGCCCATGAGTATAAATTGAAGAACCACATTTCATCTCACCATGAAAAGGTAACGACTTGTTAAGTATAGTTCTTTAGCTCTCACATATTTCCACTTTCATCCTTTTATATATATATATATATTTTTTAGCGCTCTCTTTCGAGAATAATGCCTTGTATACAGTATCAGTTTAGTTAAATAAACACGATATTGTATACAATATCATGTCTTATTTTGCTTGATTGGAGGCCTATCTGAGTAAGGTGCCTCCTTTTGTGGGTTCTCCTTTTTGAATACCTTTATATTGTTATGTTTTTTTAACCATCATAGAGTGATTTAGTTGTCAAGAGGGACTTGGAGAGTTAATAGGTGATGAGTTCAATCCATGGTGGTCACCTACCTAGGAATTAATTTCCTTGACATTTGGATGTTGTAGGGTTAGGTGGTATGTCTCGTGACAATAGGCGAAGTGTGTACAAGTTGATCTGGACAGTCACGAATATTTATAAAAAAAAAAAAAAAACTTATACTTTTTTCTTAATGGAAAGTTTGCTTTTTATTTTAAAAAATAATATAAATCTGATTTTATATACAAAGTATTCTTTGGTTTGTTAAAACAATATAGGGTCTCCAAGTGGTAGTTTGGAATCTACCAGTGAATTTAATTATAAAATCTTTTATGTCTTACGAGTTTGGACCTTGGGATGGGTGTGAATGCATATGTAGTGGGTGAAGCTTTCATTCCCAGTTATAATTTTTTTTAACAGAGGTTTGCCTTTTTCTTGTTTATGACAAGGTCAATTTTGAAGTTGAGCAGTCAATCTAGGTAGATTATTATGTTTTACATTCAATTGACTGGTCATCTTTATAGAATGGGACAGCTGAAGTGATCAAATATACACCACCTTCTGAGAAGCAAACAAAGGCTTCTAAACCTTCAGTAGGAGCTTATGCTTCTGCATCATCAGATCGCCCATACGCCTGCCCCTATGAAGGCTGCGAAAAGGCTTACATCCATGAATACAAACTCAAACTCCATTTGAGAAGAGAGCATCCTGGACATCTGGTGGAAGACAATGGCAATGCGCCACATAATGTGGAGCACGAGATAGAAGGCAGCGATCAAGACGGCTATGGCGGTGGAAAACGGGTAAATACGAAAAACCAGAAACGGAACAGGCCGAAGCCAAACTCAAAGCTACCGCCCTCGAAAGTATCACGGCGAAAAGGCGCAACTCCGTCCCCTGCCCCGATAAGTGCTGTTAAAAAGTCATGGCAGGTTAAAGAAGAAACGTACGAGGAAGAAGATAGTGAAGAAACGGAGGAGGATCGGGAGAACGTGGAGGAGGGTTGGAGATATGCTGAAAATGAAGATGATGATGAAGAAACAGAGTATGAAGATTAAATAAAGCTTTTGAAAATGGGCGGCTTGTATGTAACTTCTTCTGCCCCTTTACAAAGTTTCATTGTAACCTGAAATTCGTAGTCTTTTTTCTTCTCCAGTTTAACCTTTTTTTTTTAGCTAGAGGGTGATAAAGCATTAAATCAATTTTTGATGGAAATTATAGTTTCTTTTTATTAGTTTTGTATTTGTGGAATGAAGCTTATCTCTTTTTTTTTTTTTTTTTGGCATTTCGAAGTTATGAAATCTTAATAATAGATTCATATTTTATATCAATTGAACTATATTCTTGTTTGCGGATAAATGTAGAGAGAGCTGTCAGTGAGAAGGCTAGGGGTTATGGCTCCCAAAATTTTTTAAATTTATTTTTTGTATATAAAAGTGGACAAAAAAAAAAAAAAAATTTAATATTATATAGGCTATGAACATAAAAGGACATCCCTCCAAAATCTTGAAATTTGTTATTTTGTGTATAAAAGTAGATCTTATTTATATTTTAATATTATTTATAACATACATATAAGATGGGTGATCCTTTCAAATTTTAAACTTGTTATTTTTAGTATATACAAGTGAATTTTACCCATTTTAATATTATTTATATCATACATACAACCCTTTCAAATTTTAGAATTGGTAATATTTCAATATATAAAAAATTTGTAATATTTATATATAAAAATGGGCTTTCAAGTTTTTTGTTTTGTTGTTTGTTCCACAAGCATACATCGGTGTAACATATTTTCGTTACCGAATGTTGTATTCATATGTGAAAGCAAGCATGAAGGTATTATTTTAGTCTATAATTTTTTCTTTCCATACTGGACAGTGGTCAATTAAAGTTTATTGGCAACCATTAACTAATGACAAGATAATTTGCACCAATATAATGGGTCATCAGAATGAAATCACTGGAGTTTGGCTCAATGTAGCAAAGCATGAAATGGAACTCATTTGTTGACACCAATAAAATCTACTAAATTAGTATTAATATAATTTCCTGAATGTGGTAAATAAGCAAGATATAAGTGCAAGTCACATTACACATCTCCATTCTAATGGCTTATACTTTATAGTGAAGCCTTAATTTTTGCCAACAACCAGGAGATATCATGTATGATCATTGAAATTATTCAATACTAATTATTAGTACACCATTGTACCCACATCCAAACACTATGGATGCATATTTCAAAAAAAAAAAAAAAAAAAAAAAACCCTAGAGGAATGGGGGACTAAAAAAACACCAAAAATTTCAATACATGGTGATAATAAACAATAAAAGATCATGTATAGATAATAGATATCACCTCCAGCCAAGTCAGTGGCCCAAATGAGAGCATTTTCCAGCAATGGCAGCCAGGTGTATTGGAAGATTTTCATTCACATCTACAAAAGGGCAACCAAACAAAATGTGTGTACAGACTTGACATTTTGATGACCCCTTGCTATCCTGCACAAGCAATCCACAAACCACAACTGATTTGGAACAACTCCCAACTGATTTACAAATCTAGATTTGAACTGGACCAGCTACAGACTCGGGACCTGAACGCTCATCCTTCTGTCTCAACGAGAGCTTCGCAAACTGCGTCTCGAGGTCTCTGCTCTTGGTGCGTTTGAGGCTGGAAGGTGGCGGCAGCTGCGGTTGCTGCTGCTGTTGATACAACATTTGAAGTCTTGTAATCTCCCTCTTCAGTACTTCATGTTCAACTAAATGTAATTTCACATTCAAGGCTTTTTAGAAATCAAATAATAGAAATTACATTCTCTTTTTAAAATTCAGTTGGAAATGGTGACAGAGCGAAGTTATTGTAAAGCTAAATTCGTAAGGTACCAACCTAAGGCCTTATTAGTATTAATGGGTATTAGTAGGGCATAATGGTAAATTATAATTATGTTAAGTAGTTATTATTTGAGCGTGTTTTAAAATAAGAGGGCATTGAAGATTAGGGATGGAATTGTTTAGTGGTTTAACTCAGGAAGGTTCTAAGTGCCTTTCTTTTTTTGAGATTACAACAATTGAGGGTGGGGGATTCGAATCCAAGACCTCTTAGTTATTGAGTGATACTGAGCAACTGTTCTTGTTGGCGGTTGGCAGTTCTAAGTGCCTTTCACTTAGGTTTACCTTGTAATTTTCATAAATTTTCACATTTTGATCAAATGAATTCAGATCTGAGTTCTTGTAAGGTATATTCCTTACACAATTCAACATCTTTTGAGAAATGAAACCATTAGAACGAATTTTAAAAACTTGAGTTGAGAGTATAGAGAAGCTCACAGGATTTTATTAACCGCTCATGAGATAAACTTTCTAATCGCTGGTTGAGTGCTTTATTCTCCATGCCAAGAATTAAGTTTTGCTGACTGAGAAACTCAAGCTCGGCAGAAACTTCAGAACCTTCTGCTTTTAAAGCTTGTACATTCCTTTCTAGCTCTGCAATGTACTGAAGTTTCCGTACGCGAGAACGTTGAGCAAATTGCCTGTATTCATAACAAGTCAGGGTAAATTAAACTTGGTTCATCTCTTTCTAATAAGTTATATTTAGTTTTTCTTTATAAGAGTTAAATTTAGTTTACACACATCCATTTAATATTAGTAAGTTTTATTTTGAAAAACCGGGAACTTGGAGCTTTGCTCCTCTAACTCTAAAAGGCATCACTGATCCGTCTCTACACTGTGGCACTATGATACGTCATAGGACCAGAAGCGAAATCTGGGAAATTAATCCCCACAGCCTCCTCAAATCTGGGACCTTGAGGGGAGCAGACCCTCAAACTCCAGGTGCTCAACCACTACGCCACCTAGAGAACTAATATTAGTAAGTTTTATATTGGAGAGTCATCCTCGATTTGCCTAAAAGTCAAAGAGAGTCTTGGAGATCAAGAACATTATGGGTTCAATCTATAGTGATGAGATCACCTACCTAAGAAATAATTTCTTAGGTGTTTTCTTCACATCAAAATATTGTAGGGTCAGTCGATATATCCCATCAGAATAGTGTGCGTGTAAACTGACTTGACACTCACACATATAAAAAAATAAAAGTTTGATATTGGAAATTCTCTACAAATTCCTGTGTGAGCACAGGTCCCAATATTAGGGTGGGGATGGAGAGGTGTATTAATCTATAAAAAAAGTGACACAGGAGATGCCAATCTAAAAAATGAAATAAATTCCCTCACAATTTGAGGACATGCTGATAATGAAGCTCTGACTCAACTAAGAAACTTTGCTGCAACACCATTGCACTCCTAAGTGAAGCATATTACATTCAAATGCAGATATGATAGGCAAGAATGCATCATAGAACTCAAACGATCCACATAATAAAACGAGATAGTTTTGCTAGGAAGAAATGATAGTTCATCACCAAGCACCACAAGAACAATTTAAAAATTGTGGACCATTGCTTTTCTAAACACGTTGACTTCTGATCTTCATTTTAATGGAAATTATAAATTTGGTCCCTAAAGTTTGAAAAAAGTTAAAATTTAATCTCTGATTTTAAAATCTATCATTTAATCGTTATCTATAAACGTTTGTGGATTAAATATATAGTAATTAGTTATCTATTTATTAGTAATGATGGGTTTGAGTGAAGTGATTGATTAGACCAAAAAAATCACATTTTAACACATGGATAATTACATATACGTACTTAATTTGTATGCAATTATGAATGACATGGACTATTTTTTTAGGTTTTATCAAACTACATGTACTAAATTCTAGTTTTTAAAATCATGGGGACCAAATTCTAACTTTCTTCAAACCATAGGGATCAAATTTATAATTTGCCCAAAAAAAAAACCAATTCTAGCCAGGCATTTGTTAAACTTATTCCAGAGAAAAAAGAAACCATAAAGCTTAAGGAAGACTTGAGCAACAGGTTCTGACATGGCCTAGCAAAAGATGGTACAAGACTATAGAATAGATAGGTAGCAACTGGCAGACAGTTACAAACCAGAATTCAAGATTATGTGCAGGTAGAATGTAAAATGTAGATAACATTAATAAGCAATGAAGAACTTACTGTTTAGCTCTTTTATTATCTGTATCAGCCGGAGCTTGCTTAACATGGGGACTATCTATTCTCTGAGATGACTTTGAATCCTGCAGACCAGTTTCTCCCGAATCCTGCTTTTCAATAGTTGTTGATGAAAATCCATTTGTTTCCTGTGGTGTACTTACCAACCTCGAGCTTTCGAGAAGAATGCTACTTTGTGCAGAAGGACGAGCACATGGGTTAGTTGTAAATGTAGTTGGAGACAATTCCCGTGTCCTGTTCTTCTGTTGGATCCAGTTTGCTTTCATGTTAAATGAAGCTTGATGTGGATCTTTGTGGTAATCAAAGTCTTGTGATGCCCAGGAAGGTAAAGATATATTTTTACATTGGGAGTCATCTTGTGTATAATTTTTGTTTGAAACATTTGCTGCATCTAAGTAAGCAAAGGAATCACTCGATGAGCGTCGATGACCAACTCTTTGAACAGGTGTTTCGGGTTCATCAAGGAGATCGTTGAGCCAAGAAGGTTGCTCCTCCATTAGAAAACTTTCAGATGATGTTCTATGATGCTGCACATTTCCCTCTCTGGGATTCTGCCCTACTCTTGACCCAATAATGGGATTGGGGAAATAATCAGCAGAATATGAAGAGGAACCGCTATGAAATGGACTCTTGGGAGGAAGTAGAGCATGCTGCTTTCCAGAGTACATCATATTTCTCATGTTTGACAGCACCTTTGAATTCTCCATGACCTTTACTACCCAAATTTGTATCAAAAAGAAAGAAGCAAAAAATCAACATTATATGTTAAATTTCAATCGTTTGAGGTAAGAAGAATGAGAATGATTATGAGAAATGAAAATACGAGGGAAATATAGAGGACAAGGATTAACGGGGATAATGATTATCTATGTTTGAGGTGAAAGAAATGTTCTAGGAAAAGTTGTTACGTGTATTTGTGGTGCAGGGAATGATTAAGGGGAAAGCATTCCCTATGTTTAGGTTGCAGAGAGTGATTTTATAGGGAGAACAAAATAATGAGTATGGTGAAAATGGAAGGTGGTTATGACTAAAATGAAATTAAGTGGAAAATGAATAGAGATGAATATTTGATTTTGAGAGAATAATTATTGGTGGCCTAAACGTGAGTAAGGGAATTATTCCTCATAATCATTCACATTCTCTTTACACCAAATATCCCCTTGGCTAAATCAGCTAGACTCGGGATTTACAACCGAAGAAAGATCCACAAAAATGAAATCCTATGTAACACATCTTTCCTCAATCCAAAACAACACCATGTGCAAAATTCCTGCTGTTTATCTGAAATTCTAGCAGCATGTGCATTCTTCTAAATTTAGCCATGTATACAGAAATTATTATATAATTTTCAGAAAATAGAGCATCAACGTCAATCAAAATCAAAGAAGTCAACATCAAACTACCGATTAGCAATTGACAATTATCTTGGACGCTACATATATCATTCTTGTACCAAAGCAGAGAGTAAAAACATACAAAGAAAGACTAGCAAAAAAAAAAATTCTATCCATTTTTTACATCTAAATATTATAGAGTCGGGTGATATGTTCAGTAACAATAGTTGAGGTGCGCGTAAGAAAGAACAATGAGAAAGAATATAGATGCCACTCCTTCGAAACGAACAAGAAAACTAAAGAGAAAAATTCGTAGCGTTTGGCAGATCTCTACGAGGAATTGATATTCAACCTCCCCTAACCCCGATCTAACGATAAATTCCATAGATGGCAAATTTCATTGACGCAAACACCGTCATCACAGAATTTGATGATATACAAATACAGCACCACAATTAGCAAGCTCAAAGATTCGATTCTGCACCATTCTACGACAGACAGTTCAAGCTAATTACGAAAAAGGAAATCGGAAAAGAGAAAGATAAGATCCTCATCCTCGAATACAAACATGCAGTCGATCAGAACAATAAATTGTTTTCCGAAAACAGACGAAAACATTGCGAATCCACATGTTCAAGAAATTAAGAACACCAAAGCTACAATTTCTACTTCCACATTGCAATCCGATAGAAGAAAAAAAACGAAACAAATATAATTGCTGAAACTAAAATACCAGAGACAAACGAAATCGAAAAGCAAAATGTAGCACATTCCCGAATCGAGCGAAGAAATTTCTATGAATCAGAACGAACTCGCAAAACGATTCAACAGCTCCTAGAAATGCAAAAAAATTAGGGAACAGATTACATACCAACAATCGCGATTTGTAGACAGAGATCTTGTAAAATGCAATGCGAAGGGGAATGGAATTGACGCAAAGTTACAATTCTCTGTTCCCCGGAGCGTAAGCCATTGTTTACATTACATTCTCTCAAAATCTCAGAGAGTTAGGAGTTTTGAGGGATTGATTAAAAATGAAGGAAAGGCAAAAGGCAAAAGACAAAAGGCTGACATTAAACAAACTTTAAATTTTTATTTTTTTATTATATAATTTCCAGTTTTCTCAGTTTCTTTCCTTTGCTGTCATTTGCTCAACACCATTCATATCTGATATGGCAATATGACTTTTACACCCCCAATCCCTCTTTTTTTCTTTCTCTTTCTTTTTCTTTTTTTCTTTTTTTCTTTTTTAAAGACAATTGGCCAAAATCCAAGTGGACAAACAACATACAAACGAAACCGGCCAACCTAGAGGTCAAAGAGAGCATTAGAGATTTAAGAGAGGGTGTAGATTCAACCCATAACATTAGACATCTTAAGAGATTTTTGTATTAGATCATTTAGATGTAGATTTTTAGGGAGGAATTGTAGCCAAAACTTTATTTGAATGTGTTTTTTTTTTTTTGTAGAGAAGTTAAAGACAATAATTTGGATATGGATTTGAAATGAACAGTTAAAAATGAATAATTAAACATGAGTTATTTTAAGTAATTAGAAATTAGTGATTAGAAATGAGTGTTTAGAAATAAATAGTTATTTTCAATAGTTAGAAATGAATAATTAAAATTGAAAAATTATTTTGATTAGTTTGTAATGAAAAGTTATTTTGATTAATTATAATAACTCGTTTATATGTGTATTTTTTTTTAGTAGTTTGTAAATATTCAATGAATAAATAAATAAACAAGGCAAACAAACCAACAAAACAAAATCAGAAGTTGTCATAAATCTATGGGCTTGGCTCAAACTTCAAATCTAATGTCACTTTCCACGTCAATAAGTAACAATCCTTCAAAACAATAATGATGAAGTAACAAAAAAACTTCACTATTGGAAACAAGGATCCATAACAGTTCGGGTTGTACAATGCCAAATATAGAAAAGACTAAGATGCAGAAAGAGGAATTGGCTTCACAGCACATTGGATTCGTCGAAATGCTGTTTTTACTCTTTCCTTGAGAGCTTCATTTTCACTTTCTACTTCTCCACTTTGTTTATCAAGCTCTGCTACATTCCCATCAACGTTAATTACCAGCTTCCCATTTTCTCCCAACTTCACGTCGCCAAAAAGTGATATGAGGAGCGCGTGGATTACCTTCTCTGCTTTCTTCTCGTTCTCTTCCTCCGTTTTTACAGCCTCGGACTCCACAATGACTTTCGGAACCTCGCGGTTGATGTTCAGAATGAGAGCTACAACAGAATCTGATACCATGTCGCTTAACGGGTCTGATGTCCAGTGAAGTGAGACATGCCTCTCCGACTCGTGCTTCACTGTTACCCGATCGTGCACACGAAGCGTTGGAACCCCAGATTCTTCATCTGTTGAAGATTCTACGCTTTCATATACTTGTTTGAGCCGGCGTACAATCACATGAAAGGCGTTGGAGTATGGAATTGTAATACGCTGGTTGATGTTTGCAGTCGATAGCTGAGAGAAGATGTGCAGATCATCTGATGCCATTATCTGATATGCAAATCCTTTCTTCACCAATAAACCGCTGACAGTTTCACCGACTTCCGGGGTCTTCTCGGCCAGTTTTCCAATAGTTTTTGCCATTTTCTGAGAGTTGAAGTACATTTCAACAGACTGACAATTCTTCGGAGTAAGAATCTTAGTGTTTCGATCCGCAAACTTGGCCGTAAGCTTCTGTTTGAGCCGACCCATCTCGTTGGCTTCTCCATGGACAAGAATTATGTTGGGCGGCATGAGCTCTTCCAAGAATGTGCTGGTCTGTGCATAGTCAGCATGGGCAGAGAAGGAAATGTAATGAACCTGCATGTTAAGAGGAGCTGTGAGTCCACTCATGAGGGTAACTTCCTTTGGTTCATTGATTATAGTCTTAGCCAGTGTCCCTTCGACGACATAACCAGGAAGCACGCATGAATTTTTCTTATCCGAACACCACAGGTCGAAGAGTTGTCGGGACAAACCACTCTGAAGTCCACCAGGGCTAGCCATCACCACTGATGGACCAACATCCTTAAAAACCTCAATGCTCTTTAGTGGGGATATGTGCTTGAATCTAAAGGGGTTTGACTTGGCATTCTGGATCCTATCATTCATGGAGAGAGTGTATGTCTCATACACAGTCAAACATCTTTTTGCCAGAGGAGAAGCATAGTAAATGGGAATGTTATGAAGCTCAGGATGGTTTGCCCAATACTCATCAAGAATAAGGAGGAGTTCTTGGGCACGTCCGAGTGCAAAAGCTGGAATCAGCACACGACCGCCTTGCGAAATTGTTGAATGTACAACATCAGTGAACCGCTTTTCTCGAATATGTCGAGGTTGATGGAGCTGGACACCGTACGTCGATTCAATTATGCAAACATCAGGAGAAAATTGAGGCATTTCAGCAGCTCGAAGATGCCGATCTTCTTCTCGTGAATAGTCTCCAGTGTAGAGGACTCGGACACCAGCTATATCCACCATAAACATGGCAGCACCAAGCACATGACCAGCAGTGTAACACCAAAACCGAATACCATTTACTTCAACTGTTTGATGGAAATCAATGACCTGCAATTATTGTGCACTACTATTAAATAAGTTAACTGATGACGGTCTTCATTACAAATCATGACGCACAGAGATGAAATTATGCAATTGACAACTATATAGTATATACAATATAAAGCAACCTGCATTCCGGTATAGATTGCTCATTATCATTTAAATCTAGAGGGCCAGTAACGTAATTATCATACAGATCTTTTTTTTTTTTTTTCCTTCAATAATAAGCTTGGGAAGAATCATTTGGCAAGCTTAATAAATGCATGGGTTTCTCTCTTTCTAGAAATTGTTTTCAAAACTATTATGCATTTCCATTGTTCTTAACCTCAAAAACTGTGTGAAAAGGTATTCTATTGTTCTGATTCTATTTGTTCATATATGTTAGAATGTGGGATGGAAGATTTGAGCCTGTAACGTCTTGGTTACTGAGTTATACATCATGCCATGGGAGCATACTCTCGTTGATTATTCTTATACATGTTAATTTTAGGAATATAACTTTTAAATCATATTATACTTTACACAGTTAATTTAAAGTTTTAGAGAAAAATGCATGAATGCAACAAAATACCACTTCAAGTTCTATTGTTTTATTATCCATAAAACTATAAGAACAAAATTCAAGCATTTTAATGAAAAAATTAACAAAGAACTACAACAGAAAGGGATAAGAAACAGATGATAGATAGAGAGGAAGGAAAATACTTTTTTATGGTAGAGTGATGAAAATACATTTGATGATCTATATTTCTAAATAAAACGTTAAGTAGATTTCTATTAGAAGGTATGAATTTGGTAGAATCAATAACTTTCTACAAAGAAAATTGATAAATATTTATCACCATGGATGAAACAGCAAGCCAAGAGACATCCATTGTGAGAAATCATTTACCTCGATTTTGTCCATGGAACGATTTATGTCCTGCTCATCATACAGCATATCTTCAACAGAAACTTTGCTCACTTTCACAAAGTCAGACAGCAACAACTTGTAGATCGCTTTTGTAGCATAAGTCATAAAGACTCGCCCTTTGAATGTAGTCTATCATATTAATGTTAATTAGTGTCTGTAATCAAAGAGAAATGCATTGCAATTCAATTAGAAAGCAAAGTACCTTCTCCAAAAAATAAGGGAGTGATGCAGCGTGATCCAAATGAAAGCTGCAAAACAAGTGTGCATAAAATTATCTTAGTTCAAAGAACACAAAAAGGGCAGAAAATAAAGAAACCTGTGACCACTAGAATCTCATGTCAGGATCCATTAAAGCGATAAACAGTGTAGAACTTCCATTGTTAACGTATATTTGTGTTTTCCATGCTCACAAAGCCATTAGTTTTAATCAGAAGACATGAATTTCAACAAAAAAACAGAACACATTGTGTCCAGAAAGAATGTGATCAGGAAGTAAAAGCTTCTATCTTTAGGGGCAAAGATTTTAAGGCAGTGTTTTTATATACTCCTTCTCAAGTGCCATTGCAAATAACCATCCACTGTCATTCACTAATTTTGCTACTTTTTTTTTTTCATGATAGGGAATCGGAGCTTCATCTCACTATATACTGGGGGTCACCCCCACTCATCCCAAGCCCCGAATCCAAGAGACAATAAGCTAATTTACAATTAAGCTCACTCGTGTGTTCCAAACCTGGAACCTCTAAAAGAGGATACCTTGGAGACCCCAAACCTCTACTATAGAGATGCAAAACATTAAAATGCAAACATTTGAATTAATATTCTAAGAAAAACAAAGAAAGAAAGAAATACATACTGGGTAATAAGCAGGACATCAATTGTCGAGGGGTCAATCTCATCAAAATATGGCAAAGCAGCCATGCCAGAGTAAGCAGGGTGAATTCCACAATCGAACTATCATCAACCAAAAGTGAGGGGAAAAGAATAATCACCAAATAAACCATTACAGTTCTGTATGTTAGATACTGAATGAGAAATTATGATGAATTCAAAGCATACCAAAACAATTTTGCCTTTGTAAGACATATAAACGCAGGACCGACCCACTTCATTACCAGCCCCAAGAGGAGTTATAATAAGCTGATCCTCCTCTCTCGTAGCAGATGACTCCCGTTTCTTAAGGGAGGGCGGTTGTCCAACTGAAGCCATTTTTCCTCAAAACAAAAAATTCTCACACAAGATCTTTCCACCTGCAATATACCAAGAACAAAAAGGAAGTTCAAAACACATACAAAAAAAAACAAAAACAAAAACAAAATGACCTAGCTATGCGAGACAGGACAAATACACCGTTCCCTTTCTACTTTTTTTTATTGGAAATTGGGAAATCAGAACTTTGATCCACTATAACCGGAGTAACCACACCGGTCCCTAGTTAGGCACCGAGAGACATCAAAGCAATCCTTCAAAACACGAGAGGTGTCTACAAATTAATATTACGTGAATCTCGAACCTGAGAAATTGAGGGGAGTACACCTTCAAGCCCAGTGCCACCCCTTTGAAACACACCATTCCCAGTTCATGCTTCAAACTTACAATTACAAGAAAAATATGTATAAACCCTAGAACAAAGTTAACTATACAGGTTCGATATCAGTTTTATTTCCTTAAATTTTTCAGGATTACAAAACGGGGAAGAAAAAGTAGGAATCAAAACCAAAAACAGATCTGAAAAAAAAACTCGAAAATCGAAGGGGCGGGAGAGAAATTAAAGCAGTAGATATGAAATTGAAACTGTTAAGATGAGAAAATGAGAATGAAATTTGAGGAAGAGAACTTACAGTGTTGAAATGGAGGAAGAAGGAGAGTTAAACCCTAAAATCGAAAAACTGTGTATTTCTATTTGGTGGGTTTTAGGAACAGGAACTGAAGATGACGGCAGGGAAAAAGCGGGAGAGGATAGTGATGAAAAATAAAAATGAAAATAATAAAAATTATCGACCACAGTGGGAGTCGAACCCACGACCTTCTGATCCGAAGTCAGACGCGCTAATCCACTGCGCTATGCGGTCACTTGTTTACTGTTTTGTAGAATGTTAAAATATATAATATTAGAATTAATTTCTGGTTATCAAAATTTCAAAATCGATTGAATTACGAATTTGTTTTACCATAAATATCATGGCTAATCAATCAACTAAATTTCTGTAAATTATTTATTTTTTTATTTTATCAATATCATGTCAATACTAAGAGTGTGAGTAATTGCATACCACATCCTTAGCGAGAAGAAGCAAGTAGAGTCTCCAATTGCCTCTTCGCTTTGTGCGAACTTGCTCGTAACAAGGTAGGAATTAGAGCGATAATTAAGGGAAATTTTTTTGTAAGAGCTAATGCAGAGATGAAAAATATATTTTCATCCCCAGTTGAGGAATTAGAGCAATATTAAAGGAAATTAATTTTTAAATAGATAGACCACTATAAATTGAATTTATTCCCTTACTTCTTCAAAACTAGAATTTATGCGAACATATTTTTGAAAAATAAAAATATTAATGAAACTTTTTTAAGTTGGAAAGATATTTGATGGAAACAAATACAACGTCCAAAAGAATTATAAGCCCATTTATAAGATAAACCAAACTAAAGCATTTTTAACGAATTTAATTAAAGTTTTAAATAGTACTTTTCAACCTTTAAAAGGTATAGTTCATTTCAATCGTAGTCTTTGGCTAAATTATTCTTAAACAGAATTTTAGACCATCTAAAGCACTTCCAAATTTTTAATAATTAAAAAACTCAAGAAAACAAATAAAAAGATGCTCGATCAGTTTTAAGCATAATAAAAATTAAGAAATTTAAATAAAAACTAATTTAGTCACTGCTACGAAAAAACAAGATGGTGTTGCTAAACGGCATCCATGAAGAAGAAGAAGAAGAAACAAGATACTTGCATATCTAAATTCACATTCAGTTCAAACTCCTATACCAAAGAAAATGACATAACACAAGACAATCCTCATAAGAACATACTCAAAAAGCTTTCCCTAAGTGTTTCCCTATAAGAAATGTGAGACAAATGACTCAGTTAAGATCCCCTTCACATTTAATATTATTTCAACATCTCAAAATCTCCCCTGCAGAAATCAGAAGTTTTTGTTATTAAAATTTAACTCTAAAGCACATATTCATGTATGCAACTATATAGTATGTGAAAGTACATATTCAAATGTGTTGCACAAAAGAGAATAAACAGCGACGTTTTTTCTAAGTGACAACTATCTTAGATTGTTCGGTATGACTGTTTGAACCAGCATATGCACACTTCGACTACTAAAAAACAAGATGGTGTTGCTAAACGGCATCCATAAAGAAGAAGAAACAAGATACTTGCATATCTCAAATTCACATTCAGTTCAAACTCTTATACCAAAGAAAATGACATAACACAAGATGATCATAATCTTTATAACAACATACTCAAAAAATTTGCCCTAATTGTTTCCCTATAAGAAATGAGAGACAAATGACTCGGTTAAGATCCCCCTCACATTTAATATTATTTCACCATCTCAGAATCTCCCCTGCAGAAATCAGAAGTTTTTGTTATTAAAATAAAACTCTAAAGGCGTGGTTACCCTTGTTTCAAAAAATAAATAAATAAATAAAACTCTAAAGCACATATTCATGTATGCAACAATATAATATGTGAAAGTACATATTCGAAGTTGTTGCACCAAGAGAATAAACGGCGTTTTTCTAAGAGACAAGTATCTCTAAAGCACATATTCGTGTATGCAACCATATGTATCTAAAGTATGCGAAAGTACATATTTAAATTTGTTGCACCAAGAAAATAAACCGCGATGTTTTTCTAAGTGACAACTATCTTAGTTTGTTTGTTAACTTTTTTTTTTTAATATCCATAACTGCCCGGACAGCTTACGCACACTTAGACTATTGTCACAGGATATCCAGTTTGATCCTACAACATTTAGATGTCAAGAAAACTCATAGAAACTTAATTTTTAAGTAGGTGGACACCATGAATTAAGTCCGTCACCTCTTAGTTACTTGCATTTTGATCACTAGGCACCATGGTTGTTTGGTAACCTTTTGATTTTTTGTTTTTTTTAAATAAGTTTATTTTCTCTTATTTTTCCACGATTAAAACTCTAAAAGAAACATTTGAATGTTTAGCCAAATTCCAAAACAAGAAACAAAAGTTTTCAAAAAAGGCATTCAAATGCTTTTAAAATGTTGTTTTGGTTTTGTAATCTTGTTTCCTCAAGAGACGAATCCATGGTAGAGACAATAGAAGAAAACAAGCTTAATTTTTAGAAAAACCAAATGACTATAAAAAGGTGCCTCATACTATTTATTTATTATATTAAAATGCCTTACTTGGTCGTTCCATGTTTGCCCACCAGAAGTGTAGTTTCGTTGTTCTCCTTGCACATTTCTTTGATCACCTTGTGGAAATCTTTGACCTTCGTTTGGGCGACCTTCGTTCGAGCCTGGGTAAGGTGCATGACTCTGTCCTTGACCGTAAGGGGCTCCTGCTCCATGGCCCTGATATCCACCTTGCCCATAAGCTCCACTCTGGGCAGGATTAAAACCAGTACCAGCATTACCCTGGCCTGGTGAAGGTACAAAATCTCTCTGCTCTCCTTGGGGATGATAATTTGCTCTCACATCAGGGTTATAACTTCCCTGCCCACTTTGATTGTAGTTTCCTTGATAAGAAGGCATTGGACCCCTACCTCCCTGATATGAATCTCTTCCATTAGGAGCATAATTGTTCATAGGTGAAGGATCTCTCCTTTCTCCAGGCCCACTTTGGTTGAAGTTTCCTTGATAAGAAGGCATTGGCCCTCTTCCTCCCTGATAGGGATCCCCCCTTCCATTGGGAGCATAATTGTTCATAGGTGGAGAATCTCTCCTTTCTCCAGGTCCCGAAGGGCTATCATTTTGAGGCAGACCTTGTGGCGAATAGTTCTGGGAAGCCTCGAAATTGCGTCCATCTCCTTGCATAAAACCCTGTTGACCATAGGATGGATTACCTTGCCAATTAGGTGGCGGTCTATTTCCCCTATCAAATCTTGGTTGATCGGGATTTCTGTTCATGTTCCGATCACGATACCTTCCCCCCTGCCTCCCATATTGAACAGGTGGTGGTCTTGGTATAATGGTTCCATTGATGTATTTGTCTCCTGGTGATTACAAAATGAAGTTATTCAAAGAAAGAAATGGCACATTTAGCATAAAAGCAATTTTTTTCGTCAGGATTACATACGACACTTGGTTAACTATTAAAGCTGACTTTAGTCCATGTCAATTAGGTTGCATACCTCCATACTCCTTGTTTGCAGGATCAATGTAAGAATCGGGCAATATAAACACAACACCAGGAAGACCTAGAAAAAAAAATGAAAAATCAGCATTGAACACAGTACCTAAAAGATGGAATTTGTCAATAACAACTGCTGCTCTGGTAAAAAAATAAATAAATAACTACCGCGAAATTTCTCTGATTCTTCTTCTGTCATCAAAGCTTGAAACCCCTGATAAGTAGTTGTGCTACAAGCATACATTTTTGCTTTTGCTTCTTCCACACTGTTCATGGTTTAGGGAAAAAAGGATAAACAAAGGTGCCATATTAGTCATCTCAAAATACCAAAGTCATAGCAACTTTTTTTCTACTTAACCCCTAAAGTCAAAGTAACTTCAATCAATTTAAATGCTAGAAAATATGGAAATATGTTGTGAACAAAGTGAAGTATAAAAATTGTGATGGGATCATACGATAGTAACAAAAGCATTATTCTCTTGAAACATGCCATGGTTAGTTAGACAGAAACTACACTAGTTTAAGATCTATGAGTGCTAAAAGACAATTCATCTGCATGATAACTACTCTTATTATACAATAAGATACCTAAAGTAAAAGTTAAGAAAGCCAGAGGAAGATAATAACATTAAAACTTGAGCTTGTGACCTAATATATGAATTACAATAGCTAAACCTTGTCAGCACTGGTACAAATTGCAGAGTGAAACATAATAATACCAAAATCGTTTGATCAAATAAAGCCCACATGGTCCAACAAAAACAAAATGCTAAGAAAGAGAATGAAGTCTCCACCTCTCTTATTTAGAATAATATATCATATCAAATAATCGTGGCCTCTAGAGAGAATTCAATTGATCCAAACCCAAAGAAGAGAAAAATATATATATAATCTCGTAAATGATTTAAGGGCCGTCTAATTCAGGATAATGAAGGAATCACACTACAGAAAAAATAGGATACTGGAATAGAAGAAATTGATAGATGATAAATCGGGTTTGCACGTTAAAATTCAATAAGAAAAATGGACTCATTTCATATCGGCAGCATCTTCGTGGTAACTGAAAACTTCGAAGCAACAAAAATAACAATCCCAAATAATCTTGGAAGTCGTGTAGATCTCCTAATAATATACAGCGGGTGAAGAATTCGAAGTGTAAGCTATAAAACTCAAAGTTCATCAAAAGTTCAAAAGAAAGAAAACCTGATATTCAAGCCTTTAGCACAGGTTTCTTCGTAAGTCCGAACCATCTCCTCAGGTGTAGGTTTAGGATCCTTGGGAAATTCCATGGTGATGAGCCAGTGATTGTAATCGCAGCCCTCGAACAGTATAGTATCGGGCCCAATCTTGTCGTCTTCGTTACTGCTCCCAAACGATGACCGGGAAGAGAACGTCATTGACGACGATCTCAAAGGCCAGTACGGTGAGATCATAGCCGAAGGCTTATATAGTGAAGGAGCCGAAGGACAGAAAATAGAGTGGCTGATTTGAACAGGTGCTGCCGGAGTCGACGGAGCATGGCGGTGGAGGGCGGAAATGGCGGACAAAGTGCGGCGGAGACGGAGTGAGTACAACGCCATGATCGTTGCAGGACGATTGAGACGGAGAAGGAACAAGGAGTACTGATCGTTAAGGCTAGGGTTTACGGAAGGGTTTTTGGTGGGGTGAAACGAAAATGAGATAAATCGGTGCCCGATGTGGTTTTTCTTTTCTTTTCTTTTTTTTTTTTTTGTAATTTGTTGTATGAATCCTTTTTTTTTTAGAATAAAAAATGATGAAACATTTAGTCGTATTTTATATCATCTATTATAATTTATGCCTCATTATTTAATAAAACCGAAACAAAAAAAATAGCTAAGTTTGAATCAATTTTATTTTAAATATCAAGTTTGAATCAATTTCATTTTAAATATCAAGTTTGAATCAATTTTATTTTAAATATCAAGTTTGAATCAATTTTATTTTAAATATCAAGTTTGAATTATTCTCAAAAATAAAAAAAAAGACCAAGTTTGAATTAATTAAATACTTAGGTGGTGATGATAGTGTGAGTTAAGTAGTTGATTGGATAAAAAATGAATTAAAAATTATTAATTTATTGTTAATTCTTTAGAAATTGAGAGCTTAATTTTTTTTATAAATCAACCATTCTAAGTTGAAAATGTCATTTCATTTATATATAAATAACTAAATGGTATGCAATTCATACTGAAAAGATTAGCAACATCACATTCACGTGTTCGATTCTGGAAATCGATATTTGACTTTCATGATTAAAGCATATAATTTTATATGACTTTTTTTTTCCACCCATGAGTTGAGTACCATGATTTGAGAAATAATGGACAACCATTTGTGGAAAAGATGAAGGTTGAGATAAATTTATTGAAGAAGACAATGGTGGACGCTATATGCCATCACACCTCAACCCTAAACCATACACACACATATATAGAATGAACTACATAGTAACCTAAAATCTATTGAGCTTCCATGAACTGTAATAATCATAATCAATCAACATTAATCTTAATATAAATCTAAACACTCCAACAATGAATGTCTGAGACAGTTTATATGTACCTCAATTATTTTCAAGAGACATATGATTGTACTTCACAATATTTGAATATTAAAAAAGAAAAATTAATTTATAAATAGGCAGTTGATTTCAAAAGACATCCATCCAATTGATTTCTTTTTTTTTTTTTTTTTTGCCATGCTATTGTTTTTATTATTATTATTTAATAAATATTTAGAATGGAGATTCCAACTGATATCCTCTACTATTCCATTTTTAATTAATTTTAATTAGATGTCCACAAAAATGGAGATTCCAACTGATATCCTCTACTACTCCCTCCAATATACCCTTTGGTTCCAAAAGATGGGTAACCATTTGTAAATGGTAAACAAAAAAAATGAACAAAAGGTTACTATGAGTGTCATATGTATTTGCTAACTTTCCTAAATCAATAAAAAAAAAAACAATCTCTTCACTCCTCGTGACCGAAATCTCACGGCCAGAGAATCACGAAAAAAAATTTGGGCACTCGTAATACATAAAAGCCAAGCACCCACAAACACTAACCCTGTGAGTTCAATTCAACAGAAGTTTGCATCATACTCTCTACCTGCTATATGACACAATCGCTCGCTTCTTCTCGAGAATTTGAAAACACATTAACATAATTGAAGCAAAAAGTGAAGCCGAGCGCAGTCTTTCTTTCTTGCGTATCAACCGCTAATCGCACTTGATGTTTCTGTAGATCCTTCTCACAAACAAGTTGGAGCCAAGATAGCCCACAGCTCCTGCATATTCAAGTAATTAATTGACCAAGTTAAGATCAATCGATCAATCCCATGCTAAAGCAATAGTCTAATCTTAAAGAACGCCAGAAGCATAAAATACAAGATACGATTTCAAAGATTTAATAAGAGTTCGCGAGAATAAAGTCCAAAACAGTCTGTTGTAAAACTGTTTTTTTTTTACCCGCGATTGTTTAGAGTTTGGGCCAGCTTACGCACACATTGACTAATATCACGAGACATACCACCTGACCCAACAACATTTAAATGCTAAAGAAACCCGTAGTAAATTAATTTCTAAGTAGATGACCACCATGGATTAAACTCATCACCTCATAGTTCCCCATGGCATTCTTGACCACTATGTCACTCAATGATGGTTAAAACTGAATTTAATTTATAGAATAGATTATAAAAATGACAAAGGGAATAGCTTATTAGGGCGCGTTTGGGACAAAGGGAATGAGAAAACAGAGGAAAATGATTAACGAAGAATGATTATCCGTATTTGGTGTGAATGAAATGGTTAGGAGGGAATCGTTACTTGTATTTGAGGTATAAGGAATGATTATGATTCATACCTCAAATACAGAGGAAAATGATTAACGAAGAATGATTGTCTCTATTTGGTATGAATGAAATGGTTATAAGGGAACCGTTAGTGTTACGTGTATTTTGAGGTACAAAGAATGATTATGGGAAAACCATTACGTGCGTTTGAGATGTAAAAAATGATTGTAGAAACAAAACAGAATGAAAATGGATTATGGAGGAATGAAAAGTGGTTACGAGGGGAATGAGGTGATGAGAGAATAAATAATGATTATGAGGTGAATGATTCTCGGTGGCCCAAACGTGAGTAAGAAAATTATTTATCATCTTCCCAGTTTGATCCCCTTGTCCCAAACACCTCCTAAGTTGCTAATATTTTAGAGACGAGAAGAAAATTCTTAAGGATGCAGCAACTCACCGCATAAAATTCCTAAACCAAGACAGAACATCATGGTATATCCAAAATAAAAGCTGGTCTGGAAGAATCCTGACATCTTTGTCTTGACATAATAGTAGTATATTGAGTACAAGTACACATAAACTGCTGTTGAGGCTGCAGAGAAGAAAGAAGTCCACTGCCAGTGATAGTTTTCAGCATTGAGCAAGAAATATGTCCCAACAATTGTGACACAAATAGTAACAATTATGAGAATAATAAAAACCAGCAGCATAAAGCCGTAGACATAGTACACCTGCTGACAAGAAGAAGGGAAAGTTATTTAACTTCGAAAAAACATGCTCAACAATAAATTAATCAGTGTAACGCTTCCCATAGTTTTTATGTAACTATTTCCACTAACACCAGCAACAACAAATGATTTTTGTCTTTTTTTTTTTGTTTGATAAAAAAATATATTACATTAATGCTCAGAAATACAAAAGGAAACAAAGGGGATGAGCAACACCCCAACCTAATAAAAGTAACACCGATTGAGTTCAACAATAAAGATCGAGTAGGTACAAAAAATTTTGTGGAATATGTAAAAAATATGCTACTCTCGATGGGTTCTTGCGACAACTATGTAAAAAATATTCGTTATCTAGGACAAAAAGAAAAGTGGTCTTGAAAAACAACAAATAGACAAGTGAAAATAAACATCTTGGAGGGATAAACTCATAATAGCAAAGTGAAAATAAACATATTCAGTTTTCATGTAGATTAGAAACTGAAATCCCTGTGTTTTCTTCGTGGTCACAGACTCACAACTACATAGTCAAGTCCCAAGGTTTTTTGGTCTAATTCTAAAAAAGGTGCTGACTTGAGAGGTCTGGACAGGAATGAACTAAAGAATTTTTAAGACGAGTACACAGTCATGAAGGAAATTCAGGACTTGGCTAGATTTATTGGTTCCACAAGTGCACTATTTCTATCTTTTCCACGATTGTAGGTCCTTTTTTTATTCTAGCTAATTGGCACATTATTTGTGAATTCCTGGCTCCTGATCAAATTACTATAAGTAACAAGTTCGTCGTACTATTGCATTCCATAAATAGCAATCTCAACTTTTTAATCTTTTAAAAAAAAAAACTTTTAATCAACCACGTGCACACAGAAACAGGGCACTTCACCTTGTAATTCCAGAAAGACGTGAAGACAAAATACATCTCAATGAAGATGCTGCCAAAGGGTAGCAATCCACCCATCAACGAGACCACAGACGGCGTGAGGTACCATTTCTTCTCGGGAATCGGACGAGGGATAGTCTTCACACGGCAAGGGTTGTTAGGAGTGCCACTCCAGTTCCTTCCAACAACTGTACCAAGAAGTGCTAGTGGGAAAGAAATGAAAGCCCAAATGACAAAAACAACGACCATGGTGCCAAATGGAATAGCTGCTAAAGAACCATAGAATATAGCAATTGTGTTCAAAATGAAGCCGATTCCAAAGCACGTGAAGGGAAATAGAGAGGCTGTTAGGATCATTGACTTTATCCAACTTTTACCTGTTGAATGGAATGTAATAGCATTAGAAACAATACTGATACCTCTCAATTATTCTCTACTACATAAGAACCCATCTTCGGGCACATATTGAAGTATAAGGATGGATAACAACCTAGAGACGGGCGTGGTTACCCCAGGTATAGTGGAGCGAAGCTCCGATTTCCCGGTTAGAAAAAAAAAAGATGGATAACAACCAAATTGGTAGATAAAATGCTTACCACCATTGCGTGAGTACATTCCTCCACTCACATAACCTGAAAGAGATGATGTGAGTGCATAGCAAACAATGAAAGTTGTGATAATTGCACCTCTCCTGCATCAAAATGAAACCATTGCTTTGCAAGAAAATATGACAAATTAAGAGATGAAATGAAACCAAAGAGAAGGCAGGGTGAGTTTTGACTTCAGAGTAAAGAAAAGCAGAAATTATAAATAATAAAAGCCAAAAACTTACATACCCGATATACAGCATTCCAACAATTGCTAATAAGATAACGAGAAGAACAAGCACTGCTAGCTGAGCACCTGTGCCAACAACTGCTGATAGAATAACCATACAGCGAGGAGATCTAAAAATATCTCCATGAACAAGCTTCCAACCAGACTCTTCATTGACATCTCGTTCCTGAAAACAATACAAAAGGATTTATGATTTTAAAAAAACATCAATATGTACACATGCATACATGGAAACATATACGCATATAAACAGATGTAAATTGATATAGAATAAAAGAGAGAGATTAAAAATCAAGGGAATATCACCAGAGTTTCCAGATCATCATCCTCCCGAGCATATTTTGCATAGTCATTTCTAAGAGTCCGCATTAATATCATTGAGACCAAACCAGTAAGGAAGATAACCATCATGAAAGAATTAAAAATTGAGAACCAATGGATCTGCACACTCGAACATATGCTATACTTGGTTAAAATAGAACAGAGAGAGCCAAGCAAAGTAGCTACCTGACTAACAACTGAAACACATAAACAATGAACAAGAAATATAACCAAATCATAGTAAAGCTGAGAGCAAGGGTAATTCACAATTAGAAAAAATATGTTGTTTGAAGGTCAAAATATAGGAGCTGAACACTTTTTGGATTAGATTTTTTTCTTTTTCTTCTTCTAATTTTTTTAAAGAATACCAACTTTCATTTTTAGGCAAACATAGTAACAATAAAAAGTTTACTAAATCTGTACAATAACCTTTTTACATTCAAACGGGATGAAGAATTAATAGATAAAAGGCTAAATCTATTAAAAATGCAGATAAATACTACCATATCCTCTCATCTATTGGTTTCTACTTCAGTTAATGCACTTTTCAGAAAAAACAGAACTTGTTTGCATTAGATGACCCTGATTTCTATACGGTATACAGTATGCAATCATATATATCTGTGTGTGTGTTAAGCAATATAATACCTGGTGCTCAAAAAATGGATAATCCAAATAGATATCAAAGCGACGGGCAAAAGTGACATTGGTAGGTATCCATTTGATTGAATATGTCATGGCCAAAGATCTTCCAACTTCCAATGACTTTGGGCTCTCTTGGGTAAGATTCACATGAATAATCTATAGAACAAAAATTTATCTGTTATAAATTATGAGTACCCACGACAAAAGTGTGTATGAAGTTTGAATTTTTACAAACCTGGTCTTTGTTGTATTTAATAATAATATTCTTGTGAGTGTACAGAACATGCTTTTCAACTACACTATTCTTGTCTGAATGCAGCTCTCCAACAAAGCCTATATAATGCAAAACAAGTTAAATTCAGCAAGTCATCAACTAATACAAGAACGCACCAATGAACAAACTGCAGCATGCAGAGAACATACCCCATAAAGGCAGATCATCTGAACTTGTATTTGGCATGAAAAGAATAAGAAAGAAAACATACACATAAAAATAAGAGTCAGTTTTACAGTATAGAATCAATAGAACAAGACCCAAATTAGATAAAAGTATAAGCCTGGAGGAAAAGAAAAGAGGAAAAGGAAACACAGGTAAACTGCAGTTTGCTATAAATTGAAGTTAAGGTCAAATTTTAAACTAACTTTCAGATGACATCCCTCAATTTCAAAACTTGAATATGACTCATTTATTTTCTTTCTTTTTTGTTCTTTTTGTGTGTACAAGTGTGTGTGCGGAGGGTATCCCTAAATCCACCCTAAATTCCTAATGGACATTCATATAAGCGAGTGAGGTAACATGATAATTTTCTAAACTTGAGCAATAAAATTTCCTCATTTAAGAACAGGATTTGCGTATAACGATATGCAAAAACCATTATAATGCCAAATGCCCCATCAAAATCACTTGTCATGGCGCCAAGGCTTGCTCCTAAGGAGTTCAGGTATGAGAAGCAGAGTTCCCTTATTTGAGATGATTAAATGCCTATACAATTAATTATTTATCAACCACCCCCCAATACATCCTTCTAACACCAAAATTCTTTTGAGCTACAATTTCCAATGAATTTTAAATCACATCTTGTCAGAGGGCAAGTCTAGTCCATGGGGGTAGCCACATACTACAGATACCTATCTACCTTCTCTCTTTGGTTATTCTAATTGAAAGCGATGAAAATGCTTAACTAACTAGACCATTCCTTGACAAGCTTATAAGGTCATGATGAACAGATAATCCTATTTTAGTTAATTTTCCTACGTGAACTATATCACCATTCAACCTATTCTATATGTGCTAGCATAAGTGTAAACAATGTCCATAGTTGTGATAAGATAACACCACAACTATAAAACATTATGCAGATCGTACCTATAAAGAACTCAAGCCAGTAACTGCTCTCAACTGCATCGTTAAACTGTTTAACCTTTGCTTCGTCAAGATCAAGCTGACAAATGGTAGTTCTGTCCACATTTTCTGCAACATGAAAAGATGAGTGTGTAATCTGTATGGCCATGTCTAGCTTGTCAGATTAAGCATAACACAAAATACTGCATACTCTGAAACTTTATGTCGATCCGACTGTCAATAAGTTCATTTCCACCAAGGACCTCACCAAGACCACCCCATTTGTGAGCAAAATCCCCAGATGGGTGACAAAATGGAAGGCTATAGTAGTTGTATGTTTCTTGAGGATTATTATAAGGCCCAACTTTGTTTACCCAGAGAACAACTGATTCCCCTGGTTGATACTGCAAATAATAACAATGAAGAGTGAGTAAGCAACTCAAATTAGAATCTTAAGCTCTAAAAAACTCTTAAGAATTAAGATTAAACAAAAATAAAACAGAGGGGTTGATATCAAGCAGCAGTTTAATCAAATATGCAACCATGCAAACAAGTTGTTGAAGGAGATGTCACCAAATATAAAACCAAAACATCAAAGTAAAATCACGTGAGGATGACCATGTTATCCACGTAGCTAAATGTAACGTTCTCGAGATTATGGGAGGACGGGATTCCATGAATAAAAAAATAATAATAATTAAATTGATATCTTGAGTGAGTATCAGGATCTTTAGATTAATTATTTTTTTCACATGAAGAAAACGTCAGCTCAAACGAACAAAATCTAAGTTACAGAACCACTAACAACTACCGGAAAGACATATATGTATGTATATATAATTGGAACATGTACCTTTAAAACATGGTGCGACGGTATATAACATATAAAGACTCAAATTCAAATTATTGGAGAAGTACCATAATAGCCTATTTCCATTCAATATAAGAACGACTAAGAATAGTATGCATTATTTATAATCGCCAACTATGGTAGTGCAGAAAGACAAAAATAATAATAAAATTGCCTAATTGCGGCAGTTGGCCCCTTAGTTTTGCTTCAAAATTTTATACACAAACTCGTGAAGAATTCTTCGTCATTACTAGAGACTCCGTTTCTTCTGTTTTGATCTGGACATCATCAAACCAATATTATAGCTGGATTGTTCCATAAATCATCTTATACACGCCTATCTCAGTATCAAGTCGAGACTTCGCGAGTTAAATTAGAACGTGAGATGCACCGACGAACACGAGAAACCAGAAATGAGATCCAATAAGCGATTCCAGCAATGGAGGATTCACGTATCAAGAAATTCAAATTCGAAGCAAGAAACACATACAAAATCAAAATGACAAATATAAACTCAAAATCAACTCAACAGCAAACGCATCGGAATGAGCACGGATCTGAAATAAAGAATTGAAAGACAAATGGATGAAAAACAGGAAGATCTGAGAGATCAAGTGGCTAATTCATCGATACGAATGGTGCGGATACGAAGTTCGAAAGATATGGAAATGGTAACCTACCTTGTGATCCGACTCAGCTGCAAGCGCTGGAGAACGAAATGAGAAGAAAAGGAAGAAGATGAATGGCCATGTAAGAGGAATTAAGCGTACGAAAGAGGCCATGGCTGAAGGTCTGTAATGGCTTTTTGGTGTTGCTTCTGTATTTCCAGCTCCAGGTTGCTAAACTTCCCAACAATGGAGGATGAAAGAAACTGGTAATCGGGCTTTCCAAACAATTTTTTAAGCGATTTTTTTTTCAATTTTAATATTACAAAATAAGTGAATTTTCTTATAAAATATCTGTCAAATTTCAATTTTATATATATATATATTCATTTGAATATATACTAATTCAACAAAATAATAATAAATATGTAAACATGGTGGGATGCAGAAAATGAGGAAGAGAATCTTCAAGATAGACACACTTGTGTTTCTACGCTATTCTTCCGATTTTTTGAACAAATTATTTTCTTTAATGTTTTCTAAACAATTTTAATTCTTCAAACTTAATTACCCATAATTTAACTAAATTGATATGTATATATGACGTGAGTTTTGTTGAAAAGTTAAAAGACAATAAGAATGTATTTGTGCCACCAATATCAAACTAAATGAAAAGAATGGAAATGAGAATTATTCTTGGTGTTTGAACCAATAATCATTCTTTTGACTCAAAATACAAATAATCATTATCTTTATAATTATTTTATTTATCCGAAACACAAATAATTGTTCTTCCCAAAATTATTCTTCTTTTTATTTTATCTCTAATTCTCATTATTGTTCATCTTCCCACAAACATCACCTGAGTGAGAAAGAAGATGACTTCATTGGAGCCTTGAAATAAAAATTATTAGAGAGTAAACATGATAGAATCCTATTAAAGCATTATATATATACATGAGTATTACGTCATCTAGGGCCCAACAAGCCTTAAAATATTACAAAAATAACCAATGTTATGGATCATAACAGACAAACTCAAAATAAGCATAATGAAGCAAGATTGTTAAGGAAAAAGTCCAAGCGATGACTAATAGAATAAGGAACCTAATCAAACCTAATTGGGCGGTGCCCGATATAAAAGAATTGGGTGCTCGATTATAATTGCCCTTATAAGGGACCGTCGCTTGGTTATAATGGACTTGGCGGCATCGTTAATCCATCTAAAGAGATCAACACTCGGTCCCGAAAGATCAAGCCACGCCACTAGCCCTTTAAAGGGGTCAACACGTTTAAACCGAAACCTAAGCGATGTGAGCACACAACCGTTTATTTCCCATGAAAATCATGATGATTAACACAAAATGAATACCTTTGAGAAGAAGCATATGAAGTATTTGGTACCAACAACTAAGATTACCGTTCTCGAATAAATGAGAGATAAATACCGATTTTTAAGATCAAATTCGTGATCTTGAAGTTGAAATGGATTACCACTCATGCAGGCAACCAACGCACCACCATTCCCACTCGGTGTATGGTTTAAACCACGAGTTATTTTTCCTTGTTTTTGTTTCTTAAATTTATTTTAAGTGAAACACTATTTTGGTATTAGGGGCAACAAGGGCAATAAACTAATAAAATAACCTAATGAAATATGCACCATTATTTAGCAAAAACGACGTACAAGCTTTAGTGGTAAAGGCTTAATGCATTTAGTTTCTCAAAAAAAAAAAAAAAAAAGGTTAATGCATTTGCCCTAAAGATGAGAGGTTATACTCTCCGTCTCTAGTCCCGTGTAATATTTTTGGAAAGCCATAGGTTAGATGTTTTTTTTAGATTGATGTAAGCAAATGTATAATTATATAAATTAAATGAATAATGTCTATGGTATACTTTGGTTTTGAAAAATTGCCAATTCTTACCTCAACAGTTTTAATTTTATAATTTGTTGTTTTTAAATATTTCATCTTAGTAGATTTTTGTGTGTCTGTTTTTTCACGTTCCATAAAGATAAATATTTAGATCATGCTCGGGCATGATGTATAAATAATGCTCACGTGTGTGGCTCAATATGGTCTACCATCTATTTTTCTTTATTTTATTTTTTTATCTTTTGAATTTATAATCAAATAGATTGTGGTCCATACTCGAACACATATGTGGGCATTATTTTATACATTATGTCCGGGCATGATTTAAATATTCTTCTTCCATAAATGTTATTTTTTAATCCGTTTAACTTAAATATTTTTCAATAAACCAAACTTAAATGCTTTCAAAAATTAATTGCTTACAATATGTTGAAAGATTATTTTCAATAAATTTAGTCGATCACAATCTGTTCACATTTTAAAAGTGTATATTTTGATATTTTCACAACATTATTGTTTATATTAAGCATTTAATTGCTTCGTTGGGTATTGTGAAAGTGTCTCATCGTAACAGATTATGTAATAAGGTTGCAGATGTTTTAGCTAAACAGTTCGATTTAGACTATTTATGCTGGAAGGATCCAATCCTCTCTTTTAAGGCTAGACCTTGGTTTTGGAGGAGGAATCTCCCCCCTAATGTTGGCTCCATGTCGAAGAAGGATTGTATTGGTTTGGTTTGTTGATTAATGGATTGGTCTTTAAAAAAAAAAAAATTATTTTGATCATTTTATAGTGATCGGTCATTTTTTATATTATAATCATTTTTTTTTTAAAATTATGCTATTGATACAATTTTATTTATTTATTTATTATTGTTATATATTAAAAATCCCCTTTGTTTTTCCCTAAATATTTGTTTATTTTAGAGAAAGTCATGATATAATTCCTGCTTATTTTTTGTTGAGATAATAATATAAATTCTGTTAATTGCTTATTTTTCAAATATATATAAGATGGGCTCGGCCCATTTCGAATAAGAAGATGGGTCATCGGCCCGTTTGGAAGCAACATAGGGTTTTATGCCAAAAAGAAAAAGAAGGAAACCTAGGGCTTTTATATAAAGGGGTTCTGCTCTTTCTCCTTAATCCCGCCTCTTCTCTTAGGGTTCCTGCTCTTCGTCTTCAAATCAACAATGGTGAGAGCCCATTCTCTTCCCTTTACTGCTTATTCACTTGTTTTTGTTGCTTTGTTCCGCCGTTGGATCTTCTTCCTGTTTCTATTGACTGGTTGTATTTTAGAAATTCAATTAGTCGTTCATTTACTGCGTTTTCGTACTCTTTTCGCATTTTCATCTTCGGAATCAGGTTTTGTGGTGGAATCCATGTATTATTCTTTCTGATTCATGTCTGTAATTCGTCGATTTGATTTTGTGCATGGATATGAATCGTATATTATTAGCTTTTGTGATTTTGGAAGCTGGTTTTGAACTTTGTTATTCGTCGATCTTATGTTATTCATGGATATACAAGTGATTTTAAGCTTTAGTTTTAGGATCCTGATTCTCGAAATCATCTTGATTAACTTTGTCGTCACAGATCAGGGCTAGTGTAGTTTTAGTATATTGTTTTCTGGTGGTCATTGCTTCATTAGATTCGAACCTGAAGTAATTTTTTATGTTGTGATGAGTTTACGATAATGGGGGTTCTTAGACGCTTTGCAATTGTTGAGTGTAGGCTTTTGCCAAAGCTCAGAAGACAAAGGCCTACTTCAAACGTTATCAAGTCAAGTTCAAGAGAAGGAGAGGTTGTTTTCTTCCCTTTTTAAAGAACGCCCAACTTTATTTATTTATTTATTTTTAGATTTCTGATTGATTTATCCGAATATCAACAGAGGGAAAGACTGACTATCGTGCCAGAATTCGGCTAATTAACCAGGACAAGAACAAGTACAATACTCCTAAGTATCGTTTTGTTGTCCGAATTGTATCCTTCCGAAGATTTGAATTTTGTGTTTATACTGAGCTGTTGTTTCACTTTACCTATCTAATTGAACACTATCTTATGTTTTTGAAACAAATATTTCGTTATGATTTCTGCATATACTGTTTATGTTTTTTGAGATGTTATGTCCTTGACTCATTCAATAGTCGAACAAAAGTATCACTGCTCAAATCATTTCTGCTAGCATTGCTGGGGACTTGGTTCTTGCTTCAGCTTATTCTCATGAGCTTCCCAATTATGGGCTTGAAGTTGGTCTCACTAACTATGCTGCAGGTGTGTTTCTATTTTTTAACTCTTTTCCTCCATGTTCATTCTTCGTTTATAATATTTTTACTTAACTCTGCTTAATGTTTTGAACTGTTTAATAATGTTCAGCCTATTGTACTGGACTTCTCTTGGCCCGACGTGTCTTGAAAAATCTTGAGATGGATGCTGAATACGAAGGCAACGTTGAGGTATTTGAATTCTGACTATTTTTTTTTATCACAGGTCTATGGTATAAAGTTTTTATTTGCTTAACACTGTGACCTTGCATTCATAGGCTACTGGTGAAGATTACTCAGTTGAGCCAGCAGATTCCAGAAGGCCATTCCGTGCTCTCCTTGATGTTGGTCTTGTGAGAACTACAACCGGGAATCGCGTTTTTGGTGCTCTGAAGGTACTCAGTTTCTGTATATGCTATATCCAGTTCTTAATTAGCTAAATGCTCTGTCCACTTTCTGGAATTGAAGTAGTGAACAACCTTTTCTAAGTAGTAATTTCTGATCATCTTGAATTTGAGCTGTCATTTTGTTGGACTTGCACCTTCGGTGTCTTACATTTGACATTTCATCAAGGAAAACTGATTTTCACATTTATATTACTTACATTTCTGTATTTGCGTTTTGGTAAGTTATATCTTAGAAATATTATCTACTCCCCACTATATCCGAATTTTTGTTTTGGAACCTTTTCATTGTTCTGAAATTCTACAGATTGTTGTTCTGCTTGGTATAGTTGTTACTATAGTTAGCCCGAATGATCATAGATATTAAATAAAAGAAACTGGGAAACTTAAGGTATTTAAAATTTTTAGTTTTGGTTGACTGTTGTCTTTGTATTTTTGGCTTGTAAAAGCATGCGATTAAACTCATTTTGCTTAATGCAGGGAGCTTTGGATGGTGGATTGGACATTCCTCACAGCGACAAGAGATTTGCTGGATTTTCCAAGGATGGTAAGCAGCTCGATGCTGAAGTTCATCGAAAGTATATTTTCGGTGGACACGTTGCTGCATACATGCGGGTATGCCCCAAACAAAGTTCAATTTTACCATGCTAGTTCAATCCACATCATTTAATTTATCAACAAAGTTCATTTTGTTTTTTGTTATGGCTTTATTAGACCTTGATGGAAGATGAACCAGAGAAGTATCAAACCCACTTCAGCGAGTACATCAAGAAGGGCATTGAGGCTGATGATATTGAAGCATTATACAAGAAAGTTCATGCTGCCATCCGTGCAAACCCAGCACCCAAGAAGTCTGACAAACCACAACCCAAGGCTCACAAGAGGTGAAACCAAGCTTTTGAATCTTTGTTGTCATTGTTGATAAAATTTGTTTCTCATGGCATTGTGTTTATTAGCATTTTTCTTTGGTGGTGGTTGAATTACAGGTACAACTTGAAGAAGCTGACGTACGATGAAAGAAAAGCCCGCTTGGTCGAGCGTTTGAATGCTCTCAACTCTGCAGCCGATGCTGACGATGATGATGATGAGGATGAGGATGACAAATGAACTTAGAAACTTATGAAACAGCATTAGTAGTTGGTGTCATCCAGGATTTTATTGCAGTTCTGCTATTTATTATTTGAAGTTTTCTTTTGTTGGTTTAGAACTTTTTACAACTTTGGATTGTTCTGTTAGATACTAAATACTTGTGATCGCCTTCACTTTTGAGAGCCATTATTATCTTCTAATGCAAATCAAGTTTTGACTATCATCTAATTAATTTTTATTTAGCTTACATTCGTGACTATATGGATTTCAAGTTTCATGTAATCTGACTTTTAATTGTTATTTTATCGTCATTTTGGTAAACATTTATTTTTGCTATCAGGGAAACTTTGATGTCATGTCACTCTCTGCTGAAAGATCTCAACGACCCTTCATTTTAATTTTCGTTCATTGTTGAGCTAAGGTTCTCTAGATTATTTTTAATTTTAATGAGGAACGATTCAAATCTCTCTCAAACGATTTACTATCTTACAATTACACTTTCAATTTAAGTTTTCGATCTTTTAATTTACCTGTCATCCATTAAGTTTCGTCAAGTATTAGCAATTAATACCCTCTACCTTTTTTAGTGTTTCAATAAATTTTGATCGAGCTAGCTTATATTGCGTTTATTTATTTTTAATGTTTATATTTGTCCATTTAAAAATTAAAAAAAAATTAAAATGACCACTTTATATTGGCTACTTTTTCTTTCCAAAAAGTTAATATTTGCCTACAAGAATAATGGTTATAAATGTCTATTAAATTAGGAGTTTAAATACACCATCTTCGATATAACAAGCAACGGAATTATGAATTCGAATACACTAGCAATTATCACTAAATCAAAAATTTGGATTTTGAAGGTGTGCTTTTCTTAATTTTGATGTCTCCTTGTGCTTGGCCTAGGGACATGACGAAGTTATCCCGAATATGGTAGAGCGAAGTTGGTTTCTACTTGTTGAACTTAAAAAATAGTTCATAATTCTCACTCGGAGGAGTTGGGTTACAACTACAGAACCTTATCCACTACCAACCAATAGATTTCAATAGCAAATGCTCTTTCGAAGCCCCACAAGATATCCTCTTCAATACTCTCTTTAATTAGAAATGATTCCCACAAAAGAAAGAATTAAAAAAAAAAAAAGAAAAAAAAAAGAAGGGTCTTGTAGATTGTAATATCATAAAACTCCCGCATAAGGTAATGTGAGATTGAGAAGCAAAATGGCACATTCATTATCTTCAATATCTGCAGCTGCCAATGCCACAGCCTCCCTTTCATGCTCTTCTGCCAGATTCACCAACACAAGATGTTCTTTTACAAGGCTTCCAAATCTGCAGCCTCGCACCAATTCATGCAATGAAGCTTCACACACCCATCTCGTATCCCGCAGGTACGCGCATTCTGCAAATATACATTTAGATTTCGTTTGATAATCATTTGGTTTTGATTTTTAAGAAGTCTGTAGCTGTAATGTCACCTAGAGGTGGTGCATTGGTTGAGTGTCTAGGCTTTGAGATGTGGTACCCCTCATGGTCGTAAGTTCGAGGTGGTTGTGAGTATTAATTTTACCGGGGACTCTTAATTTCGTTTTTGTAATTATCACCTGCGATTTTTTTTTTTTTTGTTTTTTGTTTTTTTGTTATTAACTTTCTACATATAGCCAATTCATGTCTTGAAATTAAAAATAAAGTAGTTTTCAGAAAGTAATTGTTTTTTTGGAATTATGCATTGTGAACACAGCTTAATTGTTAAAAACTAAAAATTTAGATTTAAGATCTTAATTGATAACAATTTGGATTTTTTATTTTTAAAAATTAAGCTTGTTAAAATGAAAGACGACCTTAGTTTTTGTTCTTTTTTGTTTTCTCACAATTTCGTAACAATTGTTTACATCCCTATCAAAGAAACATTGTAAATTCTAAAAACAAAAACAATTTTTTGTTTTGTTTTGTTTTTTTTTTTTTTTTTAAATTTTCAAAATATGTTTTTTTAAAAAAAAAAAACCTAAAAATAGTAGTATTTATAGACGCTAATTTCGACTCCACTAAAATTAACAGCGACATTCACTATTGGGAATTCAACCAACTTTTCCACATCGAAAAGAAAAAAATCATGTTTAAAAAGGAAGAACAACAACCATTTTGGGTGATAATAGAAAAAATAAAGTCATCTACGACTTATGTTTAAAGTGAACAGTATTATATCAATGTGAAGATCCCGTAAAAGATCGTTGTCCCGAACATTTACAAAATGTATATCTGCTCCATACAATTTAACAGATGTGGAGTGGTTCAAATTGCAGGAATGCTGCCTTGATCTTGACAGGGGCAATGCTGGGACTGAATGTAGTCGATCGGAGTGCCGAGGCAGCAGCCCGAAGGCCGCCTCCGTCTCCACCGATCGAAAAGAAGGACCCGAACCTGAGTGGCGTACAGGCAAAAGTACTAGCTAGCAGAAAGAGAAAGGAAGCCATGAAAGAAACTATGGCCAAGCTAAGAGAGCAAGGAAAGGCTGTTGACCAGCCACCATCTGAATAGATTTTTTTTTTTAAAACCAAAAACCTTCTGCTTTATTTGCATATCTCTGTTTGGATATATATTTATATATCCACATGAATAAATAGTTCATATTATATTATATTCAAAACTCCAAACAATTGTTATTTGTTTGTTAATTTATGTTAATCATGTGATGAAGGTTCGACCTGGATTTGTTCTATGGATTCTACTCTATATTTTAAGTTATGAGGTTAGGCAATGTTAGAATTAGTGGAATTAATTTCTGAATTCTATCATGAAAATCAGGCATCTAATTTATGTAATAGTGTCATTTTTTTTTCTTCCAAACTCATAATTTTTTAGCCATAGATATATTTACGCCAACTAAGCTAAGTTCTTGTTAAAAACTATTCTGGCATGAGTTAGAACGATAGCTAATCACAACTCTTCTTCGTTGCTGAGATCTTAAATTTTTTGAATTCAACAATATTTGAAATTGGAGACAGTGAATAACTAAACCATATTTTATGTCAATTAAGCTATACTTGTGTAAATTTATAAAATATTGTGTGGGAGATAGACGAGTTCTCGAAACCTTCCTATTTGAATACAATAAAAAAAATGGTTCTTATCAAAAGAGCTCCTCCAAAACACCATTTATTTGACAACCCTCAGCAACCATGGCGAAGGCCATACTGACAAGTTCATTTGAGAAGACACATATAGTCACTGAAGTTAGACATTAAGAGTAGCCTTTTGGTTATTGGATCCTTAATTTCACTAATAAAAACCGATTTAAACTATCAAAGTGATTGAAAATATCGTCTCGGGACAATCTTGTTGGTTGTGAGTTAAAAAGTACTCAAGTTCGAGACCCACAAGTTAATTTAATTGTAAAATATATTAATATCTTTTGAATTCGAACCTTGAAATGAATGAACATGAAAAGAATCTCAAATTTCTAGTCATAAAAACAAATCGACTGAAATGTCACATACAATGTGTAATTCAACTTCTACAAGAACCTGAAGTCATCCCTTCTATTTCTTGTATGGTGCGAAAATTAATGATCATAAGTTGCTTTAATGATCAAGAAAGTTTTGAAGAAAAAAAAGTTACAATCCATTCAATTCAATGTTAATGCATATTTATAAATTAATTTTTTATAAATTTATTTGATACATAAATATTGTAAAATCAAATAGTTGTATCATCAAACTTGGATACGATTCTTTCATAGATTTAAAACTTATTACATACACAGGAAAAATATTTTTTTATTTGAAAAGAATGTGCCTGTTATTAGGAAAAAAATGACCGACAAAAGAGTAGCTCATTGCTATCGGTGTATTTCTATAACTAAGAGATCATAAGTTCAATTTTTTTTGTCAATTGAAGTTGAACTTAAGAAAAATGACTCAGAAAAAGAGAAAAGAAAGAAAATTTCCATGTATAATAAAAAAAAAAACTAAAAAAAGTTGAAGTTCTATAAATAGAAACTTTTAGAAGAAACTCATGCACAATACAAAATTAGGTAGAACTTAGTAAAAAGACGAAAAAGTTCATATGTCTAATAATTTCAATCACAAAAACAAATAGTTTACAATACGTTCACGTACAGTTTTCAATCAATATAATTTTTAATCACTGCCACCGATAATCTAATCTTATTAAGAGGCTATGAAGCGCACAAATGAAATATAAAAAAAAACACCCATTATGAATAAAATATTTTTAGAATGTGTTATAATTAAAATAGGCCACATTAAAAAAAAGTAGGAAATATTTGGAAATAAAATACCAAGCAGAAGATGGGCCTGGCTCGTAATGAGAAAGGCTGGCTGGCCAGAGGCCCGTGAATGATTTGAGTATCGCTTCAGGGAAAGCTCGGTGTCGGGACAATTCAGATTCGATTCTGGCGACTCCGATTGCCGGTTGCCTTTCAAGAACCCTCTAGGGTTTACATACAGGTTCGCATTTCTTTACACAATTTTGATTTCATAGCTTCACTAGCTTTGTGAATTTCACTTTTATCCGGCTTTATTATGATTTCTCTTGAAAATTCACATTTGAACTTCATCTGTTGTTCGTTTATGGTTCCCAATTTTTGGGAATTTGAGAGAAAATTCATTTCAAATACTCCTTAATTCAATTAATCTCGACAGTTCTTGGTCTTTTTTGTACTTTGTCTGTTCAGTTTATTAAGTCTTTGTGATTTCTTTTAGTTCTTGCATAGATTTATGGCTAATTGGATATACTATTTCTGGGTGAAATTCTCAAGCGTATATTACAAATCTATGGACGAACAATTTTGGAAGAACAACTACCCCAACTGGCTTGGTCATTCTTGTGAACTCTTATTTACTCTTGAAAAATGGGTGGGGGGATAATAAATGAGGCATCACTAAGTGTCCCCAAAGGGTGGCGTGGTGGTCGAAAATTTGGGTTTTGAAGGAGACTCAACTTTGACATTAATTTGTAGACACTTCTCGTGTCTCCGTTCCCTTCGATGTCTTCTGGTTCCTAGCCTAGGGACGGGCTTGGTTACCTCAGATATAGTGGACCAAAACTCCAATTTCTTGGTTTAAAACAAGAATGAGGCACTGTGTTCTAATTCCTGAAGAACCTTCTCGAACTTACTTTTTTTTTTCTTCCTATTTCTAATCCTTCATATGTTTGTTTGTATGATCTTCGTTTAGTGTCTGTATGTGGCTGGTATTTATACTATCCTTTCCCTCAGATATCTTGCTTGGCCGTATTTCAAAATGGGTAAGAATCAAGCGTATAAAGCGATGCAGAAATCCAGGCTGGGATCCACAAGTGCGGCTGGTGGGCCTGTTGAGATTGAAGATGGAATGGTTTGTACCTTTTCACACTACTACCCTGGGCCCTGGGGGAGTTAGTTTCCTTGAGACGCTCATAATTGAATAACCTCTCTGTTGCTATTTTCAATTTCTATACTAAATCGATGGCATTTTCGTGATAGGGGATTGTGTAATCCTTCATTGTTATTACTTATTTGTAGACTCGATGAGTATCTGGATGTAGCAAAATTCGAGTTTAGCTGTAGATTCACGATAAGTTGTTGAAGGTTCAAATTGACTTGATTGTTTGAATTTATTATACAATGTTTTGTAGGTTAAAAACATGTCAGTTACATCCTTTACAAAAAAAAAAAAAAAAAACTATCTACGTGCTACAGAACCAATGTATTTGGTAGTGAATTGTAGAATATTTGGAGATTGCTGCATTTTGTGGTTTCTGTGTTGTAGGAGTTGTAATTTGTTAGGATATTGGTATCTGTGAATTTTGACATTTTAATTGGAAGGGTTGTTTTTCTCCAATCATTTGTTTTTATTATTATATCTACACACTTTTTTAGTTCATACTTTATCGGGCTTTGGTTATATTTGAACAACTATAAATTTGTCACCTATGGTACCGATAGAATCTAGAGGCTATTTATCTTATATGTAGAAATATAAAGAATTATGAAGAATCTGGGTAAATGATACTTATTGATGCCTTGATATGAATGACATATTGGCTTGAGTTTGGGTACTTCCATTTAGATATAATCCTGCATGAGAGCATATAGTTACTTTCCCCCTATGAATCATGAATAAAGTAGTCTGACTCTGTCACTGCCTGGATCTTCAATTTGATGACTATATGATCTGTTGGAGAACGAAATTCAAGTTACCCTGGATAATTGGTTGATGACAGGCCTGTTATTGATGAAGTAAGATTTTGTATTTATACTTTTTTGTATACATGTTGAGATTCAAATGATAAAAATTCTGTAGAATATTGGGGATTTTATCTTCACCTTTATTGTTATTGATGAGGACTGTCTCAGGTGGATGGTTCATTTCATTCACCAGAGTGGCATGCTGCTCGTTTGGCCAGCCTTAATACTTCTCACACGATTACATGGGAGGAATATAAAAAGAAGCAAAAGGTAAGTTTCCATGGATTAGATTTTCCATTTTGTGCCTACATTTTACTGTCTTTACTTCATCACCCTGTACTTTTCCCAAGTGTTTGCAATGCACAATTTTTTTTTTGTAAACCGGGAAATTGTAGCTTTGCTCCACTATACTCAGGGTAACCATGTTCGTCCCTAGGCCAGACATCAGGAGATATTTGCAATGCACAATTGGTAATATGGTAATAGGATGGTACACGGTGTCCACGATGGCATTATGTTTTTGTCTTCTTAACTTGTAATCGACATCTTCTTTTTCTTATTGGTAATACAGTTATCCATCATCATATTTATTTATTAATTACTCATTACTGTGCTACATAAAGAATCTCTTGTGATTACATTGAGAAATGGCAGTTTTTCTTCTCCACAGACAAACCAATCTTTGTCAGATATTTTCCATATTCACCTCATTTAGCATCGTGATAGTCGTTTCTTTCCATGATTGTTAATTTTTAATTTTTTTTTTTTTTCAAATTTACTTGACATCCCCATGAGTTAATCTGTTTGTTGCAACAGGAAGATGAGTTGAAGAAAGGAGAGCTGGAAGCAGATACGGATAGAATGATGAAGGAATATAGAGCACAATTGGATGCTGAGCGTGCGCTCAAACTTGCTCATGGGAGAAATCGTTCGAGTAGCAAGTCTGGTCATGAAAAAGGTATGCTTGATGAATATATTTTTTAAAATATTAATCAGACAAATGAGATCTTCTAAAGTGGTCAGCATTACAGACAGGAAGAACAGAGATTTAAAGAAGCGGAGCAAAAAAAAGAGAAAGGTGCCAACATTTTTTACTTTTACTTTTTGAATTCGACAACAATAAACCTAATCTTAGTTAGTAGGTTGTACATGATACCACTAAAGCTATGTTCATTCTGGTAACATTTTCAACTCTTACTACATCGATTCAGCTATATATCGTTTTGATAATGTTTTGCTTACATGAGTTGGAAAAACAATGCTGAGCTTGATAGTATCATTCAAGTTACTATAGTCCTATGGATAGTATGAAACCCTATGAAATCAGGAAGCACCCTTTTTAGCACAAGGGTGCATCGGTTCTCGTGCTAACTTAATGTAGTAAAATTTTGGGGGCAATTTTATGCCAATATTATTGTAATCTTTTTTGCTTCATTCATCTCCGGGGTTAAAATTCATATAAAAGAATCATTACAATGGCTGTGGGTACTAAATTGAACTCGCAAACACAATTCTTCTTAGAATATTACCATCCGCGATGAGTTATTTCAATTATCTTGTTAACAATCTTATACACTTCCTTTTTGTTTGTAGCATTCCAAGAGGAAATCGTCCGAGTCAAGCTCTTCAAGTTCATCGTCTGATTCATCCAGCAGCGATGAAGAGGAAAGGGAATCTAAAAGATCCAAGTCCAGATCGAGGAAATCGAAGCGGGAAAAGAAGCATAGGTCGAGAAGCAAGCATTCTTCCAGTGACGATGAAGAGGCTGATGGTCCTGTGCCACTTTCAAGATTCTTTGAGAAAGCGAAGAATTAAGGACCATTTGTACTGTAACGTTTATAAAATTTCCAGTCTTGAAATAGCATATTTGATCCTCTATTTTTTCTCTTTAATTTTCATTTACGCATTGTTGTTTCCATTATTGGCTATCTAAAGTAGTAGTGGTCCACATTGATGATGAGAATTACCGAATGAACAAATGATCAGAACTGCAAATATTTCTAAGTAACACTCGGAGAACAACAGTCGTTTTCTTCCATTTTCACTTAGGACAGGCCGTGAAGGGAAGTAATCGGGAAAAGTGGCAAGAACCCTTTTTCTTTTAGGAGTCAAATTGGCTCGAGATAATCGATCCCTCTGTATTCGATGTACCTCAAATATAAGTAACTATTTCTCCCATAGCCATTCTCTTCATCTCGGATAATTATTCTTCCGTATTTTCTTTCTCTAGGTAATCTTTTCTTCCCCTTTGCTTCAAATATCTCCGAGGTGAGTAACTTCAAGGGACAGTCTGTTGGTTGATGCTTGGGACTTTCAAGGTATGTTTCTTTGGAGGTCTCAGGTTCCGAGCCTCATGAACGGATTTACTTGTAAATTTTTTGTTGTTGCCTCTCGAGTCTGGGCCTTGGAGACGGACGTGGGTACTAGATCTGTCAACGAGCGTGTCTTCTATCTGAGTGAGGCTATTGTCGGATCTTAAATATATATCTTGGCGAGATTTAATCTACATTTGAAGTTGTCTCTGTATCCTGTAGTGTTCTATGAATTAGTCAATCGCTTATATTTTCCAATTGTAAGTGACCCACCAAAAATAATGGCCATTTTTTGACGTAAAATTCAACCTGACATTTACTGTTCGTGTAAACATTCTCATTAGAAAAAATTGCATTTGGAACTTTGTTTTCATTATCATGAATTTGTGGGGTTGCTTTCAGGGTTTCTTCACAGCCACTAATTTCTACTTTAAAATTATTTAATTTCACAACCATCCATTCAACGCCACTTTCTATTTTCGTTTTCTCTGTGTGTTCAATTTTCTAGCTGTAGACAAGAACGTTGAAGAATATCATTTCTAATTTTCTATGAGACTGAATTTCTTGTTTTTGCCCTTTATTGTATAGATTTAGTTTTAATTTCGTATTTTGTATTTTTTTTAATCCTCGATCTTTTAATTTACTTCAAAGAAAAATAAAAAAAGTATGAGTATTTGACTTGTTGGTATCTTTCAATTTTTGATGACTGAAATTTTATCAGGCGCTTTAATAAAAATTTCATGGTAGAATCTTAACATCTTTTGTTCGAAATTGATAGAATTTTGAACTTATATATATACACTTGATGTCAATTATGTTGTGTTCTTATTGGTTTGGAATAGTAGAGTTGAAATTTTACTTATATATTAATTACATTAAAAAATATATGGTTTAATTAGACATAAATATAGACTAATAATTAAAATGTCGTATGTTCAAATTTTCTACTTATATAGATTTTTTAACTCATACTTATATATGTTTTATTTTTATTAATTTGTGTTTTTATTGGTTTAAAATAGTAGAATTGAAAATTTAATTATATATCAATTACATTAAAAAGAATATAGTTTAATTGGGCATAAACATAGATTGAAAGGGAACCCAAAGCTTAATTTTTTATGTAAACCGTTAATAATGAATGGCAGTGTGTGAATCAAGATTTTGACAAAGACATTTCCGAATTTCGAATATTATTTCAGAATTTCGAATATTAAAAGGCTAAATTGTGATGTGTGAGAACAATCCTTCACCACCAATTAAAAAAAAGAACACCATACTAATAAAAGCAATAATAAATAACTTTAAAAAAAAAATAATGATAATAACTTTACAAAAAAAAAAAGCAATAATAAATAACTTTTCGAAGTCAAATAAATTGCGAGGACGTTCACAATTTTAAGAAATTATTTGCTACTCGGTCCTCAATACATTGTTACACCTGTTTAAATTCCAAATTTTGTGTACAGATTAAGAATATTGAAGCCACATAACTAATTGAAAAGGTGAAAAAAAAAACAACTAGCATTCCTATTTTAACTATATCAATTACTAAAAAATGTTTTAGACATCAAAATATTTCAATTTTCATGGTTCAATCAATTTTTTCAACAATCAATTTTACTCAGTTTTTCAACTATCAGTTTAATAAACAACTTTTATAATAATAAATAGCATTCCTATTTTAAACAAAAAAAGAAAAAAAAAAAACAATGAACGTGGTCTCTTCCAAAACAAAAAGAGTAAATTATAACAAAATACTTTCTTTGTATTTGATCTTTTTTTAACTTATTAATATTAATTATGTTGGAGGTTTTACTTAATTAATTATGTTTTTTCTAAATACAATAAGTTAGAAAATGTGAATTTAGGACCTAATAAAACATACTAATTACTAGAGCTAGATTATTTTGACTCTACTTAATTATATTTTATTTTATTTACTAGAGTTAGAATATTGAACTTGTAGAAGATACGAGTCAAAACCAAATACTGATTTTCGAAATCAAATTTATGATAATAATGTTAAATTGAATTTTTATCCAATAATAAATCATTAAACCACACGTCAAATAATAATAATAATAACACAGCCGAAAAAAAGATTTCCATAAAAAGAAATGAATTTTTTCCACGAATAAAACAAACAATAATATTACGATTGAAATGGACGCGATTTGCCCACAAAAAAATCACGAAAGGAAATAACAAAAAGTCAGTCACTGTAAACTTGAGGCGAACATTTCTGCTCGGTGGATAGAGACTACATTGAAGAAGGAGGAGAGAGCTCTGTAGATTTTTCCGGCAAATGGCTTCCGTTCCGATGATTAATTCTCCGATTTCGCCTCTCTGCAACTCCGGCGCCAAATCCGATGTCTTCTTCTTGGTTTCGTCGGCGAATTCTAGATGCCAGAATCTTGGACGCATTCCGTCTCTGAAGTTGAAGAAGAACAATCTGTTTGGAACGGCTTCTTCCTCTTCTTTCTCTGTTGTTTGCAAGGCGGTGTCGGTTAAGCCGGAGACTGAGATTGAAGGCCTCAACATCGCCGAAGATGTAACTCAGGTGAGGATTTTGGTCAATGGACCTTCCATGTCTTTTATCTTGCAATTGAGATGCTAGGTTTTCTTGACTGCTTTACTAAATTTGATTCTAAACTTGTGTTATTCTCATATTTGACTAGTTTCCATAGAATTCCGTTTCGTTTCTTACGATATTGATCGTGCCTTGGAGTTGGCTTGGCTGTTATCTTACTGAAAACTCAGCGTATTGATTTTTAGCTATCCAAAACCTTTTATAAGAATTAATTACGGCATAATGATTGTGGATACAGTTTCAGATTGGAATAACATTAACCATCTACGCTGATTTTGGTACCGTTGCGATAATTTTACCATCTATTTTTTCTATTTGAAATAAAAGGAACTCGTTGAGTTATATGAAATGGTAGAGTGTACTGGTCAGCTTGCTACGTGCAACTAGACTATTATCACGAGACATGCTATCTAACCCAACAACATTTGGCTTTTAATGAAACATCCAAAAAATTAATTCCTAAGTAGGTGTTCACCCTGAATTAAATCCATAATTTTTAAATTCTTTAAATTTCTCTTGACCACTAGGTCAACTCATGGTGGTTGATGGTGGTCGTGGATTGCTCTTAATTAATAGTAAACCCTGTTGTTTCAGATGTACTAGGTGATAAACCAACTTGATCGTCCCTGATATTTTGGGATCGTGAAACAGTTAAGACTTCAGCAACCGAATATTTCATGATTAGATTGTTTAGGAATAACTGTGGTTCAAGATTTAAGATAGTAAATTAAAGACATCTGGTCAATTGGTTCCCTCATTATTTAAATAATTTTTTTTTGGAAACTAGAAAATCGAAGCTTCGCTCTACTAAATCCGGGATAACCACGCCCGCCTGTAGGCTCATCATTTGAATAAATTTAACTTTACCCTATGACTATTTGTATTAATTATCCCTTTTTCTGTGATGCAGCTGATAGGTAAGACTCCCATGGTCTACCTGAACAACATCGTCAAGGGATCTGTAGCAAACATTGCTGCTAAGCTTGAAATAATGGAACCGTGTTGTAGTGTCAAGGACAGGTGAGAAAAATAGCAGGAGGATAGGTCAACTGTATTTGTACTTTTATTGTGGCTGTACATATCTATCTAAATGGATTATCTCATGAAGCTAGCTATTATGATCATGCGAGTTGTACTATCTATACACATCAGAGAATGCGTGCGTTTTCTCACCATTTTTACTAAAAAATTCTACAGGATTGGTAATAGTATGATATCAGATGCTGAGCAGAAAGGACTTATTACACCAGGAAAGGTAATACATTTGTGACATAATTTTCATGCTTCTTGAACATTGTCATTACATGGATTATGTACTGTGTTGTCCATTTCTTCACATGCACTTGTAGTTTTTGACCACATTTGATACCACAACAGTAACTGAAAATTCAACTTCAATATTCATCATCAACTTGTTTTAGCATGGGGATTAAATTATTTTGATATCCTGTCTCAGCGTCATGTAAACTTGAGTATATTTATCTTCTCATGTTTATTTGAAAAATACGAACCGCATTGCTCATTTGAGATACTTGTATCATCAAAGATAACTTGCACAGTAACATATCAGAGATGCTGATGAGTGATGGCATCTTCTTTATAGAATTGCCTACCTGCCCTGCTATGATAGTTATGCTGAACTGTATATGTATGTATATGTATGCATACATAAATACATACATACGTACAAGGAATTGAAGAATTTACATAGCTTGCATTGGACTTAAGAGCATACCAAATTTTTTGATGGGATCTTCTAGTTGTATACCTTTCACGCACGACAGTGATCTTGCACTAATATGTTTAGGAACTTGAAACATTTACCTAAATATTTTCATGGGAAATTGCAGTGGATAGTCCAATTTTGCAATTATCTAGACAAATTTTGAAAATATTTGTATCCATAGTCAAATATATGGTATGATTAATATTCATCATACGGTATAATTTAGGGTATTAATTTAGTATTTTATATTATTAATACATTATTATGTATTATTAATACAATATTATATGTTATTAGTACAATATTGTATATTAATACAGTATTATGTATTAATTATACCTTATAATTTGTGTACGGTATGACTATGATTGCTAAATCTTTTTTTTTTTTTGCCTAGTATTGTAAATATTTTTCCAATTTGGCCTACTCCTACAAATACCCCTATTGTCATTTTTAGTTGATGTAATGTTGAATTAGGTTAAACCACCAATCAACCTAAAAGTTTAAGCTCGTGAGTTGGGGTAAATTTAATTATATCAACTAACACTCCCCCTCACTTGTGGGCTTAGAAATTTGAGAAATGCCCTAGGGATTCGAACTCAGGACCTCTTGCTCTGATACCATGTTGAATTAGGTTAAACTATCAATCAACTCAAATGCTTAAGCTCGTGGGTTGGAATAAATTTAATTATATCAACTAACATGTAAGTACAGAAATATTCTGGTATGGTCTAGAATACCCAATAACACAATTCTGTTTTGTATTTCCAGAGTATTTTGGTTGAACCTACCAGTGGAAACACCGGGATTGGTCTTGCATTTATTGCTGCTTCAAAGGGATACAAACTAATATTGACAATGCCATCATCGATGAGTATGGAGAGGAGAGTTCTTCTAAAAGCATTTGGAGCCGATCTTGTATTAACTGATCCAGCAAAAGGCATGAAGGGAGCAGTTCAGAAAGCTGAAGAGATTTTAAAAAAGACACCTAATTCTTACATGCTTCAACAATTTGACAATCCTGCTAACCCTAAGGTATGAAGTAAAAAATCTCACTTGACGTGAACTAATCTTGATCTACCGGGCTATTTATATTTAAGACCAAGTGAAATAATTCAAGTTTGTTGTTTATTTGGTTTGCATTCCATTGGCTCACTAGACCAAAAAAAATATATTAGTAGTAATGGGGTGAGAATTTTCTTCTTCTATGCGTACTGTGAAAGCATGGACACTTCAAATTTGGGTATCATGCCTGTGTATGACATACACATTGAACAGTTTGATTCACCAACTGGTGGACACTTGTTGAGTGTAATAGGTCCATGCTGAACGCTTGTTGAAATAATTATATACGTGTAGAATATTTGTTTCCCATAATAAACATGTGGTCACACACTTGTAGATGTTAAAGTAATTGTTGAACACTAGAGATAAAGTGCTTGAATATTCAAAAAAATAAATATAGGATGAAAATTATCAAGTTTGAGTAAAAAATATCGAGGAAAATTATTGTCTTAGGATTACACAGCTTAGAAAACATCCATCCAAGTTATCGTTACTTCAAAAGTTTTTCATCCCTTGGAACACTCTGCAAATTGGTGCAGCAATATAGTTAGAGATGTGGATGATGGGGTTTGTGAAGGGCGGGAATTATAATACCAGAAAAGGTACAAGTAAAATAGAGAACTGTTCCATAGCTTTTCCACATTTATAAAAAGCATGATTTTGATTGCATGGCATTCTTAAAAAATTAAAAAGAAGGCTAGGATTTGAAAAGAACAGCTTTTAATGAAATGTTAACTTGGATTTGCAGGTACACTTTGAGACAACCGGTCCAGAGATATGGGAAGACACTAGTGGCAAGGTGGATATTTTTGTTGCAGGAATTGGAACAGGTGGAACTATTTCTGGTGTTGGCCGGTTCCTGAAGCAGAAAAACCCAAATATTAAGGTAACATTATCTTTTAGGCATTTAGCTTCTGCTAAGTAGCATTATATTTGTTACCTTTTTTAGGTCTTCTTTAAAAGGTTCTTTTTTTAAATCCTTATCTGGATTTATTTATTCTTAGTCATTGAAGATTAACAGCTCTTCGTTGGTTCCATTCTGCAGGTTATTGGTATTGAACCTACAGAAAGTAACATTCTTTCTGGAGGAAAGCCTGGTAAGCCAACACTTAACTTATACTGATAATTATTTATGCATTTTTTTTAAAAAATCTTTAACACTAAAATCTAAATAGGTGTGTTCATTATGTTATTATGGAAACACAGGACCTCATAAAATTCAGGGAATTGGAGCTGGTTTTGTGCCTAAGAATTTGGACGAAGGTGTGGTTGATGAAGTCATACAGGTCCGTCTTCTACTCACTTTTCCCCTTTCATGAACTCAATCGAGCATTTTTCTCTTCTAGTCAACTATCTATGCGAGAATTGAAACGTTTTATGAATCAATGTTTAGTTCTTCATTGTCAGCCGCATATATATTTTTTTAGATAAAAAACAAAAACTTTTATTGATGAATGAATAGTTACATAATGGTCTATCTAGTTACAAAAGAGCTCCAATGAGCAAACAAAATAGTGAAGCTATATTCATTAAATGGTGAAATAAAATGATGTTCCTTAGCACAGCACCCACAAACAGGCATGCATGCATGATGCATGTACGCACGTACACACCGTCATACTTTTCCACTGAAATTTATCTGCCCTTCCTCAAGGCAACACCATGCACTGGAACCTAGTTAGCTGAGATTTTGCATTTTCATGTTTTTGGCAGGATAAATTGCATCATATCCACTTAAGTCTTATTTATGTTTTCCATCCAACCACCTTGGGTTGCCATAAGTTGGTCGGAACATTCACAAATATTAAAAAAAATAAAATAACTATAATAAAGAGCTTAGTGAGAATAGATTCAAGCCATATTATTCACCTATCAGATTTAATATCCTACGAGTTACCGTGGCAGCCAAATGTAGTTGGGTCAAATAGTTGTCATTGTCCCATGAGATTATTCGAGGTGTATTTAAGTTGGCCTGGACCTTTCTTTTTCAAAATCTGACTAATAGTGATTGATGCAGATATCAAGCGAAGAAGCTATTGAGACGGCAAAACAATTGGCACTGCAGGAAGGATTACTGGTTGGTACTTCGTTTGTTATTTTTGTTTAATCTTTTTGACCGTTGTAAATTCAATCTAGACCTTGATGAATCTAAAACTATTTGGCTAAACTTAAGAGTCAAGACTAAAGAGAACTTAGAGAAGTACTGTATTCAGCTAACTTAACTAAAAAATGTGGGGTTGCTTTCTTAGCGTCGTTCAATATTATATTTCCTGACATTACCTCATTGACTTGATATCAGGTGGGCATTTCTTCTGGAGCAGCAGCTGCTGCAGCAATTGAAGTGGGAAAAAGACCCGAGAATGCTGGAAAGCTTATTGCGGTATGCACCTTATTTATTTATTTTCGTTTTACTTAAGTAAACCTAAATGAACTTTTTCCCGCCAAAGCGGGCTGAGCCTTGCATTAATTGACATTTATCATCAACCTAAAGGTCGTAGGTTCGAATCTCCCGACCCCTAAACATATCTGTTGCACTTGTACATAAAATAAATGGATTTTTTCTCTCTCATGCTCAGCCATCTATATGGAGGAAAAATTAGGAGGACACTTTGATTAGCTTATTTTTACTCAAATTTTCTACAATATGTACTATCTTTCCTTAAGAAAGAATGTGAGTACTAAACCAAATTTTAAAAACCAAAACAAACTTTTAGAAGCTACTTTTCTTTTGTTTCCAAATTTTTGTTTGGTTTTTAAAACATTGGTAAGAGGATATCCAAGTAAGAAAAAAATATATGGTGAGGTAATTGTTGCAGGCTTAAAATTCAAAAATTAAAAATTAAAACAAAATGGTTATCAAATAGGACCTTAATGTTGAAGTTGGTTGTATAACTATAAGGAAGAGAATATCACGCATTTTCTATCTTTTTAGCAGTCAAATTAAGAAAGATGGAGGTGCTTTCACTTTTTACTTAGTGTGGCTCATAAACTTCAGTCTTACTTAGCATCTTTCAAGAATAAAAATGGGTTCAATCGTCATGGAATCGCCTAATGGTCAAGAGTGTCATAAATAACCAGGAGGTGATAGTTCAATCCATGATTTTTTCCTACGAATTTTTTTGGCATTCAAATGTTGTAGAATTAGGTGGTATGTCCGATGAGAATAGTCAAAGGCATACATTTTGAGACAATGTACATTCACAAATTTAAAAAAAAAAAAAAAAAAGGTTCATAGAATAGAATGCAATACGGAGCAACGAGATTTTGGCCTACAGAAGACACTTTTTCTTTATTAAAAAGAAATTAATTTATAGAAAACACAGTTCTAAGCATCGTCAGCATGCGCTTATTTCCTACTAACATTTTCTTGCTGTTTCTTTCCCGATCTGAGTAATCATAAGTTAAACTAAATCCTCTCATCTCCTTACTCCAACTTAACTTTATTTTCAGGTCATATTCCCTAGCTTCGGTGAACGATATCTATCCTCGATCCTTTTCCAATCGATCCGAGAAGAATGTGACAACATGCAACCTGAGCCATAAAGTATAGCGCCTTTCGGTAAAAAGCTTTAGTTATCTTTATTTTAGATAATGCAGCACCATAATACTCATATCAGCACCACTATGTGCATAAACGGATTCAAACACCATCTTCTAGTTTCTTTTTTTCCGCTTTTTCTCAGTTATTCATTCCTTTGTTTTGGTTTCCATTGGAGTCTGAGCTATAATATGAAAGGTGCAAACCTGAATATTTTTTTTGGCTTTATTGGTGAAAAAAAAAGGATTGTTTGTTATAACTTGCAGATAAATAAATTAAACAATTATGGTATCTATTCCTCTTTTCTTGTAGCTCAACTACTGCCTTTTATATAAATAAATCTCAGTTGGGTTAGGTTGGGAGGTGATATTTCCATAATTGCATGGCAATGTCAAAAATTGACCAACCCTGTGAGCTTTTTCATATATTTTTTTTTCTTTGGGAGCTTTGTGTATTTTCCAAACGTTTCTCTTCTAACCATATAAAGTGAAGTTTGGACATAATTCCACTAAGGATTGGTCTCCTTGGTAATGATTTTGGGGTGCTTTTGGTGGCTGTAAATTCAGGTTCTTGGTTTCAAAGTTTCAAACTTCTCTTAAACTAACAGAATTTTGGGAACCAATAAGTATGTATGATTTAGTAAATAGGAACTTAGGGTGCGTTTGGGGCACCGGTTATGTAATTGTAGACGAAGGGTTATGATAAACGAAGGGTTATGATAAACGGTGGGTTATAATAAGCAGTGTTTGGGGTGCAGGTTATTATAAGAGGGGTTATGATAAACGGTGTTTGAGGTGCGGGTTATTATAACAGGAGTTATGATAAACGGTGTTTGGGGTGCAGGTTATCATAATGAGAGTTATAAAAAAAAATCAATTTTTTTAATAATAACTTGGATTTATAGTTTTAAAAATGGTAAATATATAACAAATTATTTCTATTAAACTTTTAATTAACATTGAACAAAATAAATTAACATTCATTTTTTTAATAAGAGAATTTTTATTTTTATTTTTTTTAGATTAATTTTATTATTCTATTTGACCTATATTGTAAATTGATATAATAATGGACTAAAAAATAGGTATAATGGTATATATACAAATGATTGGAATACCTTAGAAAAGAAAGATTTGTCTATACAGTCATATAGATTACATTTCAAATTCGAGCAGTATATAATTTTTAAAAAAAAAATCTGGTGAATTAATTGCTAAAAAAAACAGACGAAGAAAATAGAAATTTTCAGAAAATAAAATGATTTACAACAGGTGGGTCCCACCATATTTCTCCATTTTCTCCCTCTCTTTCCATTCCAAAAATGACTTTTTATCTGGCGGTGGTTCACTTTTTTTTAGCGGCGGTTTAATTAATCCTAGGCGGCGTTTCACAAATGTTGGGACGCAAATTATGGGTTAACTCCCATTTGAAATAACCGGGCCCCCAAACATGGGTTTTGTTATTATACCCAGACCGCCCGTTTTGAAAATGGGGGCCCAAACACACCCTATATTCCTTCATTTAAAAAATGACTAAGCATTTCTCTCTCTTCGCTATTTTCTCTCTCCTCACCGTATCGGCGATCGGTGGCGAGATTCTTTCCGACGGATCGGACGGAGATTTTGTAATCCGTCAGGTTGTCGACGATGGAGGAGTCAACGACGACGATCTGCTGCTCGGAGCTGAGCATCACTTTTCGGCGTTTAAGCATAAGTTTGGAAAATCGTACGCCACCAAGGAGGAGCATGATCACAGGTTTAGGGTTTTCAAGGCTAATCTGAAGCGAGCTCAGCGCCATCAGGCTCTTGATCCATCTGCTAGTCATGGCGTCACTCAATTCTCTGATTTGACTCCATCGGAGTTCCGTAGGTCGTTTCTAGGGCTTCGTGGTCGCCGTCTTGGACTCCCTGCCGATGCTAATAAGGCTCCTATTCTTCCTACTGATAGCCTTCCCACTGATTTCGATTGGAGAGATCATGGAGCTGTTGCGGAAGTCAAGAATCAGGTTTTTGTTTTTTTTGTTTTTTGTTTTTTGTTTTGTTTTTTACTCTTTACTTTTTCCTTAAGTTTTGATCTGGGGTGAAGAGTTGACTTCGTCTAACTTTGGTATGGAATTGAATGTTTTTCGATTCCCCGTTGTATCTTTTATATTTTGTTATGTATTTAACTTCTATTTTGTATCTGTTTTTCGTATTCCAATCCTAATGTTCATGATGATTTCCAATTAGATCTCTTAGGATCAATATGACTTTTGTTTTTTGAACTGCGGTTTTGATTGCTGTGATTGATTTTGTTTTTGTTTTCTTATTAGGGTTCGTGTGGGTCGTGCTGGAGTTTCAGTACAACTGGCGCTCTTGAAGGCGCTAACTTTCTTGCTACTGGCGAGCTTGTTAGCCTAAGCGAACAGCAGCTTGTTGACTGTGATCACGAGGTTTGGATTTTAATTTTTACTTGTCTTTGATTTCCTGTTTTTAAAGTGATTTTTGTTTTCTGATTTTACATTTAGATGATGATCGTTTATGATTTTGTACTGGGTGTCATACTTATATCTATCTCTATGCACGTGGTTCCAGAGTTTCAGGAATTAGAAGACCTGGTTTTGGGCTTATTGATTTATGATTGTCGTTTATGTTGTTTGTTGCCTTCCATTAGATTTAAATCCTACGTATTCATTTGTTACTGCTTTTGCCTTTTTTATACCATGGAGACAAGTGGCGAATATTTGTGTCTGTTCAGTATAGGCTGCTAATATCATCTGTCCAGCAGATTTGGCGGGCTAGTTCCAAATGCAAGATTTGGCCAAGCAGGTTGCTTGAAGTTCTTGATAAATGATAACTTTTTGGTACGAAATATGATTTACTTGGTTCATCTGAATTTGTTGACTTTTAGGAAGTTTGATTGTTTATGTGATGTTGGTTAATGCTTATGATTTATATATGGTTTTCTGTATTTGATTTGGAGCAAAGTTGGATGAATTTCTGCAGTACATTCATATCCATATCCTGAACTGCATATCCTGACTTTTGTTCTCTTGTCTATTCTTGAACTTCACTATTTCATGGACAATTAACACACTTCTATACTTTTTACCAGTGTGATCCAGAAGAAAAAGGTTCATGTGATGCTGGCTGCAGTGGGGGACTTATGAATAGTGCATTCGAGTACACATTGAAAGCCGGTGGACTTATGAAAGAAAAAGACTACCCATACACTGGTACAGATCGCGGAACCTGCAAATTTGACAAGAGCAAAATTGCTGCATCAGTTGCCAACTTTAGTGTCGTATCCCTTGACGAAGAACAAATTGCTGCCAATCTCGTGAAAAACGGCCCCCTTGCAAGTAATTACATCCCGAAATACTGTTCATTTATCCTATTTGTATGGCCTATTATAGTTTCTGACTGCACATTTTCTCTTGAATGCAGTTGCTATCAATGCCGTATTCATGCAGACGTATATAGGAGGAGTTTCTTGCCCTTACATTTGCTCAAAGCATTTGGATCATGGAGTTTTGTTGGTTGGTTATGGATCTTCTGCCTATGCACCCATCCGAATGAAAGAGAAGCCTTATTGGATCATTAAGAACTCCTGGGGAGCCAACTGGGGTGAGAAAGGGTACTACAAAATCTGCCGGGGTCGCAATGTCTGCGGAGTAGATTCCATGGTGTCGACAGTCGCTGCAGTTCATACTGCCTCGAACTAGTTTGTGAACTCAAACTGCTGGAGATTACTCAAAGATACAATTCTTGTATATATTGCAAAGTTATCATTTATGGCAGGAAGCTGTTAACTGCCCATTTCAAGCATAGTTTGAAACTAGAATTTGCCTTCTTCTTTGTGTTGGTTTAGAAACTTGAAAAAGTAACTTA
>JBBMKA010000003.1:6182710-6199248 GCA_037833695.1 Sechiopsis laciniata | reverse complement strand
TTGGGTCGGCTAAAAATTTTGGAGCAAATTGAGATTGCAGTCGGCTGGAGAAGAAATAGACCATGAAAGTGGATGAATTTAGATTTTTTTTTTGGATAAGACAATTTTACCCTCTATTAAAGTATTTAAATTTAATTTTGGAAGTAAATTGCAACATTTATCAAGGTTGAGATCAAATCAATAGTTTAAAGGTGTAATTGTTACAAAATCCTTAGTTTAGGGATGGTTTGTGCAATTTTCCCAAAATAAAATAAGCCTTAAAGTTTGGAAACTAAAATTAGACAATATAAAGGATAAAATAAAACAAACCACTCTTTTCAAAAAAAAAAAAAAAAAAAAAAGTATACCATACGTCGAAGTGGATTCAAACCAGTTGTTGAACTCAAAAAAGAAAAATGTTAATCGAAACTTTGAAGTAACTATTAATTGAATTTGAAATTTAAAGAATAAATAGAGAGAAACGAATGAAAAATAATCATTTTACTTAAATTTTAAACAAATTAAAACAAATAAAAAAGCCGTTAAAGATGCTCAAGGACGCCATGGACCTTTCTATCTGAGTCCGGCCTTGGCTCAAACTTATAGATAAATAAATAATATAATATATAGGATATAAATATTTAAATAAATAAACCTGCAATACGTCATAATTTTAAAAAATAACCGAGAAAAGAAAGATTTGGGAAAATACAAAAAGGAAACAGAAATTGAAGGTGCAGAAGTAAAACGTAGTTTTTTTTAAATATCGCACTACTTTATTTTGAATTGCTCATAACCTCATAACAGACATTCGAAGCATTCCTAACGCTTACGTTCACTTAGATCGCACATTTACAGAGTGCACTTAAGGAATCACCTAATTCTAGAAACATAATTTTTAAATCAATAGTATATCACCAAACCTACAAACTACAAAACCCTAGAAAAAGGAATAGAACTACTAATGATAAGGTGAATATATCTAGTTCAAAATTATCACAATCTTCAACAAAATTATCACAATCTTCAAGTCAAAGAGGGCAATGAATCCGAAGTTATGGATTCAATCTATAGTGATCATCTATCTAAAAAATAATTTCTTATAAATTTCCTTAACAACTAAATGTTGTAGGGTCAAACACCATGTCCAAGTATGCGTAAACTGACCCAAACATCCTCTGAATTTTGGAACCATGTCCTAAGAAAGGATCAGCACAAACACAATTGACAACCAATTGACAACCAGAACAATAACTCAACCAACATAAATTCAAATCTCTAATCGACGAACTCAAAAAAAAAAAAACACAGCACAAAGACAATTAAGAGAATTTCAAAAGTACAAGCCCACTAGACTATATAAGAGAATTTCAAAAGTAAATGTCCCTAATTATCAGAAACCAACCATTAAATCTTTTGCCAGATCAATTCGACTGATGATATGGTGCATTAAAAGATTGAAAAGACCAGCACACAAATTTAGTTAATACAACTTGACACGGATCGAGGTAGACCGACTTGACAACTGCCGCAACATGAGAACGACAAGACTGACTTTCAGACACCCAAATTGAGCAACGCTGGGAGACAACTCTGGACCTTCTCAAACCTCAAACATGTTCTAGAACTCACTGGAACAGTACACACAATGACAAATTAATGCATGAAAGGGAAGACAATATTAAAAATATAAGGGATACTCTTTTGATCCCAAGTTTTGGGTATAACTTCCATTTAGTCCTTATATTTTAAAATGTTATATTTATACCAAACGTTTTAAGTTTAGTTTCCATTTGGTCCCTTAAATTTCAAAACATACGTGTTTATCCTTGAATTCTGAGCTTAAACTCAAAACTTAAGAATAAAAATATAATATTTAAAAATTTAGGGGTCAAATGGAAACTGAACTCAAAATTTAGAAGTAAAATTATAACATGTTAAAACCTAGGGACAAAATAGAACTCAAAACTTGGGACTCAAAAAAGTATTTTTCCCTAAACAAAAAATAAATCTCAAGGAAAGCACCACTACCACCGATAATTTACCAAAAGGGTTCCCTTTTACAGGTTGAACATAAATTATCTTGTTAATCGTAATGCATACATATCTGAACAAAGGCACAAACAATTCCAAAAAACACACAAAGATACAGAAATTTACACAACAGACCTGTTCATCTTCATCCTGAGTAGGTGATTGGGATTTCTCCGACTCCGCTGGCTTGTCAGCTCCACAATTTTGTCTGTTGCATTTGGTTCGGAATGGGTAATTTATGTTGTTACATTTCTCACACTTCCAGCTACCCTCCGGCGTCTTTTGTTCTAAAAGGCGTTATAGACAAATTAGAAATCATGAAGCTTACAGAAGTTTGAAAAGGAAATGGCTTCTATTAGAACAGGATCATATATTGAACTTACTAGAATTTTTTTCATTACTGGAACCCTGCTTTCAAAAAAAAAAAAAATTAAAAAAAAATAAATGAAAAGGTTAGGCTTAGAAGTAAATAAAGTTAAGCGAACTCAAAATTATCAAATAAATATGCTGAAAGAAATCCAACATTAACCACCATGTGAAAACAGGAGATGTTTGCCAACGACATTTAGATAGGAACTAGTTGCAAAACATAAGAGCACATAAGAAAATAGCTTAACAGACCTGTGATCCAGGCTTTGGCGTATTACACTTTCTCATGTTACAGACAGATCTGAATGAAAAGTTGATGTTTCCACATTTTGGGCATGGCCAATCATTGTCACGAGAAGTGTCTGGGTGGGCATAGGTAAAAAATTAGATGATAAAAGCTTTCCATCTTAATTTCTCAAGTACAGAAAGTAAAGGATGGTAACCTGCATTCTTCTTCTGAGACATATCATCTGAAAAAAAAACTGGTCTTGGACCCTGTATAATATACTTGCTCATAAATTTTACACGCAAAGAAAAACAAGGGGACCGACCGGAAAGAAATGGGAAACTCAAACAAGAACAACACTACGTAAACACAGGCAACATAAATTGCCTTCAGACAGATTCATCGTACGCCTACATAGTTTTTTTTTTTTTTTTTTAATCTATGACTGTTCAAGCTAGCTTGCACGCACCTCGACTAATGTCACGAGACATACAGCCTAACTTTACAACATTTGTTGGATGTCAAGGAAACTCGTAGGAAATTAATTCCTAGGTAGATAGCCACTATGGATTGAACCTATCACCTTAAGTACCCCAAAGACCTCTTTGACGTACGGCTACATAGTTGACATACAGGATATTTTCTATCGCAATTAAAAGCTGTGAAGGTCAGTAGATCCACATAAAATGTTTTTTAATATCCAATCTATCTTTTTTTGTTTGATATTCGTTGGACAAGCTTACAAGTAAAGTACGTCAACTATCCCCATGCAACCGAGTGACTCTATTACATTTGGTTGTCAAGAAAATCCACAATAGGTGGCCACTATGGATTGAACTTATAACTTCTTAATTCTTCCAGACTCTCTTGACCACTAGATCAACTCATGATGGTTCCTAACTTAATAAATCATTACAACTTTTTTTTCAATATTTTGGGAAATACATCAATTATTGAACTGCTTGAACAAATATTCAAAAAACTAAGGTGCATGTGGTATGTGATTCTTTTTTTAATTTCTTATCTTAAGAAAACCAAGATTTGATAATTCAATTTCTCAATATTTCAATAGTATCTACTAGCGAGTACCTCTATGGATGTTTGAATAATGATCTTTGAAGGGGGATTATAATTGATAGTTAAAACTCCATACTTGCGATTCTAGGAAAAAAACTGCTGAGCAACCAGGTAATAAAAAAATTACCACAGAAGAAAAAAAAAACTTACCATGGTGCCAGGGCCCATGGTCAAAGGCATGCCATAGCGATCCACTATGGGTGGCATACCATACACTCCACCTATGAAAACAAAATAAATATAGGATTGATCAGCACAGCACTCACTTCTCATAGAGTACTTGTGGAAGACAGGAAACATGAAGTTCAAGTTATAATCTTGATAGACGGCAATATGATGTTGCCATATATATGAATCACAAACAAATTCGAGCATAATAGAAACCGAACATACTATTTCCCATCATAGATCCACTAGAATAGGGTGCAGGCAAAGGTCTGTAGGGGCTGCCTGCAGAATATCGGCTGCCATAGTTGTAATGTAATGCTGGTCCCCCAGAATAGGGCACATCATAGGGAGGTATAGATGAACCATTGAATAAAGAAGAGCCATAAGGCGGTACGCCAGGATACATTGAAGAGTGTGCACCAGAACTCATGTAAGGGGCAGAATAAGAGTAACCCTGTGGAGCTTGAACAAGCTTGGCGGCAAATTTCTGAAGAGAGAGAAGCTCAGTTAGGTTATTTGTATATCAAGATAACATGGAGATCAACTTTGTGAGTGCTGGCAGTGTGTAATAAACCAACAATTTTTATGAAATAAACGTATAAAAATTCAAGGTGTACAGGAACTGATCAAGTGATATTACAATTTACAAGCAACTGGAAAAAATGAAAATAAGTATTGGAAGAGAGAACTGTGAGAGACGGAGACCTATAAAGCCAGCAGTCTTCTCAGTTCTGGTTTGTAGAAGATAGGTCTTATTTTAAGTAATTGAGTCCATGGAATTGATTGGGAGAATTCTAGCCCTCCATAATAGATATTGATATTATATATTAGAGAATATGGAGTTCCACCTCAAAACCAATTGGCAATGAGGAGAGTAACCCATATCTCTTTTATATTGTTATGAGGTCTCTAATCTTTCGGATGTGGGATCCTTAACATGCCCCCTCAAGATGGTGCCTTTTTTTGGGGTACCAATCTTGAATTGGATCCCAATTTCATTTTATTGGACCGAATACCCATTTGGACTTTATGGGATATTAGAGAATATGGAGTTCCACCTCAAAACCAATTGGCAATGAGAGGAGTAACCCATATCTCTTTTGTATTGTTATGAGGTCTCCACTCTTTCCAATGTGGAATCCTTAACATTATACCCCTCAACCTCACTAGGGGTATTTTGGGGATAGAAGTAAGGGTATTAAGAAAATTAGTTGGATAAATACTGTTATAAGTAGGAGGGTTATGGTTTGTATAAGATAGGTCTTATATTGGGTAATTGGTTCCATGGGATTGATTGGGAGAGTTCTAGTCCTCTCTAATGGTTATTGATATTATACCCATCTCTAATTCCCTTAATACCCTAACTCTATACCCAAGATACCCCAACGCAGGTCTCTCACAAGTACACCAAGAAAAACGTAAACCAAAAACGTTCAATAAAGAACCATTTCATGAGGGTCAAGTACTTGATAATCAGTTTTGCCTGGTGAGAAAGTACACACCCTTAAATAATAATTACCACCTAAAAAATGCAAAAAACATAATTACCACCAAAAACTGAAGAATACAAACATTATAACTCCGAATGTTCAGAACCAAAAATGAAAAGTAAACAGGAGATGACTAGAACACTGAAAACAGACAAATGAAGAAAAAAAAACGAGCCCTTTCTAGTTAAGGATTAAGCATAAAAAATTTGATGAAGATCTCATCTGACATGTTTGCAGTTAGATATAAAACACATCACTGAGATGAACAGAGAAAAACACTAAAATAATTAACTCCAAGGACAAACAAATTAGGTTATGCAAATTAAAACTCTTGATACTTTCAGTTTAATGAGGGGCATCATTCATGTCTTACAGGATTATGATCAGCCGGGCGTGGCTGAGTGCAATTGCGCATATTGCAAGTTGTTCTAAATGAAAAATTGACGTTTCCACACATTGGACAGGTCCAGTCATCTTCTCTCCGGCTACCTACAAACAAATAAACAAATAAACAGACCCATATAGAGGAGCCAAGTTTTTTTTTTTGTTATGCTGGAGTGTAGATTAAAAGCAAGTAAAAATTAACATAATAGCAATAATTAGGAAGTAAGAAAGAGAGAGTATCAGAAGAAGAAAAAGAAGACGAGGCGAATTATTGACAAACAATGTCAAATACTGTAAATCTCTCCAAACTCAAACATCAATAGATCTAACTTCGTTACTAGTAATGACATATACATTCACTCAGAAAAGCTAAGGAGAAACTCCACAAAAGCAACATGGCTTAGGAAGAATGCAGAGGAATTAAGACGCCTATACATACCATCAGTTCTGGCACGTTTGGCTGCAGAGGAATTCCTGCTATCAACCTGTACAATACAATGGAAGAAAAGATTGACTAGTATGAAAAACTCAAACTCTAAATTCTACAACAGTATCGCGCAATTGCTACCTGAATCCGAAACATAGCAATCCAACAGAAAGAATGCAAGAGAAAAGAAAAACATACAAAGATGCGCAGATAGATCGAACAAAAACTAAATATCATACGGACCAGAAAGAATTGGCAAACATCATGATACTTCAATAACTTGAAGAACAACTAGGTTAAATTAAGCTTATATTCATCGACAACAAGCAAATTAACAAAGAATTTCTAGGGTTTAAAGAAGCAATGAGTGAAAATCTTACAGAAAACAAAGAAACAAACAATTAACGAGAAAATAAAGTTGGTGAACGGACCTGAGACATATTGCTATCTATCAGGGACACGACGGCGGGGAGATCTTTCAGTCGGAAACGGCGAAGCTCGTCGGATGAAAGAGACGAAAGCCGCTTGGAATCTTGAATGAGCGCAAGTGGGCTGGCTAGATTAACTTTGTTTCTTATATATTGAAAGATGAGTGGGCTTTCTACGGCCCATTTCATTTCTCCTTTTTCTTTTATAAATCTTGGGTATTTTTTTTTTAATTTCTTTTCTTTCTTTTTTTTTTTTTGAAAGCTCATGACAGTAACCTACAATTTAGGGAAAATCTTAAACTTGCTGTAAGTTTTAATATCATTCATTAACCCTAAATTGAGTAGATTGTGTTTGAGAATGAATTTATTGGGTCACATTCATATATATGTGAATGTGATGACATGTAGCTTTTTCATTATTATCTTTTTCAATAAAATACTTTGAATTTTTTTTTTTATGATTACCCATTTTTCTTCTTGTTACTTCCCTTCTCAAAAGGTTATTATGATATCAATTTGTTCTTCTTTCTTTTCATATGGATAAGCTTATTCTCTTCTTATTTTTATATTCCTTTTCTTCTCAAGAAAAAGACGACAAAAAGACTAAACTCCTTTAACGAGTCAAATAAGAATCTCTCATCTCTTTTAAGGAGAAAACCCTAAAATCCCCAAAATCTTCTTATCTCTTTCTCTCTCTTCTCAAAATAATTTCCAAAAATCATCTCCTACCTTTCCAAATCATAATCATGCTCCTTCAAGGAAGTAAAATCCATAAACTCGGTGCCTCTTTTTGGTTTTAATTACATTGTATTGAACCGAATATCTATGTGGCCTTAATGATCTATAATATCGTAGTATGGATATTCATCTCAAAACTAGTTGAACATGAAAAGAGTAGTTCATCCTTTAATAAATGTTTGGAGGATTCTCCGCTCTTACAATTACATTTTATTGGACCAAATATATGTTTTAAAAATGAAGGATTTGAAATCATTATTTTTATTCTTATTTGTCATAACCACACAAATACATGCATATTTGTTAAATGTCAAGTTATGACTCAACGACATTAGTATTTACTTATAATTTAAAATGTTATAAATTCAAATCATCTAATCTTCAATAACTTTTATTACAATATATGAGGCAGGAGAATCAAACCTCTAATCTCGAGATCGTTAGTATAAAATGTCGATTGAACTATACTAATTTTGATATATTTATTTAAATTTTCTTAATAATAATTACTATCGCAATATGTTTTGCATTACTAATATATTTTCTTCAAGTGCTTACAAAAAGAAACGAAATACAAAACAAATTAGTCATAAACACAAAAAAAAAAAAAAAAAAAAAAAAAATCATAAACACAAAACACTAGAGATTTCGTCATAACATATGAACAAAGTACAGCAAAACAACAAATTAAAAGAAGCAAAAATAAGAGTCAAATTTCCAGTTTATCCGAAATCAAATTAAACAAGAAAAAAATACAGAACAGGTCCTTAAAAAAAAAAACTACAGAACAGAAGGGCCCTTTCCCGTTAAAACCGCTGTCGGAACATTATCTTCGTTTTATCCCTCAGGCGTGGTCGGCTGCAGGAAAGCACTGAAAAGGAGGACGACGAAGGCTACCGCGACCAGACCGGCGGGAGAATTGGCTACCATCTTAGCACTGGAACTTCCATCGGGGGTCGTCCTCGTTGTCGTCGACGCGGTTGTAGCTGGTGATGTAGCATTACTAAAAATAGCAGCGTCTGGTGAGTTTGCTGGTAGGCCGAGTAGCTCTGCTCAGCAAGAATTTACTAAAGTTATGGAAGATTTATAATTATCATCCCTAGTATTTAAAGGCTACTGAAAATATAACTATTCTCAAAAAAAAAAAAAAGCTCAAATCATTTACTCATAAAAAAAATACTTGAAAATTAGTGAGCTGATTTAATAAAAAAATCAAATCATTTACTCATAAATGAGCTTCCATCTATTTACTATAATGATTATGTTTTAGATTTTACAACCCCCAAATACTATGTTAAATGTGGTGAAGATCACATTCTAACTTTTATTTTAATATAAATATAATAATCTAAATTTTATTTTAATCATAAAAATTAGATTCATAAAATTTAAATTATATAGATTACACTTTAACTTGGATCAGATTTAACTTTTTTTTAAATCACGAAGACAATAATAATACATATTTAAATGTGCTTTTTAGAAAGGTTCTAATTTCGAAAAAAAATATATTTTGAATTTTTAAATTTCAAAAGTTTTTTTAACATCTCAAAAGGTTGTATTTTAGACAGTACCAAGTGTTATGAATGAAATTGAATACACTGACAATCAAGGTTGTCAAGTAGGTGGTATACAAATGCCTGATATTTATATAAAAAAATATTTAAGTCGTGCTAATCTAAATATTAAAACCTACCATGTGTGATCCAATTTATGACATACTTTGACATTCTTTAACTTCAAATAATAGAAATATTAAAACTACAACATCTAAAACTTTTTAAAGAAAATTATCATCAAACCTTTTCTTTTAGTTGATAGTGAATGGAATAAATATTTGAATTTATAAAGTCTTACTTAAGATATATTATTATCTTTTGCTGGCCGACAAATTTTAAGCTTTATTTTAGGTTTTATATTTGAAAATCAAATACTTTTATCACTATCAATAATTCACTTTTTTCTTTCAAATGCACAATAACTCACTTTTATACTTATTTTTGGAATAAATTATAAGTTTAAGTCTCTATATTTGAATACAATTATAATTTAGTCACATAATTTCTAAAATTAAAATTTAGTTACAGGGTTTGAAAAAAAAGTTTTTATCTAAGAAAAATTAAATTCTATATATTTAATTCGTAAATAGGGCAAAATTTATTTTTTGGATTTTAGTGAATGTTGAAAACTAAATTCTAATTTTAAAATCATAATTACTAAATTTTAACTTTTTAATTAAATTTTAATTTTTAAAACTACATTAACAAATCTCTAACTTTCTTTCCATGTTAGAGACCAAATTTATAATTTATTGACAAAACTAAAATGAGTTTATGAACAAAATTAATAAAAACTACACTCCACTTATTTTTTCCAAAGCATTTTATAAGGTAGAGAGTGAAAGAGTTTACTAGGGCAATAAGTAACGCTGGAGTTTTTCAAGTGACAAACAGAAGGAAGCTGAAGAAGCTTAATCTCTTCAATCCCCAAACTCTTAATCTGCTGGTTCCCATTATGCGTCTCCTGTATGAAGAAACACAAACACTCGGGCTTCCTCTCCTTTATCCCTTCTATCGAATCGCAACACTCCTTGCTTGGCCCGACCGCCTTCCCCGTCGCATACTCGAAGCAACTCACAAGTTTCTCGAAGTCATTGCTGCACTCCTCCTTAAGATTCCGCTCCTCCGCACCCGCACCCGATAAGAAAACCACCACCGCCACGACCACCGCCATTAAAACGACGCGGTTTCCTCCCTTGAACTTCATCTTTGTGTGATTTAGGGTTTGGATTTGTTGTTTGGTTGTTATATAAAGGCGTTTTTGGCTGCCACGTGGGCGTGTTGGATTGGTGATTGGACGCTTGTGATTGTGGCGGGGGAATTTGGGGTTCTTTATGGTGGTTGTTTGGGGTGGTTGGGTTGGAGTTTAATTGTTCGTATTGGTAGCTTTGGAAGTTAATGCGATTGAGTTGTATCCTAACCGCGTGGCTCGGATTAGTACACGTGTCAAACTCCATTTGCATGCGACTTTCTTTTATTCCAAATTTAAATTATAATTTTTATATTACGAATCTTGTTTTACAATTGAATCTAATGTTTGCTTTCTATTAAATTGTGAGATCTAATATTGCATAGTCAACTATTGTACTAAGGGGAGAAAATGAAGGTAACAAATATTCGGCACAAAGGGAACAAACACAAACCTCCCACGAAGAACAACTATAGGAAGCGTTGCATCCTTTAAGGAATCGGCGCCGGAGTTTTATAGGTACGGGTAGCACTGCCAATCACTTAAGGGATCGTCGTCGTTCCCTTACTACCAATATTAAACGTCTATTAAGATCTAAAAATCGTCAACTAAGATATATATACATAGTTTTTTTTGGACGAACAATAGTTGTCTTGTTCGCTACATCCTGTTAAGTGGTGGGTGAGCAAATTTTGTAGTAGCCAAACTTTTAGGCTCTATTTGATAATCATTTAAGTTTTTTGTTTTTTGTTTTTGAAATTTAAGTTTATTTTTACTAATTTTTCTTACAATGTGCTCAAATCTTTCCTACCATGTATTCATATTTGCCTAAGAGAGTATGTGAATGCTATCCAAATTTCAAAAACAAAAACAAGCTTTTGGAAGTTACTTTTTTTGTTTTCAAATTTTTTATTTGGTTTCTACAAATATAGGTAAGATGTAGATATCCAAATAAGAAAAAATATAATGGTAAAATACTTGTTGTAGGCTTAAATATCAAAAATTCAAAACAAAAAACAAAATAGTTATTAAACACATGTTTTAGTAATTAAAGAAAGTTGAGTTCCCAAGCGATACAATTTGTGTGATGCTCACATTCGTTCGATTTAAGGTGATTCGGGTCCTAACTGAGAGGAACCTGTGAAGATATTGGTGATTATGAGAATTAGAAATTACAATTTGTCGATGAAGAAAGGGAAAATTAGGGGATTTTAAAAGAGGAAGGAAAAAGACGATGAAGGAAAGGGAATGTGTTTTTTGATACGCAAAATGGGAAAAAAGGAGGAACAAATTTTTTAGCAAATTGTCCCTAAATTTTGATAAAACTATAAATAAATTATCTTAACTCATGTTGGGAGATCGTCTAATTCGTGTCAATCACGATAGATTGAATTCATTACCTTTAGTACTCCTATGATTTATTTTAACTACTAAACCATTTTATGATGGTTGTTTTGGATTCTTACTTTTTTATGCTCTATATTTATTGCACTCTACGAGTTTTGCTTTCAATGAAACAATTTTAGTTGTGAAATAAGAGGTGAGATGAGATGTTAGAGCATAACATCTCGTGAAGGCTCAAAGTGTTTTCATTTATTTTATTTTACAAACAAATATGAACATATGAACATATATATTTCTAAAATTTATAGAAGAAGATAATAATTTTTTTAAGAAAAATTAACAAAAAAATTACTATATATTTGACATTTGACGAATCAAGATAGAACAAATCTTAAAGTTTAAGAATTAAAGTTGAGCATTTGAAAATTTAGGAACCAAAATGGAATAATCTTTCGAATACATAAACTAAAATAATATTTTAACAAAATATTAAAAAAAAAAAAAAACATAAATCTTGACGAGGCAGATCCACTTGTAAATGCACATAAAATTGTTGATATCCTCACTGTGCACTATAGTTTCTTTGTTATATATAGATAGAACAATGTGTTTCAAAGATTTATATACCGATGGTTTTCGCAACAAAGTTGCTTGTTTGTTCTATCTATAGAATTTTGAATAAGTATACGTATTTCATGATAACATACATAGATGCCTAAACTTATATTTGTAATAAGTTTAGATTAGTTTCTCAACTTACTAGCATATTACTCCTACAAAAAGGATACTATAACTAATCTTAATGACCTAAATCAATGAAGACCACCGCTCTATTTAATCTTGAAAGAAATTTTCTGACAATCAATTCTATTAAAACTTAAAAACTTTAACAAAACTTCAATGTCCTCTTCACTTCGATTGAATATAGTTTTATAAAACAAGTTCGACCAAGAAACCCAAGTGGAATAGAGCGATAAAAGAGTTCTGGTCCCTCTAATTAACGACCGAAGAACTGGTTGAAAAAAATCGACTACATCGTGGTGAAACACATAGTAGCTTCCCCATTGTCGAAGCTTAAATGGTGTAAAATAGAAGTATAATGAATCAGGGTATTCTTTTTTCCTCTCGTCTATGATGATTTTTTTTAGTACAAGTTGGGGAAATGAGATCATAAACCCTACACAAAAGAAGACAGTACTGCTCTCAAATAAATATAATGGTCAAATACCAATTTTCGAGATTGAACATGTGACCGTGGTGTTGAACTGGATTACCATCAAACAATAAAACGCGACACTAACCCTTTCGGTTCTCATCTCTGATTACAGAGGATAGAAGAAAGAAGAGGAATTGGGTTTTTTTTCATTACTTGCTAACATGGGCTGTTAATGATAACCATTAAAAAAAATTTACATTATTTTTACTAACATGTATCGTTGATATAAAATCCACTATAGCCATGACAAATTGCATCTTCAAATAAAAAGTAACCTTGAAAATAGGAGAGATTTCTTTTCAATTTAAGGATAGATTGTATAACATGGAGCTGTTACACGGTTTTTGTAATAGTTTAAGTATGTCATTTCTTTTTTTTTTTAATTTTATTTTGTAAGAATTATGTATGAAATTATATAGGAGAAAAAAAATATATTTTGTGATAATATGTTACCACTCTCGACTCTAAGACATTTGTATTTAAAATTTGCTTCAAGTGTACTCCAAAATAAAGACTGACGTAAAGTATGGTAAACATTTGGAAAAGTATAGAAAGTATCATTTGAACTAATATATTACAATTAATTACAAAAATAAAACTACATTAGAGATTGTGAGGAAGTAATCTCATAGATACACCCCAAACACAAACTCTTTCAAACATGCATTTCAAATATTGACTTTGAGGACACCTCTCAATTATGTATGCACCACAAACACTAACTTTATATACACTCACTTCATGTATACTTCCAATTATACATGCACTCTAAACACTGTTTTCAGTACACCCACAATTATATATACATTCCAAACAATGATTTTCTATATTTTATATCACTATTGCAAAATTTTTACCATACTATACCACCATGAAAAATCTTTACTCTACAGGCAAACGTATCATACGTGAGTCAGCAAAAAATTAAATCCATAACCTAATTTACCAAAGTACCATTCAAGCAAAGATAGTATAATCTGCACTAAAAGGGCATTTGTGTCTTTTCCACCATCGTCCTCCTCCCTAAATCTTTAAACAAACCAAACAGAGCCAAAGACTTAATCATTCTATTGAATGAAATCTTCTCACATAATAGATAAAAATGTCTGAAATTTTTAAAGTATTTATATCTATAATATATTATAAACACTCATAAAGATTAGCATATTGTATTATAATATTCATTAATGTAAATATTATAAAAATTATATGTCAATAATCATGAATATCAATAATTAAAGTTTCTTTCATAACCTTTTATTTTTAATTTTTAAAATTTAAGTTTATGACAATTATTTTACCATATATTTTTTCTTATTTGGATATCAATATATTACATAATTTTTTATAAACTAAATCAAAATTTGAAAATGAATGAAAGTAGCTTTCAAGTATGGTAAAAAAAAATGAAACCCCTTATAAAAAATTTGAATAAAAACAATAATGTTCAAAAATAAAAAATAAAAAACTAAATAATTATCAAATAAATTTAGATGATTATATGTCTAATTATTTTTTAGATTTGCCGTATTTTATTTTCTCGTAATTTAAAACGGACCCCACAACGGGCTCCATCACGTCAAGAAAACGACGAATTTACCAAAGAACCATTCAAGCAAGGGCAGAATAACCCGCCTAAAAAGAGCATTTACGTCATTTGTCCCATCATCCTCTTCCCTAAAACCTTTAAACGAAACCAAAACGCCAAAACGAAAAATTTCCATCAAACAAATGAAGAACCGATCGTCGACCAACAAGGCATGGGTTCTCGCATTAGCCATCGGCGGCGCAATCGCCGCCGCAATATTAATCTCCGAATACATCGGATTCGTCGACAACAACCTGTTCTGTTCCATCTCCGGCGCCGGAGCTCCGGCGAACCCCAAATACTCACCGGCAGAAATCCAACTCCAGTCCATAATCCACTACGCGACGTCCAAAATCGTCCCACAGCAATCAATCGACGAGATCCAAATCTCATTCGAAGTTTTAAAAACCCGATGCCCCTGTAATTTTCTGGTTTTTGGTTTGGGTCATGATTCGCTCATGTGGGCCTCGCTGAACCCGGCCGGAACCACGGTTTTTCTCGAGGAGGATCCGAAATGGGTCGAAACGGTTCTCAAATCCGCCCCCATGCTCCGAGCCTACCACGTTCGGTACCGAACCCAGCTTCAGGAGGCGGATCGGTTGATTTCCGGTTACAAATCGGAGCCGGATTGTTCTCCGGCGAATGCGTTTTTGAAGGGGAATGAAAAGTGTAAATTAGCGCTTCATAATTTGCCGGCAGAGATTTATGCTAAGGAATGGGATCTGATTATGATCGATGCGCCGAGAGGGTATTTCGCCGAGGCTCCGGGTCGGATGGCGGCGATTTTTTCCGCCGCCGTGATGGCCCGGAACCGGCGAGGTTCCTGCGAAACCGACGTGTTTTTGCACGATGTTGATCGGAAAGTTGAAAGTATGTTTGCAAAGGAGTTTTTGTGTAAGGATAAGTATTATGTTAATGGCGTTGGGCGGTTGTGGCATTTTAAGATTCCGCCGGCGGCGAATATGAGCGACGCCGACTGGAGTCCCGACCGGTTTTGTTAGTCGTCGCCAAAGTTTGGTTTTGTTAGACCGAAACGGCTCGTCGTCGGTCTAGGGAACATTGCTTGGACATTAATTAAACCCGCCGGAGTCGGATCTCAATTGACTGTCAGATTTTTTTTTTTTTTTTTTTTAATTCTATTTTCTTCGTGTTTGCGTTTAATGAAAGATATATTTTTTAAGTTAAATTTTCCATTTGTAAGCTTCAATTATTATGTAAACTTTGCTGGTTGCTATTTTTAAATGGGGAGTTCTTGAGTAATGATGATATTTTAATGCTAAATTTCCATTTCTATAATGGGTTGTTGAATTTTTGTAGCCATCACTTTAAATAACTAGAAAATACTTACGTGTATGCAAGTGAAATATTTATTTTGTAAAATTTTATATTCCAAAATTTAAATATTAAATCGTAAATTATTTCAAATTTAATTTAAATTACAAAAATTTTATTTTATTTAAGTTGTCACACGATTATTTAGGTGTATTAAAATATTTGAATAATACAAATATTAAAGAGATAGTAAATAATAATTGACTTTAGAAACAAATTTAGAATTAAAAAACTATTCAACAAAAAAAGATTGATCATATTGATTATTTTCTTAAAAAATATATATTTCATGTTCATTATGAAGTAAGGAGTTATGTACGTGCAATATAACTATTGATACTCATCGATAAATTGATCCTTGATAATTTATCAAATCAAATTCAAATAATGATTCGATATATGTATCTCTTGCAATTTGATGATAACATTGCAATAAAAAATCTATAATAAAACATTGTAACAAAAGAAAAGTTAGATAAAAGTTAAGTAATCAAACAAAAATTAAGACAACTACAACATCAAATTATAAGTTCTTAAAGATTTGGCAGCCTTCGAAACCTAAGAATTAAGTAAAGATTTTAAAAAAAGAAAAACGGATTAAAATGGTGGGAAGGAATGGTAAAAAAAACTCATTTGATAGTAGAAATAGCTAGAGAGTTGCAAAAACTTTTTTTTAGTACAACTTTTTGAATTCTAAGAGTTATAAGTTTCCATCATCTCATTACAAATTACTATTAATTAAAAAAAAATAGTAGAAAACCTTTTATATTCCTATTAAATAGAAAATTTTGTGTAAATATTAAAGCATAACTCATGTTCTTTAATAGTACATTTATTTCGTCTTCAAATGTTTCGGGTGGGTGGTTTTTCAACTTCAACCTTTTTTTTGTGGAATCAATTTAATTTAATCGTGTAACTGAATTTTATATTAATGGTATAATTGAAATTTGTAATTTGGCTAAGGCTTTTCTCCTAAAATTCACTTTAAAT
>JBBMKA010000003.1:6154606-6182610 GCA_037833695.1 Sechiopsis laciniata | reverse complement strand
TGATATAGGGTATAAATTTCCAGATTTTTAACTTTAAAAAATGAAAACATGAATTCAATTTTAATTGAAATCAAAACAGAAAACCGATCCAAAATCGAACCGAACCAATAGAAAACCGATCCAATGGTTTTATATTTTATTGGACATTGGATCGGATCCATTTTTTAAAAACCGAAGATATCGGTTCGGTTATCGGTTTGGTATAAAACCGACAAAAACTGAACTGAAATCACCCTAATAGTAGAAAATCTAAATTCAATTCTATCACTAGTTGAATTATACTACTGATAGAATTAAATTTTATTATTGGTTAAGTTCTATCGTAAGAAATCAATATGTGAATTATTTTAAAAATTATGTTGCAAATCGAGAGGTAGGATGTGCTGTAAATTTCCTATTTTAAATTTGGTTGCTATATTTAAAAATAGTTTTGTTTGTCTAATTCATTTGTTATAGAACGTCGAAGTGGCTTAGTAACCATTATGGGCCGGGTCAGGCCCAAAACCTGTGGCGGGTATAAATAATGAACGAGGAACCGAATGGCGGGTGGAAGGCAAAAGGCGGAAAAGGCAGCAGCAGAGGAGCGTCAGCTTTTGGCAATGGAGTTTGTACGTGCAGTCCACCACAACACAAATCTCCTCTGAACATTGAAGAAAAACAATGAAGAAAACGAGATGATTTGATATCGGAAGCCAAGCTCAAGCTCTGCGACGGTAAGCTCTGCAAATCTCACTCCTCTGTTAGTTTTCTCTTTGTGCAATGGAAGAAAATTAACGAAGCTGAATCGAGTTGACTGTTGTTACGATGTTTCCGCTGAGGTTCTTCCGATTTCGTTTGCTGTGGTTTTTTATTTTGTTTTCTGATGTTCGTTTTGGTTCGGATTTCAATGAATCTCATTCTTCGTTTGTTTTCCTCGATTTCCGTTAGTGATGGATAGTATTTACTCAGTGTAGAGATTAGGAGGCTTTGGAATCGATCGATCGTGTGATTTCCTTGTGTTTTTTGGCGGATTGGATGGAAACTGTGCTGGTAACTAGGTTTAAATGAACAGGAAGATATCATATATGCTTCTGCTGTTATTGTAGAATTTTCTGTTTAGATTTGGATACCGTTACTTAAATCTTGAAATGTAGTTAGCACGAAATCGTGCAGTTAGTATCGATTGCGAAACAATGTGTTTTATCCTCATCATTCTTCATTTAGTTTCTATCCAATTATGTTGAGAACTACGACTTCCGAAATGGTAAGAAAATGCATCTTCCTTTTGATCTTTGATGGTTTTCTGGTAGTTAATGGCTCCAAGACTAAAAGATAGGGATGAAAGAAGGTGCTTAAATTACAAACCTGGACAGCCCTAAATTCTTGCTCAGTTGCATTTATTTCACACTCAATCGGTTAGGATTTGAACTTGGTGCTCATGATAACTTGAGGAACCATCATGGTGTGACCTAGTGGTTAAGAAGTTCTTGAAGAGCTAAGACTCGATGAGTTTAATCTATGGTGGCCTCCTACCTAGGAATTAATTTCCTATGAGTTTTCTTAACATCCAAATGTTGTAGGGTCAGACACTATGTTTTATAACATTACTCAAGACGCACGCAAGCTGGCCCGACAGTCATGGATATTAACAAAAACTTGAGGTTGTAATTTTTTAGCTTCACTTTCATGTAGCAATAGTCTTATTTTTATTATACGGATTTGTTGATCCAGGTATTTCACAAATTTATTTAGAACAATAGAAATTTTGTTCTTCTCGTGTTTTCATTATACGAGGTTAGTAGTCGGTCTTTGCCACTGTAGAGACTCAAGAAAGTGAACCCGATTATAATCCGTGCTTTTTTAAGGTAACAGTTCTGAGCGTACAGAACGAGGGAGTATCTCTGTCTGAGGTGACTCTTGTTCTTGTTAGATTTCTTAAGCAATTAAAACTGAAAGGTGAGTGGCTGAAGAGTTGTAATAAGCTTGAAGATTTAGATAAAGTGCTTTATAATTTAAGATTTTGAACACAGTGATTATAGTGCTTTTTGCTTTTAGGGACAGTCTTTGAGAAGGAATAAAAAGTACTGTTAACCACTGTGGTTGCTTGTAATCTCACCTGGTTGGGCTTTTTAGAAAAAGTTAAATATACATAAAAAGAAATGTTCTCTGTGAGAATCGCTTCCTTATTTCTTACCCATCTTTCTGCTTTTGTGCCTGCTTACTGTAGTCTCCTTGGATGAGGTTTGAGACAGGAAGTCACGCATATTGATTTGAAGAAAGTATTTTGAAAAGTGTCTTCACTCCAGTGAAGATAATACCTAACAGGTTATATCTTGGAGCTTTTTTAAAAAAAAAATATCCGTGAGTGTCTGGGTCAGCTTGCACGTACTTCGACTATTCTTACAGGACATTCCACCTGCCGTATATCATTTGGATGTCAAGGAAATTTGTTGGAAATTATTTCCCAAGTAGTTTACCACCATGAATTGAACCCATAATCTCTTGGATCTCTAAGGCTTTCTTTGACTACTAGATCAACCTGTGATGGTTTTATCTTGGAGTGTTCATCCCATCTCTTTGTAATTATGGATTAACAAACCTTTTATCTCTCTCATGTAATTATCTCTTATAGGATTATTATATATCTCTATTTTATATATGAATGAAATGGTAGTGGAAAATACTTATTTCTTATTATAATAATAATAATAATAATAATAATAATAAAAGCTTCTGTATTTAATATGATCTCAAAGAAAGAAAAATTAAACTCAACTTCTACTTGTCATTTATTTCAAGTGTATACTTCCACCTCTTGATTGCCTGTTTTTTTTAGTCTTGCTCTTTCTTAGCCTTTTGGCTCAGTTGTAGTATCTGTTCTTATCAGTAAATTAACTACGATCACCAATTCTTGTGATGCAATTGGATTTTCTGTTCACTGTTTATGTTAATGTGACCAATTAGATTTCTCCAAAATGCCATACAATGCTGATTTAATAATTTCTCTGTTAGGAAAAAGGTGCATGAGACATTTCCCCAGTCATTTGTAGTTGATGGAGTGGATTGCGAAACCCCCTTTACAATGGGACTGGGAGAACTTAACAGTACTTGATCCCAAAGTTGCTGAACATGGGGATATATTTCTTCGAACCAATTCTGAACATAAACAAGGAATAAACTTTGGATCTTCCAATTCAGCTGGGGCCGAAAAATGTACTGGTGGTCCTTTTTTCGAATTAGGGAAAAGTTCTCCAAAAAGCTCAAAATCAGTTTCTAAATATTCCTCGTCGATTGAAAAAAGTAGAACAACCAAATTCACACTTGAGGGTTTTGAGCCAACATTAGAAGATACTGGCAGTAAAAAAGAATCTGTCAAGACCGAAGTGGCCAACATATATGCAACGCCTGAGACTTCAACTTGCTCCTGCGAGCCAATGCTTAGTCTGAAGCTTGGTAAGCAGGCATACTTCGAAAATGCCAGTGCTGGAAATCTTACAAGGCCATCTGTTTCATTGACGGATTCCCGAGCTACTCGAAAGAGGTGCCAGAATACACTATCCCCTCGCTGCCAAGTCGATGGTTGTAACATCGATCTTTCGAATTCTAAGAATTACTATCGCAAACATAGAGTCTGTGAAAGTCACTCCAAATCTCCTAAGGTCATCATTGGAGGCATAGAGCGTCGGTTTTGCCAACAATGTAGCAGGTAAACTTCTTGACATTAATTTCTTGAATATTCATGATCATTATATGTTTCCAAAATTAGCCATTATTTAAATCCAACGTGAATAAAAGTTACATTTTCATTGTCAAGGTTTCATGGGATATCTGAGTTTGATGAGAAGAAACGAAGCTGCCGTAGGCGTCTTTCTAATCATAATGCTCGACGCCGTAAGCTGCAGTCGAAAGTGGTCAGTTTGAATCCAGCAAGGCTATCTTCTTGGGATTTTGGTACGTTAATTTTCACGAACAATTTTCTTGTTTAACAACCATCCAAGTTTGCAATAGAATGATAGCTATTAATTCTTTAGGCCGTGTTATACAAACGGAGGTTGAGTTTATAACCCAACCCATGGTTTGCCCGCCAATTATAATAATTGGTGGGTTAGGCCAAACTCAAACTGTTGTTTCATTTGACTCGGGTCTATTTAAAATTAATTATTTTTTCTTCTTTGTTATAATAACATGCATCCCAAAAAAGAGTTTATAATAACTCAATCAGTGCCCAAATGCAGCCTGTTCATGACCTTACTAAATATGCCAAGAGAGCTGTCGTTGCTGAAAATACTGGCGTGACTAAATTTTCTGTCCGGAATCCTAAATTTGCGTCCATTTAACTGAGTTGGTAGTTTGGATAGCCGCCTAGGGGGCTGTTTATATTTCTATATGTTTCATTATTCAGCAGCCTATTGATCATACGTTTATATTGTTACATCCGCAGGGAGGCAACAGATTGATGCTTTCTCCAAAAAATTATCGCTCGTCTATCCTACGTCTCATGGAAATTCAGCATGGGAATCTACATTCAACTTCAGACACCCAGATTATGGCAAGTATTTATTGAACCCTGAACAGGCATGTGGTTCGACTGGGCAGCTTAACGTATCGGGGGATGAAATGCGTAGTGTGCATGCTATACCTTATCACGATACCGGTAAGCTCGTGTCCTTCAAAGGACCTGCAACCAAGGTTCTTGATACAGGTTCGTTCTTACCCCATTTTATACAAAGGAAAATCTTTTATTTGCATTCTGTCGTTAAATAATGATTTGACTCCAGGGATGTTGATAGTGTGTCCCTGGATTCCGTAGGAATTGAAAATATGCATAGTAATGTTCTGTGAACGTCAGGGGTGGATCTAGACACTAAAGATTGGGGACAAAAATTATATGGGACCACAATAATGTTGACTTTGTATATAAAAAAATGTATTATAAAAATTTTGGGAGGGCCACACTAACAATCATATGACAAAAAAATATATACAAAATGTACAATTTAAAAAAATTTGGAGGGGCCATTGTATGATACGCCCATGGTGAACGTGATGCCATCATGCATGCACCATTTTTTCATTATCGCTTTTGAGCAGGTGGATTCAAGGGACTAGAAGGTGCCAATGTTGTATTTTATGATTTTTTTTTCTTAATATCTCTGGGTGTCTAGCTCAACTTTTACCTACTTTTATATAGGACAATAGTCTGACTCGATTTATTTGTCAAAGAAACGTATAAAAAATTAATTCATGAGTAGGTAGTCACTATAGATTCTACTCATAATCTCTAAGTTTCCCACAGCTCTTTTAATCACTATAAATCAACCCATGATAATTTATGTTTGGAATATAACCGACAATAAATAATAATGTTTGACTTAAAAACTCGTGTACAGTGAATATTATAGACTAACCTAGCGGTCTAAGAAGCCTTGAGAATTAAGAGAGAATAAGATTAATTCATAGTAGTTCCATAGGTGTGAATTATTTTCCTACCAATCTCATCAATAATTAAGTGTAGGATTAGGTGATTGTCTAGTGAAATAATTGAGAAGTCCAAACTAGGATACAAAATAAATATTTATGTAATATAGCGTTTTAATTTACCTGCATAGATGTGTTCAACAAAAACAGAACTAAAAGTTGTAAATTCTGCAGACCCAAGGGATGAACTAGAAAAATAGTCTGACTAAGAAAATCAATATCAGCGTTTGTCTGTGCCTAGATAATAGTTTGAACTTTGTATTTAGTGTTGCCTACAAATAAAACACGGTATTTAGGTCCAATTCTTTACGTTTGTTTATACATAAATGAAATTTGCAATTGATTATAGGTTTTAGAAGGATATGTGATTTCTTCCAATCTGAATTCAGCACAGGATTTTCAACGTGCTCTCTCTCTTCTGTCAACTGATTCAATGGGTCCATATGAGGCAAATCTTCTTGGTAACCCGAATTATGCTAACCAAACGGCCATATCACAGTCGCCAATGAATAATCTAGGAATTCAATGTTTGCACTTTGCTTCAGAAGATTCGGGATGCTGGGGCGACGAACAACAGACCATCGAATCGCAGATGCAAATCCACCATCCCGACATTGAAGGTGACAGTCTCTTTCAAGACTTTCAGCTCTTCAAAACACCGTGCGAGATTGGGATGTTTTCTAACCACATGAGTTGATGCTCTGCAGCCTCAAGTTAAGGTCAGCCAACTCTTTATCTATGATTTTTCATGGTTTCGATTTGAATTAATTAATCTGTTTTTGGACTATGCTCCCATTGCGAAAACTTAATGTTCCTGGAAGTTGCATGTTAACTGAAACGTAGTGAGACGAACACTCCTTGTTTTTCTTTCTTTTTCACTAGTGCACTGCTGCTGACTGTTTTTTTTTTTTTGTCAATTTACTGAAAATTCTGAAGTAGACATTATAATCATATTTTCCAGTAGTTTAGAACGAAGGTAGGAATTAGACAGTTACATTTTTCCCTCTACCACTCGAGAAAGTGTACTTCAATCTAAACTATTTTAACCTGTGTTGGTTTCATTGCTATTTTTATGACCCCAATTGATAATGACCATTGTTTTGGTTTGGTTTATTAAAAAATACAACAACAAAATTGGTTCTTTTTTTTCTGCTTGATAAAGCTAGCATATTTGATGATACTTTCTAATTTTTTTCAAGAAAAGTAGTGATTTTTTTTTTTAATAAAAAAATTGAGATCGAACATCGAAATGTGGGGGAGAAAATGTTAAAAAGAAGATAAAGAGTATGGATAAGCCATGGATAGGCTAGAAAGGAATCTTAGAAGAGTTGTAGAAAGTTTATGTTATTTTAATTTTTTTGTGACAAGCTGATACTTGATGTTGCTTGATAGCTACACATAATTTTCACTAAATAATGGCTTCTAAAAAGTAATTTGCCGGTTCTAAAAATTTACCTAGATTTTTTAAATAAATAACTTACCACATTAATCAAATCTAAAAAATAATTATAAATGAAATCACTTTAAAAAACAATAACAAATATAGTCATTATACCTTATCATAATATTAATATTAATAAAGTTTTATATTATATAATATTAGTATAAATAACTATATATAATATAATATTAAAATGTCTTATTTTTTATTTAAAATATTAAAATGTATTAATGATTATGAATATATATAATTTAGAATTTACTTATATTTACAATTACATCACGATTTATCAAAGATAAAAAGATGGGTCAAAATTTTATTTAAAATATTAAAATGTATTAATGATTATATATATATATAATTTAGAATTTGTTGATATTTACAATTATGTCCCGATTTATTAAAAGATAAAAAGATGGGTCGAATAATTTCGTATTTCCATCAGAAACATCTTTACATTTTTCTTTTAGATTACAACCTCTGACAGATATGAGATTTACTTTCACAATGCTAAACAAATTTTGACCAAATATGATTCTACTTCCATGCATGAAAATTATAATGATTCGATGGTTTTACTTTAAAGATTTCATTTAGTTACTTAAAACCAAACCGCATTAATTTGCTAGCTGAAGAAACTGATGGTACGACTTATTCAGCGCCAAGAAGAAGCCATTGATCGCTATTTGAATGGCCCATCAACCCAATCAAGAATTGTTTCATCATCTCCAAAAGTGCATTCACCATTGTGTTTTATGAATGAAATTGCTTTCAGATAAATAATTCAGTACTAAGATGTAAAATAAAGCTTATTTTGACATTGAAAGTCGTTCAAATCACCAAATGATGCAGTGTCAAAATAATATTAAAAAGGTTTAACAACGAACATATTTGAATGAAAAGTTATTTTGAATAAGTAAAAATCAAGAATTATAGTTGAACAATTGTTTAAATGTAGTTTTTATGTAGATGAGTTAGAAATAATAACTTATTTAAATGTGAATTTAAAATGAGTAATTATTTTGAATAATTAAAAAAAGAATTATTGGAAGTGAATGATTAAAACTGAAATAGTTTGGAAAGTTAGAAATTAATAATTATTTTAAAAAATTACAAATGAATGATTATAAACAAATAGTTGGAAATGAGAAATTATTTTAAATAGTTACAAAAAATTCATTTTGATGTAGTTTTGATGTAGTTTGTAAGAAGTTTGTACTAATCTAAATACTCCTACAAATACTCCTTAAATATGGCAAACAAACGCCCCCCAAATTCTTAGGCAAGAGTATTGTTACAAGAAACTATTTGCAACGATATGTTGGCATTATAATAGAAGAAATCGATTTGTAAAGTATCTAATTCTAAATTTATTTTCAATAACATATTGAAAATAACAAAATGAATGAAAGATGTTTTTTACAACTCCATGAGAACAAAGGAAACGAGCAAAATGTAGAATGCTTTTGGTAATATTTTTTAATTAACAACAAGGCGATTCTAACCGAGATCAATAATAATAACAACAATTATTATAATCATAATAAAAATAAATTGAAGTAAAAAAATAAAAATAAAAATCGATAAGATGCTGGTACACCTACTTGAATTCTAATTTAATTACACCCAAACGAAGCATTTCTAAAGTTCTACCTTCACCTACAACGCATCCTTCACAATCAACCTGTTACCCTAAACCTAGAATTGGTAAATACGGTAAATCTACCACTAGGCCAGAAACATCTCATTTATCATGAATTTGAAAAACTTTAATTCTTTTCCCTTAAAAATAAAAAATAAAATAAAAATAAAAAACAAGACTCCCATAATATATCACTAAACTTACAAACCCTAGAAAAAGAAATAAAACTCCATTGTGATAAGTTGTGATAAGGTGAGTACCTAATCTTCCTGTCATGACTATATGAACATGTATGAGGGTTATACTCCACAAATAATAAATAGAAAGAGAGAAAATTGCATGAACGGTAATAATACGTAGAGAAGTTTAAAAAAAAAAACCACTTAAAATTGGTAGCTAAGAGAGAAATGACAATGTGAACATATTTCACATTTTTAGCACTTATTGAGGAAAAACTAATCTAGGGTAAATGTTATACGAAAAATAGCAAAAAAATTATTACAAGAACCAGTTTCTAACTTTTTTTTTTTTTTTTTTTCGAAGTACGAGACTAGAATTAGACTTAAAAAGTTTAGAGATCAAAATGGAATAAGCAACAAAGTATATTGCTCAAAATTGGTATTTTAACTTTTAAGTATGCAATAAGGGTCATAAATACCGAGAAAGGTCAAGGCATTTTGTTTTTCTTAAATCATTATTTTCCTATTTTTATGGGGGCATGACCTCGAAGTTCATCAAATAAGTAATCGACTAAAACCTAAGTTTACCCCAAAAGCAAATCCTGTCTAATCCAAGGCACCCTTTGAACTTAGAGACCCTGTCCTAGAAAAGATCAGTTTGGCACCACAACCAAAAAGAAGCAGAGCACAAAGACAAATAAGAGATCAAGATCAAACCGCAAGCCCAATAGGTCAAAGTCTATTTTAGTGCACAAGTCAACAGGCCCACTAGACTAAACAAGTGAATTCCAAATGTAAATGTCCCCAAAATATCAGAAACCAACCATTAAATCTTTAGCCAGATCAATCCAGCTGATAATATGGCGCATTAAATGATTTAAAAGACCAGAACTAAAATTGAGTTAATACAACTTGACACGGATCAAGAGAGGTCGACCGACTTGACAACGGCTGCAACACGAGGACGACAAGACTGACTTTCGACTTTCAGACACCCATATTGAGCAACGCTGGAAGATAAATCTGGACCTTACTGGAACAGTACACAATGACAAATTAATGCATGAAATGGTAAACAAAATTTTTTTTTTTTTTTTTTAAAAAAACAACTGGATATGCTAAAGAGGGAAATTTACCAAAATAGTTTCCCCTTTCAAGTGGTTTATAAATTATCTTGTTAACCAAATTGTATGAAATCCAGTTCATAATGCATACATATCTGAACAAAACCACAAGCAATTCCAAACAACATGCAAAGATATAGAAACTCGAACAACAGACCTGATCACTTTCCTCCTGTGCCGATGATGGGGATTTCTCGGACTCCGCTGGCTTGTCGGCTCCACAATTTTGTCTATTGCATTTGGTTCGGAATGGATAATTTATGTTGTTGCATTTCTCACACTTCCAGCTACCCTCCGGATTCTTTTGTTCTGAAAGGCATTATAGACAAATACATTAGAAATTATGAAAGCTTATCGAATGCTGACAGAAATCATGGTGAAGCTTATGAAAGTTCAACTTACTAGAACTTTTGTCATTTCTCGGGCCCTGCATTTCAGAAATTCATGAACAAAATAAATGAAAAGATTAAGAATATATAAATTGATTAATACATGACAGAAATTTGACATTCACCACATTTTTTGAAAGCGACAAGACATTCGCCAGCAATTTCTTGATAAGTAAACGCAACATAAATGCACATAGGAATTTTTTTTGGAAACAAGGATAACCACACCCATCCCTAGGCCAGACACCGGAGACATCGAAGGAGTAATGTCACAAATGAGTCTCAAACCTGAGACCTTGAGGAGAGCATACCCTCAAAGCCCAAGTCTTCAACCATTGCGCCACCCCTTGGAGACTAATGCACATAGGAAATTAATTCACTCCTAAGAAGATAGCTTAACCGACCTGTGAGCCAGGCTTTGGCGTATTGCATTTCCTCATGTTACAGACTGTTCTAAATGAGAAGTTGACGTTTCCACATTTCGGGCACGGCCAATCATTGTCACGAGTGGTGTCTGGGTTATCAAAAGTAAGAAATTAGACGATAAAAATTTCCATCATAACAGATAACAAGCAAGTAAAAAATGGAAACCTGCACCCTTCTTCTGCGACATATCATCCTGAAAAAAACCCGGCCGTAGACCCTGAAAATATACTAGCTCATAAATTTTACACGTAAAGTGACAAAGATAAAAGACAGAAAAGAAATGTAAAACTCAATTAAGAACAACATAAAGTAAACACAAGAAATAGAAATTGCATCCAGTTAGATTCATCGACGGGACAGCTTCACTCGTGAATAAAAACTGTTGGGGCGAGTCTTCACGAAAATGTTTCGTATTTGTTAATATCCAAATGCTTTCAATATTATGGTTTTAACATCCATCTAAAATTTTCAATAGGGAATATATTTCCCTTCAATTCAAGCACTGAAGTTCTCTTCTTTGAATAAAAAATAAAATAATAAGTGTAATACATCAATTAATGCATTTTAGAACAGGTATTAAAACTAAGGTAAATATTGTAATGTGATTATTTTAGTTTCTTATCTCAGAAAATGAAGATTTAATAATTCATTTTCTCAATATTTCAATAGAATCTTTTTTTTTTTTGAAACAAGGGTAACCATGCCCGTCCCAAGGCCAGGCACCGGAGGCATTGAAGGAGTAATGTCACAGTTGAGTCTCGAACCTGGGACCTTGAAGAGAACATACTCTCAAAGCCCAAGTTTTCAACCATGCCACCCCTTGGGGACATTTCAATAGAATCTTATTGTCAATCCCTATTAGTGTGTTTGAATATTGTAGTTTCAGGGAAGATTATAGCGAAGAGTATACCAAACATAAAACTCTAGAAACAAAAACTGCTGAGTCACTGACTCACTGGGTAGTAATTAACAGTCAAAAGACCTACCATGGTGCCAGGGCCCATTGGCAAAGCCCTGCCATAACGATCCACTATTGGTGGCATACCATACACTGCACCTATGAAAACAAGAAGAAAACAAGATAAATAGAGGATAGTTCAACAGTAACACAGCACCCAATTTTTTTTTTTTATATATATACATCACTCGTGGAAGACATGATGTCGTAATTAAAAAACACAAACAAATGAAGGCATAATAGAAACGGAACATACTATTTCCCATCATAGATCCACTAGAATAGGGTGCATGCCCAGATAGGTGCAAAGATCTGTAGGGACTTCCGGCAGAATACTGGCTTCCGTAGTTGTAATGGTATGCTGATCCCCCAGAAAATGGCACATCATAGGGAGGTATGGATGAACCATAAGGTGGTACACCAGGATACATTGAAGAGGGTGCACCGGAACCCATGTAAGGGGCAGAATAGGAGTAACCCTGTGGAACAGGCTTGGCAGCAGATTTCTGGAGAGAGAAAAGACTCAAGTAGGTTATTAGTTTATCAAGAAAACATGGATTCACCTTTTGAGTGCCGTTAGTGGTGGTGATGGGTTCATAACCCAATGTTTCTTCTATGAAAGAAACGTATAAGTACTAGCCCAGGGATGTTATAAGTAACTGAAAAAATGAACAAATAAACAAATATCATAATTACAAACATAACTTGAAGATAGCATAGTTACCACCTAAAATGCAAATTAAAAAGTGAAAAGTAATTACTACCTAAAAATGCAAAACATATTTACTACCTAAAAATGCAAAACATATTTACCACCTAAAACTGAAAAACTCAAACAATAGAACTCCGGATAAGCCAGGCCAAAAGAAAAAAGTAAACTAGAAGTGCATTAAAAAAAAGTTGATGAACGTAAAAGTAACGGTATGAGCATTTCTTGATCACAGATTGGGCATAAAAAAATTTGAGTTAGATTAAAAAAAACACAGCACTGAGATGAACTGAGAGGAAAACGCACAAAAATAATTAACTACAAGAGACAACATAATTAGGTTTTGCAAATCAACAAATGTGCCATAACTTTATTTTCCTTAGGAACAGGCATCATTCATGACTTACAAAATTATGATCAGCAGGACGTGACTGAGTGCAGTTGCGCATATTGCAAGTTGTTCTAAATGAAAAATTGACGTTTCCACAACTGGGACAAGTCCAGTCGTCTTCCCTTCGGCTACCTACAAACAAATAATCTAATAAACAGACCTATACAGTGGAGCTGAATCTTTATAACATGCTGGCGTGTAGAGTAAACTAAACGAGAGTAAAAACAATTATTAGAGACAAAAAGAGAGTAAGAAAAAGAAGTAATTAACAGCATAAGAATGTTGAATACTGGAAATCTCTCATTAGTATGCCATAAGCATTCATTCAAAAAGCTAACGAGTAAACTTAATAATCCAACGTAGTTGTGATTCTGAAAGAATGCATGATCAAATATGAAGCTGTAACTGAATTACTAAGGAAACATTGATGCCTGTACATACCATCAGTTCTAGCACGTTTGGCTGCAGATGAATTCCTGCTATCAACCTGTACAAACAATGCATCAATTCAAAACCAAGAAAAGTAGTATACGAATCTCAAACTCTAAATTCTACAGCAGTATCGCGCAATTTCTGCCTGAATCCGAAACATCGCAATCGCACGGAAATATAGAGAGAAAACAATGCGCACATAGATCGATCGAACAGAATCTAAAAATCATCCAGACTATAAACAAATTGGCCAATACAATTCTAATTCAATAACTTGAGCAAATCTGAAGTGCAAATAAGCTTTCATTCATCCAAAACAAGTAATTAATAAAGAATTTATAGGGTTTATGGAAGCAATAAGTCAAGTTTTTTGAGAAAAACAAAGATATGAACAATTAACGAGACAATTGTGCGAGCGAACGGACCTGAGACATGTTGCTGCCGATCTGAAAAACGAAGACAATAACGATGAGATCTTGTTCTTGGATTCTGAATAGCTGAGGGAAACAACTTTCCAATCGGGAACGGCGATACTCGTCGGTGAAAGAGCCGCCCGCGGTTTTGAGCGCGAATGAGCCAAAACTTAGCTGGCCAAGTTCCTTTGTTCATTGGGCCGTCGTTCGGCCCAATTTCATTTCTTTTATAATATGTGAATTTATTACATACTTTTTATATTTTATATAGAGAATTTAGCATCTACACATTCTACCTCATTATATTTTTTAAATAATCCATCTATCGCAGGTCGATTTCTATCACTATACAAAACTCAAGCTGATAGAATTAGTTTATCATTGATTGAATTCTATCACTAATATAACTCAACCAGTGATAGATCTCAATTTGATTTTTCTGCTACAAATGAATTAATTTTGATTTTGTGATATAAATGGAAATAATTTGCCATTTTTTGTTATACATGCAAAATCCTCTTTTATATATTTCCAATTTTAGTGGTATTAACTTTTTTTAATCTCACTTTTAAATGTCTATTTTTAGTTTTTGTGCTTAATAAAATATTAGGCGTTTGCTATATTTTTTCGATAATAAGTTCTTGGTCATTAGATTTCAATTTAGTGCTCGGCTATAAAATTTGCTTATTAAAATGTGTTTTTATTATCCCTTTAATATTTTACAATTAGAAAAAATATCGAACCATATAATATAATTTTTTTAATATAACAACGATTGGTAGTGTGAGAATATTTGTATTTATAATCTCACGATTACTAAGTCATAAAAGTTGTTAGTGGAACTCTCCTCCCGTTGACAACTTATAATTTAGTAAAATCCCTATTTATATCATTGGAGACTGTTGAATGGAGATAACATTTCATCTCAAATTTAGACAATATCACATTGTTAACCACTATAGATTGTGTTGGTGATTAAGAGACTCATAGAGTGACAACCTATCCAAAAATTGATTTATTTTATTATATTGATAAATAAATGTTATAGGATGGTTTGTCCAAAAAAGATAATTGAGGGGCATGATACTCATAAATACAAAAACAAAAAATAATTTCATTGTTGTTAATTTTGCATCTACACTTTTGTATATGATATAATTTAAATAACAAACCCTTTACAAGTTTCTGTTTCTGTTTTTTTTTTTTTTTTTTTTTTAAGTAACTAAAACATGTTCTCATTTAGAGTTTTATTTTAATATTAAAAAATAATAAGAAGAATAGTTAGAAATGTCTAAATTATCTGTTCAAGAAAAAAAAACATCTAAATTATTCAGTATATATTACAATAGGCTTGTAAATCATTGACAGGCAACTTCGGAACATTCAACGGCAATACAACCAAAACTACTACCAAAATTGTTTCAAAAGGAGAAAAAAAAAGAAAAAAAACTAATACCAACATCTCAATATTGAGGTCATATTTGATTATTTTTATTTTTTTATTATTTTGAAATTTGAGGCAATATTTGATAATTACATTGTTATCAAACCTTCCTTTATTTAAATCCCGAGAAAGACAGTGAAATATAGTCTCAAAATTCGAGACATTAATATTATACCTCACAAATTTCTTAAACGTTAAATTTTGTAAGATTAAACGACCAAAAGAAATCTAAACTATTTATTCAAAATAAGACGGTAATTAATAACAAAGCGAAAAAGAAGTTGAAAAATAACGTGAGCAAACGCAAATAGATTTTATCAAAGAGCTTTTCTCCTCCATTCTTAATAGAAAAGAATTGAAATACAAAACAAAGGTCATAAAACAAAACACAAGATTCAAACCCTACAGATTTTGTCCTAAACATTGGTAAAATAAAACGAGAAAGAAAGTATTTAAAAAAAAAAACTATAAATCTGAAAAAGCCTTGACCGCTGTCGGAACAATTAATACAATTTTAGTCCTCAGCCGTGAACGGCGGAAGGAATGCAGTGAAAAAGACGGCGGCGATAACCGCTGTCATAAGACCGGCGGGGAATTGAGCTACTAATTTTGTTCCGGAACTGCCGTCGGGGCTCGTCGCCGCCGCCGTGGCCGGAGTTGTTGGGGACGTGATATTGCTAAAAATAGCTGCGTCTGGTGAATTTGCTGGTATGCCGAGAAGCTCTGCCAATGAAAAAAAATCGTTAAAATTAATATTGTCCAATATTTGAATTTAATTTTGAGAATATTTTGGAGAAAAAAAAAATCCTAAGAAAAAAGGACTCGTTTTCCGGAAATTAAGACTACTATTCTACAACCAAATAAGATTTTGATTAAAAGTTCTACATAGTATGAAAACATATAACTTATGTCCAAAAGCTTTGGAGTTGAATCAACTAAATATTTTCCGACGATCCTTTTACACTTACAACCGAGATAAACTACAAAGAGATGCTAGAATGAAAATAAAAATTTTCATTGAGTTTTGAAATTAACCTAAAATGTCAAAAGTTTGCAATAATACTCATAAAAAAAAAAACATTAATTTATGTTATGTCTTGATATAATCTATCCTTTCATGAACATATATGTATTCAATTTAGAATACATTATTTAATGAAAAGAAAAATTAAAAAATAAAATAAAATGTAATTCAAATTGGGTAATGTTAAATCTTTTCCACTCATTTGTTTTACAAATCTTTTTTCGACGATTGGCTTTCAAATATATATATATAAACAACCATTGGCTTTCAAAAAATTGATTAAAAAATTTTAATTTCTTATAAATTGAAGTTGTCGTAATCTCTCCAGAAATTCTAAATTTGTTTTTTTTCAAATATATATTTGTTAATAATATTTTAAAGTGGAAAGTTTTAAACCACTTTATTAAGTTTTTAATCATGAGCATTGTTCAACATTTTAATAATGATTTTCCCTTTTAAGACAATTTTAAAATACTGATCAAAGATCCCAATAAAGGATGAATTACAAAGTTAAAAGTTATAGTAAGGACAATTTTAAGTTTTTTTTTTCTGAAATATTTAAAGTAAAATAATATTTTAACTTAAAAGTAGTTTTGGAGATAATTTTTATTTGATCATTATATTTCAAAACCAAATAATTTTATGCAGAATATTTCAATATTGTTCAAATTTTATTTTTCTATGATCAAAATATCAAAGGTTTGAATTTCCCATACTCCAATTGAGTTCAAACTCACAAAAAAAAAATATAATAATAATAATAAAATAAAATTAACCTAGTGATCATTCGCAATTAACAATTTTTTTCCATTATTAAAACATTATAATAAAAATGCTATGTTCTGAAATCTAAGGATTAATGACTAAAAAATATACTTTTCCCTCAATATGTAATATAACATAGCCACAAACAACAAACAAAACATGCTCTAATAGAAAAAACATACCTAAATAACTAAATATAGTGTATTAAAAATATATATATATATATATATATGATTTTAAAATTCATCCCTTAAAAACAAAAGAGCGAGAAAGAAAGAGAAAGAGAAATACTTGGACAATAGCTGACACTGGAGTTTTTCAAGTGACAGACAGAAGGAAGCTGAAGAAGCTTAATCTCTTGAATCCCCAAATTCTTAATCTGCTGGTTTCCACTATGAGTCTGCTGTATAAAGAAACACAAACATTTCGGATTCCTCTCTTTTATCGACTCTATCGAATCGCAACATTCCTTGCTGGGCCCCGCCACCTTCCCCGTCACGTAATCCAAACACCCCACCATCTTCTGGAAGTCATTGCTGCACTCCTCTTTCAGATCCTCCGCCACAGCCAAACACACCGCTAAGCCCACCACCACCATAACGACGCCGTTTCCACCCTTCATTGTTTGTTTTTTATCAGCTGCAATGCGTTGGTGTTTGGTTATAAATGGGGGAGGGGGGAATTGTGTCTGCCACGTAGGCGTTGAATGGGAAAATGGGGATTCATTTACTAAGTTAGTTGGGGTGGTTGGATCGGACTTTAATGGCTCGTTTGGGTAGCTATCTGCTCAACGGTAAGGACAACGTTGGGAGTTAATGCGACTGATGTGTACTCCCTCTGCGTGGCTCGGCTCGGTACACGTGTTACCCGTAGCTTGCATGCGGGAGATTACTTGTTCCTCTCTATGTTTGTTTGTTTATAACTAACCGCTCTTCAAAAATTCCAATTAATTTTTTTTTTTGTAATAAATAATCACTTTTAATATTTTTATCAAATTTCATATTAAATTTTACATCAAATTTATCACTTCCATTATTAACTTCAATTTTCAAATAAGTAATTGATTTCTCTACTACTATTAACGTCCGTCTCCAAATGAGTAGTTAATTCTTTCAAACTATTATTAACAACTTTATTCTTTTCCATTCCATTCAACTCTATTATTTTTTACAAAAAACAATACATCTTAACAAACTCATGACTATTGGTAAAATTGCTTTTTTTTTTTTCTATATTATTTCATAACGAGTACTGAACATGTACTTTTTTCTATATTATTTCATAATGATTTAATTCTTAACTGTTTGATTTTCTCTTTTATTAGCTGTGAATGTATTCAATTTCAACTTGCCATCCTATAATATTTTAATGTAAAAAAGGCCGTCACCATAAACTTAACCAACAATCTTTTAGTTTTTTTTAGTTTGTCTTTCTTTCTTTTACCACTATAATAGCTTAAGGTATGAATAGGTCTTAAATACAGATGAATAGTAGTTGAGATTAAAATATTGGTTTCTATGGTTTATATTAATAACAGTTTATATGGTTTATAACAGCAAATCATCTTGGTGCTTTAGAGAAGCAATGAGTTCAATTTATGGTATTCAACTAAAAATTAATTTTCTATGTATTTTTGTATGTTTAAATATTGTAGAGTCAAACATTATGTCTTATGATATTAACCAAGGTGCAAGCAAACTAATCTGGACAATCACTACTTATTATATCATCGAGTATTAATGGAATGGTTATATATTGTATCTATTTTGTCAACAAATATTGATTTAATTTTTTAATTCTCTTAATAGTATGAGTTGAGTAGCTTGACGATTTAATGTAATTTCTAAAAAAACGACAACTTAAATATTTAATCAACGAACTTTTTTTAGTACATATATCAGAGGAGGGGAACAAATATCGATTATCGGAATCGAACCTGTGACGCTAATGTTGAATTGATTTACAACAAACAGTGAAATCATTGCGCCACTGACCAATTCAATATATTTAATTAACGAACTTAGTTGTTAATAAATTGTAAGAAAATACCTCATTTAATATTTATATATGCATCATGAACGGTTACCTACTTAATTTGTTAGTGGGTAGTAAAAATAATAATTATTCATTAGGTTTTATTTATTCAAATTATATTTGTTAAAATAATATAGAATAAATTTTAATTTTCTAACGGAATCATTTATAACCTATTTTTTGTATTTAATAATATTTAAAATAAAAAATTTGAACACATAACCTTTTTATTATTAATTTGTATAAATTACTGTTATAACTTTACTTTTTTACTAATAACATACTTTGATACTTGTAAAAGTAAAACTCAAATCTTTATATCCCATTAACTTATAAGTTTGAATTTTTATTTTTTTTTTTAAATTTATTTTGATTGATTGATTGATTTGTTTATTATTATTATTATTAGTATTTTGACACGTACGGGGTTATGGCGGTCGGGAGCCGCAGGTTGAATGAAATGGGAACTGGTTGGGGCGGCAACGGCCAGTTGTCCGAAATGCACTTTTCCTGTGCAATGTATTAATTGCAATTTGTTCGACAATTGCAACCCATATTTATTTTTTTTGTTCAACAATTTATTTATGTAGACGATGAACCTGACTCTATAGTTGAAAAGGTTTATGTATTCAATCGTTTTTTTTCTATCGTATTGCCTTTGTCACGTTACGTAATAGATAAATAAATTAAAAGGATATTATTCGGAGTAAAGTTTGAATAAGACAACATTGATTGGATTGATATTGACGCGTTGGTGATTTGAAATCTTGTTTTCATATTTGTATAATCATTCTTATTTCAAAGAGAATAATTTGGATGAAGTGCTATGCATCGTCAGGATGATGCCATGTGGCATATTTAGCAGGGGTGTAAGGTAAAATCGAAAAATCATATAAATACATAATTCGAAATATATATAATCAATAAATCATATAAAGTCTTGAAGATCATCCTAATGTATTTTTATCCTTCAAATGTCAATTTATTTTCTAAGTAATTTTTTCAAACTTTACTTTTTTTCATATTACTTTGTCATTATTTATTTAAAATTAATTTTATGAAATAAAAATAGATGTAAGGACCAAACTTGTTAAAGAAAATTGGAAAAGTTTTTTTTTTTTAATTAGAAATGTTGTTTTTTTATATATTAAAAAATATTGGACATTGGATCGGATTCATTTTTTGAAAATCGAATATATCGGTTCGGTTGTCGGTTTGGCACAAAACCGACAAAAACCAAACCGAAATCACCCCTAATATTTGGTGCCACACATTTCACCTTTTTTTTTTACTTTATATTTATTATAAAAAAACAATTTAAAAAAGAGAAATAAGATATGTGACTCCAAACGAGTGATATTATGGTGAGGTGTAGCTCGGGCTACGCCCAAATTCTCCTCTATTTCAAATACCCCTTAAAGTTTTTTCTTCCACTAATTGTTTCAATCTAAGTTACAGATGCAGAATCAAATTTTGATTGAATTTGGTTACCCTTGAGTTTGGCCTCCCATTTAGAGGAGGAGTTGTGAGGTTTATCTTGATTTTTAATGATTGTATTTGATTTCATCATAATGAATAAATAGGTCTTCTAATAAAAATTTAAAAAAAAGAAAAGAAAAAAAAACTAGCAAAGTAATTACAAAAATTGTAGAATATTATATAATATGATATTTTCACTTCGAAACTATTTGACGGTGTAGGAAGTAATTCATATCTCTTATATATTGTTATAAAGTATCAATTATTTCAAATGTGAGATCCTTAACACGACTCATCAAAAATAGTGCATTTTTTGAACTCACCAATTCTCAATCAGATGTCATTTTTAATTTTTATTAGATTGAATAGCTGTTTGAGTTTATGAACTTTGATACTGTTTAGATAATATGAAATTCGACTATAAAATTAATTAGTTACAATGAGAATAATTCATATCTCTTATATATTATTGTGAGCTTTCAATTCTTTTTAATGTGAGGTCTTTTAACGTTCACATGTATCAAACATTTTCACGCATGAACTCAAAGAAAAAAAAAACATTCCAAAGCATCACTCATCTAATTTTCACGGTAGGACTTACATGCGCGTGTTAAAAGATGTTGATTACACTTTTTTTTTTCCCTATCAAACCGCAATTCAAAAAATCATAGTAAATCAAGTATGTTAAGATCCCTATTACGGATTATTTGATTTTTTTTTTTTCAACGATAAAACGTCTAATCTTTCTTAATAAAGTATTTAAATTATTATGTGCATTTAAAAAAATATATATCGTTATTATTTTTCTTTCTAAATTTGACGATGTTTGAAAACATGAACGACGGTAAAAATAAGGAAATCATTAGACTATATTTAATTTAAAAATTAAATCATGTATGTATGATTAAACGTTGAGAGAGAGTTGTTTTATTCGATAAAACATTGTTAGTTCTCTAACATACATCTTCCACTTTTCCAATTTTTTATTTATTTATTTTAAATGCTCACATATTTTATAAGCATGAATATTTAAAGAATATATGTTTTAAAAAAATAGTAATAACTAAAGAATATACGGTGGTATCTACATAAGAATTAATTTCTTATGAAAATCTATTGATAATTAAATATCATAGAATCAGCAATATATCACGTGACTATGAGATGCTTGCAAATTGATCCGAATAATTATATACATAAATAAAATAAAGTTATGAACACATATGCTGCTTAAATGGGTTGTATTTTTTGTTTATGTCTTTTTAAATGTTCAATTTTAATATATGCATTTGCAATCACATCATATCATACTACTATATTTTAAGGGAGAATCATTTTTAGACGATTTTACTTTTTAGCCAAATTTAAAATTACAAATTATGCCACTAAATAGTTGAAAATCAATTTTAAAATGCACATAAATAAAACTAAAACATCACTACGTAACTACCTTTACTTTTTAAGTCTTTTTTTTTTGTAATGCTTTTTTTAATGCTCATAAATTTGTAATTAATATGTAGAATTATAATGAGTATTTTTACTTGCTAAAAGATTTTATAAATCAATTTTTAATTATAAATAAAACTAAAACATCCCCTGCTTAACTTCATTTACTTTTTTAGGTCTTAATTTTTTGTGAACACATAAACGTGTAATTAGTATATAGAATTTATAATGCTTTTAATAGGAGTCTTTTCACTCGCTAAAATATTGAAAATGAGAGAATAATAAAATTCTTAAAGTTGGAAATAAATCGTGTGAAAAATAAATCCAAAATTAATACTAAATGTTTATATGCATCAAATTTTTTTGAACCAATAGAAGTAGATATTAAGTAATTTAAAATATATTTACTATTACAATATTATTTTAGGAGTGAAAACGAGAAAATAATAAAATTCATAAGGTTGAAAATAAAAAGATAAAAAATATAACTCCAAAATTAATACGATTATGAACGTCAACAAATTTGAAGCAATTCATATAAAATTTACGTAATTTCGAAAATATTTATTCAACATTATTAATTTTAAAAAATTGTCTTTATTAAAAATATAAGTGAACATATAAATTTAAACCGTTTAAAAAAGAAAACATATAAATTTAAAGTATTTGTAAAGGTGGATATGAAGAATTTCTAGAAACAACAATAAATATTAAATTCAACCGAACAAAATTAAAACCTAATTAAAATAGATATTTTTCGTTTCCTATAAATAGATTTATAAATAAGTCAAAATAATTATTTTTTATCTTTATGATAAATGATTTATGTTTTTCTTTTGTGCTAAATAAACGGAAGATTAAGTAGATAAGTGGTTGGATATCTTTTTTTTTTTTTTTCGTTGGTATAAATGGTGTAAGAACTTTATCTCTACTTTAGTTACACTAAAAAAAATCTTAAAGTCTAATGAAATTTATGTTTTGTTTTTCAACTTTATACTTATAGTGAAAGGATCATGTTACGGAATTTTATTTTCTTTCCTTTTTTATTTTGTATCTTTTATTGGTCGGCAGATTACAATTTATAATTATGATATTTTATTTACTTAAATTTTAAATTTTAATTATAATTGGACACATAGAAAAATATATAAAGGTTTTTATTATTTTTAACGAATAAATATTAAATTATGGATTTTACATGTGCCCGTTGAAGTTTTCTAGTACATTTTAATTTAGCTCCTACAGTTTCTTTTATTTGAATTTGTATTGAAATTGGTTAAATATATTGCAATAATTTCATACAAAATACACTTGTAAACATATTTCTAAAAGACGGTAAAATAAAAATCAACAAAATTAATTAGTTTAGAAATGTTGATAATCAAATAATATTGTAATATAAATTAATTGATGTGATGTACGACTTAGTGACTCAAAAATGATGAGTTTAAATTTTCTTCTCGAATTATTATTATTATTATTTTGAAATCACATCTCAAAATATTGAATTAATTAATTTTTTTTTTTTATTGTAAATACAGAAATGAAATTTAACCAGTATATATATATATATATATAACCAAACGTATAGAGAGACCAAAATTTCATTTTGGGCCTGGGATGTAATGAGTGAAGCAGCCTTTAAGTCCAAAATGAGGCGGCCCAGTTGATAGCCCAATGTTCAAGACGAGATTCTCAAACGAAGTATGGGCTAAAAACCATAGGGGTGTTTGGACAAGGAATAGTACAGAGTGATTGAGAATGAAATTTTATTCTGAGGGGTTAAAAATTAAGATTTATGTAATATCATATTTGGATGATGTTTTTTTTGAAGAAGAATTATAGGATAGTTCATTTGGATTAGGATTTTGGTAGAAGAATTATAAGAAAAATTTTGTTTGAATAGAAATTTTGGTGGAAGGATGGTATGTTGAGTGGTTTAAAAATGGGATTAAGTTGAACAATTAGAAATGAATGATTATTTTAAATTTTTAAAATGAATACTTAAAAATGAGTGATTATAATAATTTGTTTGGATGAAATTATTAGTCTATCCATTTTTATGCCAACATTAGGAAAGTCACGTGGCTGAAAACCAAAGAGCCACACAATAAAAAAAAAATTATAAGCAAAGAAGTATTAAAAAAATAATAATAATAAATAAATAAATTGTAGCTCTCAAAGAGCCACAGGGCTGTACCAAAATCTTCCTCATAAAAAAAGAAAGAAAGGAAAAAAGAGTCTCGACCCTAATGATGAACATGGTGCAATTAATTTTAAACTCCCCGCAAATATCGGAAATGTCAAAGACAACTTTTTATTTAAATAAAAACATCCTTTGCACTATCTTACAACTTACAAGGTTTTAAAGATTAAGTAGTAATACATGAAACAAAGGTCCAAAAATATTAGAAAGATTATCGATTAAAAAAACACTTTGTCAATAAAATTGTACTTTTGTTGTCATATGTATTAACTTTTAAGTATGCCAATTGAATTTTCTCTCTTAAGCTTTATAATTTCTATTTATTTATTTATTATTCTTCAAGATTTTCACTGTATCTATGGTTTAAATGATCATAAATATATATATTTTTTAATTCAATAACATTTAAAAGTGAGGACTTAAAAAAAAATAAAAAATTGAAAGTGAGGAGAATTTAAATTCATAATATTTTAATTTAAGGGCACACTTATATCATTATTATTGTTAATTTTTATTTTTATCTATAAATGAAAAATAATGTATATCGTTATTAACTCTAATTGCATGTCGTACCAATGTCATTTTTACTCTGGAACTTAACCGATAAAGATCATGATTGAGTTAAATTTTGCATCTTTTAGCATTTTGTAAGTGTGGGGTATCATTGATTATCAATGTTTTTTCTTTTATCTTTAGAAAACAAAAAAAAAAAAAAAACTTTATTTTAGAAGTTGTTTTTTTGAGTTACTTTATTTTAGAAGTTGAAATGATTGTATTTAGGCTATTGTTAAACATCCCGTAGGGAGTAGGAAAGAGTGCCGTTTGTCTTCTTTGACTTTTTAAGATTACGTCTTTATTTAAATTAATGAACTTCGTGATCAAAATAATTATTTGGAATAAGACTCCTTCTACCAAATGTAAAAGTAAAAATACTATTTTGAATTTCAAAAGTGTAATTTTAGTTTGTTGATTTTGATGTCTTTTCCATTTTATTCATTTTCATTCCATTTTTATCCATATATTCTTAAATGTTTAAACGGCTCGTATACTTTAAAAAAAGATCATAACAATTTTTGTTTTTATTTTTATTTTTTAAAATTACTATTTTCTCTATAAATTTTTAAAATATGTTCATATACTCTTTACTAAAATTATTAACATTATTAAACTAATTTCAATTAATAGTGAAAACTAATTTTAAACTTTTTTTTTTAATTTAAGAAAAATTAAATATTCATATTTATAAATTTAAAAATGAAAATAAAAAAATATAAAAAAAAAAACTAAAAATTAGACTCCGATCAAAATGTTATTTTCACCAAATGTAAAATTGGAAACGTGGATGGATTTTGGTGTAAACAAGGACCAAGTTGAAACACGTGGCGATAGACAATTAGACAAAGAATTTAGCATGGACCCCACAAACGGGTCAAAGCATCCATACAATGTCAGCAAAAGTTGAATCCAGAGCCCAATTTCACCAAAGAAATGGTCAAACTAAATTTACCCCAATCCTCAAGGGCAATAACGTCTTTTCACCCACCGCCATCCCTAACCCTTTAAACAAACACAATTTCCCCCTTTCAAGAACCCTCAATTTCTCCATTTCCAAACAGTCGACGAAAAAAAAAAGAAAAGAATGAAGAATCGATTATCCGTAAAGCCATGGATTCTCGGATTGGCCGTCGCCGGATTAATCGCCGGATCTTTTTTGATTTCCGGCTACATCGAATACAGCAACCTATTCTGCTCAATCTCCGGCGCCGGAGAACCGACAATCACCGGATATTCGCCGGCGGAAATCCAGCTCCAGTCAATAATCCACTACGCAACATCGAAGATTACTCCACAGCAATCAATCGACGAGATCCGAATCACATTCGACGTGATAAAATCCCGATGTCCCTGCAACTTTCTGATTTTCGGACTCGGGTTCGATTCGCTGATGTGGGCCTCGCTCAACCCGCTCGGAACCACGGTTTTTCTTGAGGAGGATCCGAAATGGGTCCAAACGGTTCTTAAGGACGCTCCGATGCTCCGAGCCTACCACGTTCGGTACCGAACCCAGCTTCAGGAGGCGGATCGGCTGCTCTCGGGTTATAAATCCGACCCGGATTGCTCGCCGGCGACGGCGTTTTTGAAAGGCAATGAAAAGTGTAGATTAGCGCTTCATAATCTTCCGGATGAGATTTATGAGAAGGAGTGGGATCTGATTATGGTGGATGCGCCGAAGGGGTATTTCGCGGAGGCTCCCGGTCGGATGGCGGCGATTTTCTCCGCCGCCGTGATGGCGCGTAATCGGAAGGGTTCCGGCGAGACCGACGTGTTTTTGCACGATGTTGATCGGAAAGTGGAAAGGACTTTTGCTCAGGAGTTTTTGTGTAAGAATAAGTATTATGTTAATGGGGTTGGGAGGTTGTGGCATTTCAAGATTCCGCCGGCGGCGAATATGAGCGAGGCTGATCGGAATTCGAATCGATTTTGTTAGGTTGAAGAAGGATTTGTCGCCGGAGATTTGCGTTTTCCGCCGGAGTCGGATCTCCGTGGGTGGATTTAGCCGTCTTCTTCGGCGGTGTTTCGGGCAAGAAAAAAGTAGATTTCTATTTTTCTTTCTTAATTAATTGACTTTTTTTTTTGTATCAAAATTTTCATTTTTCTGTATTCTGTTTTCTACATGTCGTGCCCACTTTTCTTCCACTTTCGTATAATGGTGATATTTTAAGTTAAATTTCCATTTTCAGCTTCAATTATCATATATTATGATGTTTTAAAGCTTAATTTAATATGGGTTGTCAATTTTCTTGCATTACTGAATTAATTCAAATTTGGGGGAAATTCAATTGCTTTTAATGTTGGTGAAAAATAGTTCAATAAGAATGGTCATTAACTTCTGTAAGGTTCTGTTAGGGGCAGGAGAATGATTATGATTAAGGAGGAAATGATAATGAGAAGGAGAATAGAGAAGAGAATGATTATGAGGTAATGGTTATTTGTATTTTGAGTGAAGGTAATAAATATGGATAAAATGATTATTTGTGTTTGAGATAAAGATAATGATTATAAAAAAAATAAAATAATGAATATAATGTGAGTGAAAAATAGTGATGTGATGTAAAGTGATTGGAAAGAAAACAAAAAGTAGTTAAGGAAAGAATTAAAAAAATGATTTTTAGAAAACGTGATTATGTGGGAATGATTCCTGATGACTCTAACACGGAGAATTATCCGCATTCTTTTTCTCTTCCTTATTCTTGGTGGCCTAAACACCCTCTAAGTGTTAATTTGAACTTTTAAATATTTTATTCGAATATATAAGTTTAGATTAATTGAACTATACTTAAAAATTAATTTTATACATTTATGTTAAATAAGAAATTTAAAAAGGACAGCCTAATCTAGCATATAATCATCATAGAGTTTTTTTAGTGGTTAGTGACCAAGAGAAGTTCAATAAGAATGGTCATTATATCAGGCTGTTAGTTTTCTTTCTAGCCCATCACTTAAATAATTCAAATTTGGGGGAAATTCAATTGCTTCTAAATGGAAAAATAGTTCAATAAGAATGGCCATTATCATCATTCTCTTAATGTCAATAGAAAATTGAAGTCTGTACATGATATACTAACTAACATCAGCACAATTATGTGAAAGCAAAATAATGATAGATATTTGTGGCAACAAAAGTGACAAAATTCAATGAATTTAAAATTTGCATCAAAGTTCAAATTTTGAAAGGAGACAAGGAAATAAAAAGGATGTGTAAAATTCAAGATGGAGCATTTGTCTGGTGCTGTGGTAACCAAATGCTTTTTCCAAAATTAAATTAAAGACATCAACTACAGGCTAGCAAACAGGCAAAGTGGGCATCGACTACGGATATAATCTTTTTGTTAATAACCGTGATTGTCTGATCCAACTTGTGTGCACCTTAATTTTTAGATAGGTGATCATCATAGATTAAACTCATCACTATAAATATCTTAAGATCCTCTTTAATCACTAATTGAAGTATTGGTCTTGTTGGAAGCTATGGATGTAATATTAT